>OU015747.1:101730953-101754773 GCA_907169655.1 Acomys percivali
TTATCTGCATGTATGTACAGTATATATTGTCTGCATGTATGTACAGTTTATATTGCCCTTTACTTCTTTTTGCCCATCTTGTTTATATCAGTACACCAAAATGTTTCATTTCTCAGAAAGAATCATTGTTATTGATTCAAATTTTGGTGGCCATCTAGATTGTCCTCACTTATAAGCTATACAAATAAATCCATTAGAAGCTTTGTATTGTGGAATCCATGCAGGTATAGGCTTGGTTTCTTAAAAGTCAGTCTGTAGTAATGCAATGTGTGACTCTTCTGGTTTATATCTATTGAAACCTTCAGGAAACAAATTGCACTGTCATTTAAACATTCATCAGCAATGAATCCATGATGACATATATGTATTTGTATATATACATAATATATGAGTATGCATTATACACACACACACACACACTCTTATGACTTGAAACATAATTTTGGAAATTTGCTACACATAAATTCATCATTTTATACTCATTTTAATGAGTTCTTTAAAAGATCATGTAATACAATTTTTGTAGATGAGTCTTTCTCATTTATATGTGTATTGTTAATATTCTGGTCATTTTCTTGCTTTCAATATCTAATTTGATTTCAGTAGTTAGAAAAGCCTTTAGAATTCTTTTGCTGAAAACTTTTTCTAAAAATCTGTGTTTAAATCATTACATTTCTCATGAGACAATGAAACACAGGAAGGCATACAATACCATTCCTTATTGCTAGGGGATTTCTAGAATTATCTGCAAAATCTTTTTGTTAAATGCAGTTGTCTCACTGAATTCTTCTTGTCACATATGACAGTGTTCCTGTGTGTTACATTTCATTTAAAAGCTGATTGTAACAAATGTGACATTCAAATAAATTAATAAAATATTTTTAACGTGTAGTCATTTAACAATAGTCATCCATTTCTTGCAAGATTTGTCTTTTCCCATATTCATGGGTTTCTGACTGATATTTTTCTGGTGAAATCAATCTCTATATATTTTATATATAAATATATATATTTGAAGCAGACACATTTATAGAAACTCTCAACAGAATACAGGAAAATAGCATATATGCAATGTGAAAGATTAAATCATAGATCTTCATATACAACTTTTTTTCATCAGACTTTGATTAGAGAACAGAACAAAGACTCAGAAATAAAAGAAGCTTACTGATACATTTACAAAATAGAATAAAGTCAAACCTAAGTGACTAATGATTAACTTAACAAGACATCATAGCTGAACAATTGTGAATTGTAAATTAAGCAGTGTCGTGAAAATATCTATTGAGAAAGCTATTGAAATACTTCATTGATTTAAGAGGGATGATGAGGACTTCCCTGTAGTAAGCCTTTAATGAATCCTTTTATTTCATGATGATATTATTAGCTAGTTTTGATAAACTCTGACATTAATAACAATACAATGTAAAAAATCTAAGAGAGGAACAGAACAAAATCCACTTTAAAGTGAGAGGAAATCTAAATAGTTTTCATCTTATTTAGTAATATAAGCAGACACTCTATACCATTTTACGGTGCATGTGCCACATAATATAGTATAGGCACTGTCTATATAGCCCCAGTGGGAATGGCTCCTCAGCCTCATTGGAAGCCAAGGAGGGAAACAGATAAGGAAGAGAAGTGTATCCAAGGTGATTGCTCAACACAGAGTTTATAGATGTGTGAAAGAAGTCCAAATGCCTAGGCTTTTGTTGTCAGGAGAATACTGATGTCCATCACTGCGCAAAATGTGCTCACTTTATTTGCAATGAATTCTAATAGTAATTCAATTATTATTATTATTATTACTATTATTATTTATTATTATTATTATTATTATTATTATTATTATTATTATTATGAGGAGGAGGAGGAGGAGAAGGAAGAGAAGGAGGAAGAGTATGTCTCTTTCTCTTTCCTCCCCTTCCCGTGTGTGTGTGTGGGGGGGTTGTGGGTGTGTGTGTGCATGCGTGTGTACATGTGCATGTGTGTGAAATGTAAGGTATTGCATTGCCTGGCCTCTATTCACAATAGACTGACAGTGTATTCCTGGAACATTTTTGCTTTCCTTCTGTGCCTCTCTCAATGTTTTCTCTGAAAAAGAAAGAAAGAAAATTTTTTGTTCTTGCAGAGGTCTTCTCTTTAATGTCTGAATTCAAGCTTCTCAGTGCTGGCAACCCTCATGCAGTTTTATTTTTAATCTAGTGTGCTCAGCTGTGCTCTGAGGTGCCCCAGGAAGCCACATCAGAATTCAGATGTTGTGGAGTATTTTAAATTTTGAGAAAAACAATAATGCTTGGCATTTGTCAGACAATGAGAATGGCTAGTTATAGATAGCTTGCTGTGTCAGGACTATATTAAACTAACATGCTTTTGATCACATTAGCCTATTATGCAAAGCTGAGCTTTTGGCAGTTGCTGTAGTAAAATGAAATAACAGTGCAAAGGTCTGGGTGGAAGAGCAAGAGAGGACTGCATTCTTGGGGTGACACTGAAATGAAGCATTTGGATACTGTAACAGCCCATGAATTCTATTCTGCAAGTGGTTCTGTTTATTTAAGAATAACTTTTCATTTCTTATCTATATGTATGTATTGTTATTAAAATAATCACTATGTTGTAGTAACATAACCATTAATGAACCAATTAGATTGATTTGTTTAATAGTCATAAAATTAAGGAATCCTCCTTTTGCGTTAATGATGTTATGAAAGATTACTTTGGAACTAAGATCCATGAATGGCATCTTCTGTTCTCAAACCAACATAACTTCAGATGTAGAATACTCAGGAAAATTCTGGGAAATATATCTACTAAAATACTACTGATTTTGCACATTTCACCCTATAACATGAAATAGTTTTCAATTTTTGTAAAACTAACATGGCATTTTTGTTGGAGATTGTGTTGACTCTACATATCCCTTTGGGAGTATGAACGTTTTATCAATTTTTGTTCTTAGTGATTCATCAATTCTTAGTTAAGTAAAATGAATAAGTTCTATATGTCTGTGGACTGACATTACACATATAGGAAATAAACTGCAGAATGCACAAGCAACTGTTATGAAAAGGGTAGATTTCATGCTAAGTATTCTCTATACAAATAAAACTGAGCATACTCAAACGATATCTAGAGTGATTTTTTTTACTTTGATTGTATTATGGACTCACAGGTGTATGGGTATGTTCAAGCATTAAATTGTACTCATTACTGTGTCCTATTTATATATCAGCTATACATTGATGGAATTTTATAATTAAAATATTTTAAGCCTTAGTTTTCTATTACTATGTTTTTATGCATGTCTAGATAACAAAGGTGTCTTGAACAGTTATCATGGTAAAATTTTTAAACATTATTTTTACAGATTTTCATTGCAAAGAAAACCCTTAACACATTATTTTTAAAGTCAAAATTTAAATTTCTAAATTACTATTTCTGAAAACATTAACAATTTAAAGCAATAAAACATTCCATATTGATTTTCATCATTCTCAAGGAATTGATAAAATAGTTTTAGTACAACACAAACATTAATGTACCTCGATTCCTGTTGATTTTAAGTTGATGTTATTAACATCAGGAAACATTTTGGGGTGTGCATAATTCTTTATGGAATTGACATAAACAAGTTATAATTATTATTGGTTTAGAGGATGGAGAATGGTGTCTGAAAATTACAATGGGATAAATATAGATTTCAAAGAATTTTTATTTTTATAAATCTGTGAATTTTAGATTAATACGCTTGTTAATTCATTTATCTAATATAATTTGAAACACTTGTTGTGCTAGCTAATGTTTTACTCATTGATATTATGGCAATCAACATGTGTGAATTACCAGTGAGTCTCTTCATATCATGTTTAGAAATATACAAATTAAACAACACAATCTAACAATTCTGAACTCCAGCAAGTGTTAAAGTCCAAAGACATATGTAATGGCATGTAAGCATTAACAATCATACCTCACTCAAAGCACAATTTATTAAAAAGACAGCTTTCCCCTTATCTGTGCTTAGCACTCTTTCTTAGGTTGAGCTTTCCTGCAGTGCCTGAATTTTCTTCTAGACTCATTGAACTGTTACATTGATCTGTGCCCAAGATTTAAATTCTGGCAACATGCTGGTTTGATTAATACAGCTTTGTCTTATATTTTAAAGTTAGGTAATATAATACTTCCCTTTTATTCTCTTTTATCATTATTGCTTTGGTATCCAGGTTCATTAAAATTCAAACTCTTTATGGATGTGCTGACTATAATCACTCTGTGACCTAGATTTATTAGAATCTATGTATAATTTTCTACCAAAAGAAGCAATAGCATGGAATTGCAAGAACAATTCTTTCAAACCTTAACAAGGAATATGGCTCCATCTGTGGGTACCAATGTCCTCTATTTCATACAGAAAAAAAATGAATCCTGAACCTTTATACATCAACATACTTACAAAATTAAATGTATTAGAAACTTAAATGCAGCATGTGAATTTATGAATCTTTTAGCAGAAAACAATAGCAACACACAATGACATTGAACTGCTCAAGTGACCAAGGCAAGATAGACAAATGAGATTTCTAATTTCACAAAAGCAGGAAACATCTATGTAATGTGAGAGGGTAAGAAGTCACACTGAAAAATGTGGGGAAATCTTTGAGAGCTGAAATCTGAGGAGGAGTTCATCCGAATGTATACAGTGTTTACATAACTCAAAAAGAAATAAAAATAATCTTAATGATGTCATTAAGACATGGGAAACTTAAGAGTGAACCTTCTAACTAGACAAGACTCCTAGTGGAAGGAGAAGAACAGCAACCTAACCACAAAAACTGTAATCCAAAACTTATCCTGCCTATAAGATGTTCAGGAAAAATGATAGAGCATATAGAGCAAAAGACAGATTGTCCAACCAGTGCCTGGCCCAACCCAAGTACCACTGCATGTAAGAGAGCCAATCCCTGACACTGATAACTCTACTCTGGTATGCTTGCAAATAGGAGCTTATCAGAGTTGTTCTCCTAGGGACTCCACCCAGCAGCAATTTGAAACAGATGCTGCGACTCACAGCCAAACATTGGTTGGACCATAGGAAGTCTAGTGGAAAAGTGGTGCAAAGGATAAAAGGATATATAGGTGGCAAGAGTTCCACAAGAAGACTAACAGAGCCAACTAACCAGGGCCCAGAGGGGCCTGTAGAGTCTGAAGCACCAACCAAGAACCATGTGTGGACTGGACCTAGGTCGGCTACATAGATGCATCCAATGGTCAGCTCAGGCTTCATGTGGGTCCGCTAGTAAGGGGAACTGTGCCTGTCTTTGAGATGGACTCTGTTGCCTGCATTTGATCACTTCCTACTGATGGGAGTGCCTTGCCAGGCCACAAGGGAAGAGAGGGAGCTCAGCCTTGATGTGACTTGAGGGAGGAATCAGTAGGGGGTCCACTTTTCTGAGGAATAGGGGAGGGAGGAGAGAGGAAGGAGGGTGAGTTTTGGAGGAGAGGAGGTAGAGGGCTATGACCAGGATGTAAAGTGAATAAATAATTTAATAATTAAAAAATCCTTTAAAGGAAAAAAGTGGGAAGCAGGTCTAACTATATTTACTGAAAAGAAGGTGCGTACTTGCTTAATAAATTCCTGATAATGTGCTTAACATGTTGTGAAATAATGAAAAAAATCTCTGGCAGTATACCATCACAGTGCAGTTAGAATATCTTTTTTTATTCTCACATGGTTCTCTCATCTAGAGTCCCAATAGGATGTCCTCCCCTCGGTCCCAGTTTCCTGGTAAGGGAAGGCCTAGAAACCTACAAGTAGAACATTATGATAGGCAGATTTGGGTCAAGGGGTCCCACTCAAACTAAGGCACCAGCCAAGGACAATACAGGCGGTAAAATTTAAACCCCTACCCAGATCTAGCCCATGGACAGGACAGTCTCCACACTTGAGTGGAGAGAGGGATATGACTTTCTCATGTACTCTGGTGCCTCACATTCGACTATGTCCCCTGGAGGGGGAGACCTGGTGTCACTCAGAGGAAGGACAGCAGGTCACTGAGAAGAGACTTGATACCCTATGAGCATATACAGGGGGAGGTAATCCCTCTCAGGAACAGTCATAGGGGAGGGGAATAAGGGGAAAATGGGAGGGAGGGGAGAATGGGAGGATACAAGGGATGGGATAACCATAGAGATGCAACAAGAATAAAGTAATAAAAAATTAAAAAAAGAATATCTTTTTTAAAAAATCTAACAGTACAGGCAATGATGTAAAGAAAATTAAACTTCAACATGCTTTTGGTATTAAGAGAAATCAAGGCAGTTTTTCATGAAAACAAATTGAGGATTATTCAAAATAAAAAAGAGCTATGAAGGAAATGGTCTTACTAATGGGTATATGAGCCAAAGGAATTAAAATACATATGTTGAGAAAATTTCTGCACATCTACTGTTGTTTGAGGATTCCCTTGTAAATTGCTGCTGTATACACAGCAACTAACAAATGTAAAGAAAAAGTATTTATCAGAGAAATGAATACAAATTATGTGGTACTCAAACAAAATGGGGTAACTCAAAGTTATGTAAAGTTTGGGTTCTGTCATTTATGACATCACAGATGGAACTTGTAAATACATGGTGGTAAGTGAAACAAGACAGGGACAGAGAGATAACTACCTTAAGAAGTCACTGGTACATGTAATTTAAAGTTGTTGGTTTCCAGGAAGCTAAGAGAAAGATTGATAAATCACTACTAAGTTACAGGTTACTAAGACACCTAATTTTTAACATGCTATTGTACAGTTGAGTGACTGTATATAAAGATAATGTTTACAATAAAACATTTTGCAATAAAAATAAAAATTATTTGGAGAAGGTTATGCTTTTCCTTATTGGTATATTATTCTTACACACACACATAAGCACAAGTATACATATTTAAACACATATGCATGTATGTGCATATATACATACATATATACATACACACACATATATACAATTGATTTTTGTAAGGACTTGAGTACTGATTGGTTACTCTCACAAGCTTTGTATCACTATCGCACTAATATATATTGCAAGCGGAATACCATTTTCTATCAAAGGATTTGTACCTGTGTTGGTGTTTATCTTTCTCCTTTAGCAGCAATGCTGAGTACTTTCCTATATTAAAGATGCTAACACCTAGTGTTTAGGCTCTATGTTAGCACCATATTACGGTACCCTTAAATATAAAACATGTATAAAAATATATAATTATTCCCTCTCATCTAAAGCACACACAAAATTCAGTAAGCAGGTAGCAACTGTTAAATATTGAGATGAGTGATATAAAAATTATGCAATTTGTAGCCCTTAGAGGTATATAGACAGTATCTCCATGCATGTGGCTCTGTGAGTTGGTAGAAAAGTGTGGCAAGTTCCTTAGTCCACATGGACTTCCTTGTCTTTATACATTGCTGTATGAAATTCCAAATAAGGCCTTTAGTGTCCCTGTCAATGACAATTACAATCAGGAACCCATGGGCAATGATGGAAAAGTACAGCCAAATTTCCATGTTGTCCCTTTTCCTGCAGTTGGGATGGTTTCTAAATTATCACTATTGACCACTGCAATCATCAACACAAATTGTGGAATGAAGTAATTATATGTTGCATTTTCAATTCGTGATTAATTTGGCATTTGCATCATTTATCTACATAGTTTAAAAAATGGGACTTTGATAATGGCTAAAGTCTTTGTTGAAAGTAAAAAGGAAACTATAAATATTACTCAATAATCCTACAAAAATATTCTCCTAAGCATAGCAGCTCAATAATCAAATGTAGTTCTAATCCATATATCTCTAGGTAAAGATTTTCTAGTTTGTTTTGAGAAATCCTTGTCAACGTAAAATATTGACCTTCAAGTCCTTTCAAAGACATCAAACTCTTTGTTGTTCAACTGATCGTTTATGTATGTATTCAGTTATAGATTAGATAGAGGCACACACACAACTATAACATCAGAGCAGGCATGGCATTACAGAATTTACACACACACACACACACACACACACACACACACATATATATATATATATATGTTCTGCACTTCTAAATTTAAAAAAATATGAAACCAACTTTAGGCCAGCAGTAAAATTAAAGACTTTTATGCAAAACTTCAATAAGGGATGTTTTCTAGTATGTTCTCCATAAATATCCTGGAACTTGGTATAAAGAAAAGGTACATATTTAATAGAACAATGAAAGAAAAATTGTCTATAAATCACAATAATTAGTGTAATTTTATTGTTTTCATTAATTGCTATAAAATAACAGCATATTTTGCTATAGACTTATATAGAATCACATGAGGTTGTAGTTTATATTTGTAGTATAGGTATTTATAAGCCAAGAAAGCATTTTCTTCATAATTACTTCTTTTAAAAAAGAGAAAATGAGATCTGTAGCATACCCACATAAAAGTAAAAAGTTAGAGTACATGAATTTTAACTATATGCTTTTAAACAGACTTTCTATAGGAGGTTACTCTATTTTTAATTTAATTTAATTTAAATTCAAATGTGATGAATGAATTCACCATGAAGTTATTGGCATTTATAACTTATTTATTTACAAATACTCCATTGTACAATATTATTCATGTTTCAAGTACAAAGAAACATGCAGCATTTGCTTGGTTTATCCAAATGTGATCATTCTTGGTGAACACATCTACATCCGCTCAGTCATGAATATTGATAGAATCTAAAGCAAAGACAGAGAGTTAGCACCTTCAACGTTACGATTACAGTTTTCTTAACAGTTCACAAGTTTCCTGCTCTCCTTTGAGAGACCCTGTCTCTGATCTATTTTTGAAAAATTGGGTAAAATCACTATATTAACATTTAAACAAATAACAAATCTTTGCAAATAAAACATAAGTTGCTTTGGTTGAATCACTCTGTGTTCCAAGCCCTTAAGAATATACTCTAAAGATTTTATGCTGGTGGTTTTTAAATTAATTGATCTTTTTTTCTAAGACTCTACTGCCTCATGCTTTCTCTTACAAATTTACTAACAAATTTTGAAGCAAAAGATGTTTATTATAAATTTCTACAGGAAGATGAACATAAATTAGACACAAAAGAAGTCACAAACATAATTTAAATAGAGCTTGAAGTGTTCTGCAAGATGTTAACATATTCCACTCTTCTCATCATAACACTGGTAGTCATTTTGCAGAAGTTCATGTCTGAGGACAGTTTTGGGGGGTGGTATCTTTTTCCACTCCTAGGGAACAGCTTAAATAACTTAAGAAGAACTTTTATCTTCCAGAGTTTAAAAATCAACTTGTATGAATATTTGAGCACATTTATTATCAATATGCTATGAAGCTGCTAAATGATAAGAATCAGAAAGTATTATATGCATTCCTTCTTTTATCTAAAATATGTTACTGAGTTTTTTTATTGTGTACAATGAAAATATTTCCAGTTTTTTGATTTTTATCAATTTACTATATAACTATCTAAGATAAAGAACTTTATTTCTACCTACTGAAGTATGATGGCTTCAAATTTAAAGTCTTGTATTTTTAATAAATGAATCAGGCATAGGATATTTCCAGTGTTCAGTATCTCCTTGACAGACACTGCATCCCTCATGGCTTGAGTCAGGAAACCTGTGTGTGGTGGTAAAAGAATGAAGTTGGATAAGGTGTGCTATGGTCCTCTGATCAAGTAGTACCAACTATGCACCAGCCTGGAATCTCAGCATGCTTACTATGTGTGGGTCCTGGGGAATGGCTGCCTCATCTTAGGAGAAGGACTCTGTTGATGAGCAATCTCAGGCCAAGGTCATTCCAAAGGAGAAATGTTGGAGGCTGGTCTGATGTATTTTGATGCTAGTTATTAAAAAAGAGAAGAGAGGAGAAGAAGGCCACCATGGGTTAGATGGAAGAGAAGCACATGACCTGCGTGGATAGAGACTTAGCCCAGATGAAGAACATTAGCAAATATTTGGGATTATGGATGGGAAGGAGCTTGATAGAAATTATTAGAAGCAGATGGCATGGGATTGGGGCAGTTACCTGCCCCACTATAGGAAATAGTTTAGAGTATAAATATCTGCTGTGTCCCAGGTTAACTAAGGCTATTTTAAAATATAGAGGTGTCTGTGTCTTGATTGATAGCTAGCAGGTTAGAATATATTGCCATAATAACACTTATAGGCTAATAATAAACATTATTAGGCCATAATGGTAATATAACCGCTACAGAGAAAGCTGCTGGTGCTAGATTTGCATACTCTGGACAATTTTTCACAATCACTTGTGCATGCATACTTTTCCAGCATTCACATTTGGACAAGAGGAAGGCTTTGCAGATTCCTCTGATCATAAATCTGAGAAGGATTTACAGATTTCCAGTGGATCTGAGACACTGGTCTATGGCAGCTGGCTCATATCAAACAATACACTCACAATTTCACTTTTTCAGAACGTGATTAATTCCTTACACAGAGTCTCTAGAAGAATGTTTGTGTTTTCACAGCTTTGTTTTTTAACCTACTAAAGACCATTGATCACTTCCTCACTGGAATCATCAACCTCACTGGAATACTTACCATATTATCTCACAATCCCAATATGATGATTAGGATCAGGACCACACAGTCCATTTTATACTTCCATGCCATTTTCATCAATGATATGACATAGAATAATGCAACAGTGGTAATTTCCATGAGTTATAATTTCCCCTAAATCTGTTTTATGCATGTTAACCTTTAGTCATCATTTTTGAAAATATTAAAGAGTATGTGCTACATTTGTTCTCAATTCAGGCTTACATTCCTCTTGAGGGCAAGTTTTTAAGTCAGGAACATCTTTACCCTTAAGCTTTTTTTATCTAGTTAGCATGGAATATTTCAACTCTTACTTCAATAATCAGGGTATTTGGCACAATGTCTCAAATGCTTTCAACTACTAAAATCTGCCTCAAACGACTTGCATTCTCTATGCTAATATTTTATTGGCCTTTTTATTATACAGGTCTGAAGATGTGAACCATCCTTTAGGGTTCTTAGGTTTTTGCATCTTAATTCTGCACAACTAGTTAAAATTTCATTGCCTTGTCATTAATAGTTTATTTTTCTATTCCTGAGATTGTAAGGAAATTTTTTCTTTAGTCCCATACTTGTCTAGGTTCTAGTCCTGTTGCTTCATTGAGTTATAAATACGTTAGCCAGCCTTGATGAGTTAGCATACAAATGCTATCAGTCACGAGTTGAAGCAGGTGCGTTGCCAACTGAAGGCCAGGCTAAACTAGACAAAGCACTTGGAGGGTGATCTAGAATATATATACAAAGAGCCCCGTCTCTAAAAAAAATCTATCTTTCATCCCCCCAAAAGCTTAAGTATTTGGACATGACTGTGTTTCCATAGTTATACAAAATCCATGCTTGTCAGGCTGTGGCTGTTAGTAGACATTTAAGGAGAGTTATCAGGACACCTGTGATGAGGCTTATTATGACATGAGAAGCACATCAGCTAGAATCTGGAAGAGATTCAATTAAGAGATTGCTGATAGAGATGATTCTGTAATATGAGAGGAAAGGAGAGGTCTGATTTCTCAACATCCATAATAGACTCACATAAAGGGGTACTATTTCACTGAGAACAGTGCAGAATCTTTCCAAGGATAAGATGGTATAGTTTATAGCATGTAATGTTTAGTGGAGTGTTAATTATATCTTTTTCTCTACTTATTTTGCAGCGAACAATTTTGAGGATATTTTGTTCACCAAGACATGGATGTTTGGTATAAATTGACAAAAACAATTACACAACGATTCATTTAGGGCTGGTAAGATGGCTCAGGTGTTAAGAGAACTGGTTGCTTTTTCGGAGGATGTGTTCAATGGCCAGCACCAAATTGATAGCTCACAGCCCTTTGTTACTCCATTCCAGTACACACATGGTATACAGGCATACATGTAGGCAGAACATCCATTCACATAAAATAAAAATAAGGTTAAAAACATTTTATACAACCTAGATTTCCTTCCATAGATTGATGGATAAAGATAATGTGCTGTATTTACACAATGGTGCATGACTCAGCTATTTAAAAAGACATGAAATTCGTAGGCAAATGGAGAGAACTTGAAAAATATTATCCTAAGTGAGGTGACCAAGACCTAGAATGCCAATTATGGTTTCACTTATAAGTTGATATTTGCTGTTAAGTAAATGATAGCCAAGCTACAGTCTGTAGAGGTTGGGTATAGATTAAAGGACAGATAGATCATCTTAGAAAGAAAAATAATGCAGGTAGTTATGGATGGGTGAAGAGGTGAGTGGAACAGGGAAATCCAATAACAAGGAGGATACAATATATATCAAGACAGCTAAATTAATGACATTTCCTTATAGAGTAGTTTTCTTGTTTTAAAATCTGTGCTCAATAATATTTTATGTAGAGTTGTCTTTTAAAAGTGTATTTCTATGTTGAAAGTAGCATAATAGATGAAGAAATATTTCACTTAACACATAAAATACAGTATACAATTTAAAGAATTTCAACTAACTAAAATAATAGGAAAAGCAATATTTATGTTTAGAGTAATTAAGGACAAAATCAGTCAATCATAACTGAAGGTTGGAAAATAACATTAAAACACAATTAGCTTTTCTGTTTTCATTTTTGTAAAGAACTATTCGATATTACTATTTATATTCATATTTAAGTCTCAGAATTGTAGTACTGAATAGCAAAAAATAGTGATAAAGATGGGGAAGCAAAAATTGAAAATGCAAACTATAAATAAATAAATAAATAAATAAATAAAAGAATATGCAAACTAATACTATATAGCATTTTATGGGTGTTTGATGAAAGATAAATTTCTTTATAAATATGTTAAGTATCTAATTTTAAATTTTTTCCACTTATTCATAATGTAGATTAGTAAGCCTAGAGAAGCACGGAGTATTAAAAGACATATGTGATGCCTGATGGCTCTAAAAAATCTTATAAATTATTGATGTTTGAAGTATTTTATATTTTTTGTTAGTCTTAACTGGAGTATTCCTAATTAGTTCTGAAACTATAAAGTATTACATAAATATCCTTCAAACACTCTATAAAAAGATATTATTAAAGTTTATACTTATTTTGATTAGCAAGTGGAGATAGATTATATACATTAAGTATAACATCTCGGCAGTATAAAACAATTCTATCAAAGAGCTGAGGAAGAGGTAAAAAAAAAATTTTGAGACTATATAATTTATTCACAATGTACCTTGGGAGTATCTATGGTCATTTTTTTTGAGGGGGTGGGCAACTTTTGCTGCCCAAGAGTTTTTATAAGGTAGCAGAAATAAAACCACTATAAATGAAAGTAAAGTACAAGTATTTCCAAACATGCAATATTAGAAAGAATGCACAAAACTTGGTCTGTACAATGAGAGTTTAAATTTTAAAAATTATCACAGATTATAGATAAAGACTGTATGTTAGTGTGACATAATGTGACAGAACGGTTTGGGATATATTTCCAATTTTGGAAGTACAAAAACAAACAAAAATAAAAATTAAGGAGACCAAAACATAAGAGAGAATTTAAAAATAATGTTAAAAACAGTAAGTTATATGAAGAGTCTTAGAAATAACATTATTTCTGTTGCTTCATAGTATTTAGAGTCTCCAGATTAATATTTTAGTTTATACAAAGGTGGGTGTAGAAATTCTTTTCTTTTCAAAAAAATTAAATGATATCGCAATAATGTTCACACAACTAAAAATGTTCTGGTTTAAACAAGAAATGTCCCTTATGGTAGTACATTTTGGTAGGCTATACGTACTAAGCATGCATGCAGGGTGTAATTGGAGGGCATAGGACTCTGGTAACACATTCTTCAAGGTTCCACCTCATCCCTGGGCCACTTCTTTCAGTGTGCTTTCTGTAATTTGTGAATGAAGGACATTACTTCAGGACATGCTACACTCACTCTGATGTTCTTTCGGAGCCAGTGGCACAAAACAGTCATGAGGAAAACTCTCTGAGCTCATGAGCAAGATAAGCTTTGTCTTCTGAGAAACTTATGCTGGATATTTGCTCACAGCGCTGTAAAAGTATCAAAGTAATTTTTTTAAGAAATGATCTCTTTAGGACATTTCTGTAATTCAAAGTGTAAAATAACATTTAAGTTTTGATTGTTACAGTGATCCTGTTTATATATAAACATGGCATCTTCTCTTGTATCTAAATCTACCATGTAAAAATGACTATATTGATAGTAGTTAACTAAAGCCTCTTCATTTTCAAATGGAATATTCCTACCTCTCATTTTGCCTGAACTGGAGGCAAGAAATAAACTTACTAAGATCTGTTGAAAGCATGTATGGCCCACATGGGCTCAAAATGGCGGTCAATCTGTTTTAGGAGAAAACTGAATAAATGCAGAGAACAGTAGAATCCTCACAGCTGAGAGGCAGTTTGAGCAGCTGCTAGGATTGAATCAATGAGCTCTGGAGGTGATTGATCAATGGCTCCAGCTTCTACAGGAACCACTTTTACTTCCTGCTGATGCTAGCAGCATGAGGAGACCAAAATGGCCAGGAGCAATCTGGACATCCAATTTAATGCAACCGTGACCATGTCTCCTTGTGGAAACATTTCTCCCTTGGGGATGGAATTAATTTATTAAGCTCAACATTATAGGACCAGAAGGAAAACAAGCACTTTTGCAGGTAATTTGACTTTTTGTGCGTGTTGCAGTCCTCTTGATTGTTGGAAACTTGCACTTCAGTCACAGAAGAAAGATTATCATACATGGATTGCTATATGAAGAAGGTATAAGTAATTTCTTCAGGATGATATCTTGACTTCAAAAGATGATTTTCTTTGATATGTTCTCATAAGTATAATATATCAAGGTATTAATAATTTTGACAAATATTACCTTTTCATTGGTAAAACATGGTTTATCAGGAAATTTATAGGTGTGAGCCAATTGCTGCAATTTTCTCATAGTAGAAGTGTCCTGTGGTAACTACTTTGTATGTAATACTGTGTCAATAAGGCAGAGTGTTTTTTTAAAGTATATGCTTATAGTTCTGGGAGAAAAACTGTTGGCCATAAGAAACATGTACTCATGTATGAGAACAAAACATTACCATCACTGAGATAAAGGAACCCAAGGGTTGCTGCCAATTTACAGTATATGAATGTAGAGTACACCATTGTCTCTTTCATTCATATGTTGGGTACATAGCCATGACTGTAGCTACATCATCCTGGCACAAGAACATCCTATAGTTGAACCCGTGCATAGTTTACAACTCTCTCATCAAGGCCTGTCTGTCTAAAGTTATTGAGTAAACACTGACATAACAGCAGAACAATGAGTCCTAACCTCTTTTTACCTGGCTTTTTGGAGCCTTATTCACATATTCATTAAATTGGACAACAGATCATTTTAGAGAAAGCCTAAAACACTGTAAAACACTCCCATAAAACTTTATGAAAGATTCAGGTACCTTAAGAAATATTAATCCCTTGCTTCAAGATAAAATGACAAGCTGCTGCTACATCTTCAAAGAAATCATGTTACCACATGTTAAGATGTTGGATACACAATGAGATAAATGAATTTCATGACCTAGAAAAATTACTCACTTTAGTTATCTGTTCAATAATTTTCTTGATGAAAAGTATTTTTATAAGTTCAAAGACTATTTTAGCAGAAGCATTTGGAAAAGCTGTCAAGTCCATTGAGAGTAATTTGAAGATTGCAATGATCCCATTTATACATTAGCAAGACATTTGAATTTAGGGAAGGTTTTTAAAGAGCCCTAGCTTATAATTATTAACAGGTGTTATTGAGATGCAGACTGCTTCCTATATAGCAGTTCTGAAAAATGAGAAGTAGAGAAATTCAATTTGAAGATAAAATAGCATAAAACAATATCTACTTTAGTTAATTAATACTTAGCATTGTCTTTTTACTTGTTGGATTCGAGTCTAAGAGAAGAGGTCATGATAACATATAAAGAATATCATTTTAATCTTCAAAATTGAAAATTATTTTGGTAGCTTTGGCATTGCTGTAGTTTTAAACTTGAAAATTGAGGGCAATTTAAAAATAAATAGCTGTGTTGTTTTCCTAATACTTTGAGGTATAGTTCTTTGAGGTCTGTGTCTAATTCTCCTCAGTCTGGTCCTATTTGTCATTTCCTAAGTAAACTGTGAAGTTCCTACATGAGGACTTCTTTTCTACGTGTAGAACATGCTTATCTTCTTGTGAAGAATCCCAAGCCATCATCCTATAAGATGATGAGTGACTTGTGACCTATTTGTACCTGTCTTCCTAACCACCATCTCACCAACTGCTAGACATGATGACCAGGTCCAAGTGTTTCTATCCATTAAGTGATCATTAATATATCAGATTCTTCAGAGTAAACACAATTCAACTTAGATACCAATCAACAGCTTCTATCAGACACAACTACAAAGTAAGAAAATGATGATTATTTGTGGCAATTAAACTTTGTCATGACTTATTTTCATGTTATTTGAATGATATAATCATTGGACAAGTGATTCAGGAGAAATTAGAATCTTGGCTTGTTTGTTTGATTTAGAGATGGAGTCATGCTAAAAAAAATAAACCTTGGCTGTCCTGGAATTGGCTATGTTCACAAGTCACAGAATCCACGCAATAGGTAAGAGTTTCTGCTATATTCCCATCAACATTTACTTAGAAAATGGCCACGCTTCTATGTTCTAACTTTTGCCAAGTTCTCTACAAAGTATCTATTTTCAAGACTCTCTGGTCTTTCAGTTTGTAAATCTGCAAATGTGTTTCTTGCAAGCCCTGACCATATGTTTATATCATTACCTATGCCAAGTGTCTGTGCATTAAAACAAATAACAGAGTTAACAAATATGATAAATTATTTTAATATACTTCTACTAACATTATATATATATATATCATCTTGACTGCAATTTCCTCTCCCTTCTCTCCTTCCAACACCCCTCACCGCACCCATCCCAATTTCTCTTTTAGAAAAGGCAGGACATCCATGGTTATCAACTGGCTTTGGCATATCAAGTTGCAGTAAGACCAGGCACCTCCTCTCCTATTTGGTAGACAAGGCAACCCAGTAGGAGGAAAGGCTCCCAAAGGCAGGCAACAGAGTTCTAGCTCCTAATAATTGAAATCCCACAGGAAAACTAAGTTGTACTATTGTAACATATGTGCAGAGAGCTTATCTAAGTCCCATCCATGCTTCCTGATTGGTGGTTCAGTCTCTTGAGGCTCTATGGTTAGTTGATTCTGTAGGTTTTCATTTGGTGTGCTTGACCCTTCTTCTGGCTCCTACCATCCTTTCCCCCTTCTTCAGCAGGATTTCCCAAGCTCTGTCTAGTGTTTCACTGTGGGTCTCTGCATCTTTTTTCATCTGTTGTTAGGTGAAGCCTCACAGATTACAACTGGGCTAGGCAGCAATCTATGAGCATAACAGAATATCATTAGGGATTATTTCTTTGACTGTGTGTGTGTGTGTGTGCGCGCGCGCGTGTGTGCGTGTGTGTGTGTGTGTGCTATTCATGTTGATTCTATCTGAGGATCTGGGCTATCTAGCCTCTGGTTCTTGGTCATCCATCCAGGCAATGTCAGGAGTGGGGCACCCCTTGTGGCACAGGTCTCAAGTGGACCAGTCATTGGTTGGCCACTCCCTTAATTTCTGTGGCATCTTTACCATAGCACATCTTGTAGGCAGGACAAATTGTAGGTAGAAACTTTTGTGGCTGGGTTGGTATTCCAATCCCAGCACTAGAAGTCTAGCCTGGTTGCAGAAGATGTCCTTTTCAGGCTCGATATCCCCCACTGCTCGGAGTCATAGCTAAAGTTACCATCATAGCTTCTTGGGAGTTTCCATTGCACTATGTTTCTAGCTAATCCCAGAGATGTCCCTGTACCTATTTCCGTACACTGCCTGTCCTCTTTCCTTCTGTTCTCCTCCTCTTCCCATCCCCTCTTTTAGACCCTTCCCTTCCACCCACTCATGATGGCTATTCTATTTTGAAACATCTTTTTTTATTTTTATATTTTTTAAAGATTTACTTAATTTTTAAGTATACAATGTTCTACCTGCATGTATGCCTGTGTGCCAGAAAAGGGCGCCAGATCTCGTTATAGATGTTTGTGAGCCACCATGTGGCTGCTGGGAATTGAACTCAGGACTTTTGGAAGAACAGCTCTTCATCTCTGCACCATCTCTCCAGACCCTTGAACATCTTTTTAAACAATATAGTATACTTATTAATTCTTTAAGAATCTCATATAATTTTCTTTATCTTGGTCATCCCTCACTCCCTAGCCTCTCCTCTAAGATTCATCCTGCGTCCCTATCGCCCAGGTTTCTGTGTTTGTTTTGTTTATAAAGAGACTGTCTTGCAGCAGATTATGGTTCTCTAGCTCTTACAATCTTTCTACAAATCTCCCTCAATACTCCCAAGCTTTAAGCATAGGAGTGCTGTTGTAAAGTTTTGAGAATGTTTTATTTGGTCATTGACAACCCATAGTCAGTTGTTGTCTGCATTTTGACCAGTTTTGACTTTGTGCAGTGATCGCCATCTTCTGCAGAGAGAAGTTTCTCTGATGAGTGGTTAGAACTGTCATTCTGTATGACTATGAGGATATGTAGTTTGAATGCAATTAGTTGGTATACTTGTTTAAGAAACTGGTAGTAGTGATGGGTACTCCTCTTACTTCCATCACCTCCCCAGCCACGTGTAGTAGTAACAGGCATGAGCTACTTCTACAGAGCGAGCCTTAAATATAAACAGGTGTTTTGTGGATTATACCAGCATTTAAGAGTCACTACTGCACTGTTAAATGGTCATTATTATGTTTTGTAGCCATTAAGACCAGATAGGATTATCAAGTGCTTTTTAATAGCCATATCAAGATGAGTCCCAGTTGTTACTCATAAGCATTGCAGCTGGGTATAACTATTGACTGCTTCTCTCTCCACAGCTTGCATGATCTCTTTTAACACTGTAACAGCTAGTATCTTTTTCTCTGTGAGAAACAACCAGGAGCAATTCTAAAAAGAAGAACTATGGGATTTTTCTCTACTGGAATTTTTTAGAGTCATTTTTGAATTGCCTGCCAATAGAAGACCCAGATTCCTATACATTTCTTGTCAGAAGTGTATACACACACATACACACACACACAGGGGTGGGGGAGACCTTTCAACATCCGTAAATCAGATTATTCTATGCTGTTTTATCTTTAGAGATACTCATAAATACCTTGCCATTGTGCATATATACCAATAGACCAAGTCCCTGATACCATTTAAGTCCAGTTTGGTAAACCAATAGTGTATTGTGGTTGCTTAGCGGAAGCACAGGTGTACCTAGCAGCTGTGTAACCCAAATGTAATCAACCCTCATATTGTGGGTGATTTTTAACAAACATTAAATTACAGATTCCTCTGAAAGCTACCCCCAAGATGAGTCTCTTCTCTCTTTATAGTACTTGACGCTAAACAACCTTTTGGGGAACACATGAGTATTGTCAGTTTTGCTCCCCGCTACAACAATGTTTCAATCTAAACAAACAGCCACAAAGTAATGGCTCTTTAAAGCATGATCATGCCTATGTACCATATACCTTCTTCTGGCTACCTAGTTCATGAACGTATTGTGTTAATATCAGCCTCGGGTTTTTCACACTATGTTTCTTGTGAGGAATCCTCCTCAGAAAAATGATTAATGTATCTCCAACCAATCAGAATGCACATCCCACATTTCTGTATTATGCTCTTACACTTTCTGGTACTACATAAAAGTATCTCTGGCCCTAATCAGCACAGGACCAGATGTTAGATAGCTAGAAACAGCCACAGTCCACTTAAGGATATTGAAATTATTTTAAACATTTAATGCAAAACCCCACTTAACACCTTTTACAGGATTCTTCACAGTTTTTCCTTACAATTTCTCTTTTCCCCATGTTTGGCTATTGATCAACTTTATGCTTCTCTGTGGGGACTCTGTGGTGTGAAATGCTTCCTGTTGGGAATTGTAACTACAATAAACTTCCTATTATTTGGTAGTCATCTTCTGATATGCTGACCTTACTGCACTATACATATACTGCAAAAATATAGTTAGAGATCACAGACATAATGTATTTACTTTATTGATTTACTAGACAAAATGGAATTTGCTGTTATATCTATAATTTTGAAAGGAGAGACAAGTATCACCTTGATATGTCCCTTTGATGTTAGAGGCATTTGCTGATGCCACTAACTTAGGGGTTTATGTGGTCAAGCCTGATGTCATATCTGACATTTTCACTTGATAAATGTTTAGTGCTCCTGATGATAGCCAGTTCTTGGTGACAGTTCAGGTGAATTCATGGGTTAAAGCTCAAAAGTCTCTAATAGGGCCCAGAATCAAGATTAAGATTGTTTTTTCGACTAAGAACATTTATATTGAACAATCAATATAATGTACTCCGCAATTTAAAGTAGTGATATGACCTTCATCTACACAGAACTGCCAAGGATTGTGTAGAAGCATCCTTGTCTTAGTAGAAACATTTCTGAGCATCATAAATGTACATAAAAAGTCCAGCAAATTTCCCTGCAAAAATAAGCATGCCTTCAGATCACTATAAGCAGAAGACTCACAGTAAAATCAGCATAAGAATTTCATCTTGTAGATGGAACTGTAACCTCACCTTCATTCAATGCATTCTTTGTGCTTTAGGTCACCCATGGCATTGTTGTCACCTGTCAAAGTTCTGTGGCTGTGATGGAAGTCTGGTTCTAATTGTTCAGCTGATGTGAGGCCTGAGTAGGATTCCTTTGTATTTCACTATAACAGGCTGGCATAGATGATTTTCAGGATGGGAATAATTCTCATTATTTCTATAGATTTGCTCCTCATTCGATTAGACGTTCCTTGGCTGGTGAAATGTATTTATCTAAAAACACATCTTTTAATAGTGTAATTACATTGTGACTAACCTACAGAGGAACATATTTTTACAGAAATTTGGCTTAAGCAGTTTCTAAATGTAGCTATATTAGACAAAATTGGTATTATCTGGTGACTTAAGTTTATAATCCCTTATTACCTAATGATTATAATTATGATTTCATGTTCTATTGAGCATTTTTATATCATTGATATATTTTCAATACTTGTAGCATATGGGCACAAAAGTAGCTTGAGACTGGATCTCTCCCATCCCCCCAGCCCATATAGAACACTGAGTAGATAGGCAGAGCCCTGTTGTTTAAAAAGGGACTATAGGATACCTGAACAGCTTTTAGCTTTGAACTCTATCTGCCTACTCCTCTCCTGCCTGACCCAACTGGGGTACAGACAGGGAACCCAGCTGAATTGAGTTGGGTGCAGGCTCCAGCACTCCAAGTTCACCATCATAAGGAAACCACAGGGGAGCCCTAGAAAACCACCTTCAGCTTGGCAAACCATCCACTGTACAAAAAGTCCTCATTTCTGCCACAGACAGGATTCTGCCTAAAAGTTGGCAGGCTTGGATGTAGGCAGATTTGACAGTCAAACTCTGCCAAGACAGGGTAAGCTAATCCTCAATAGTTCTTGCCTCATAAATATGTCTGTCAGATATATTGGACCAGAAGGCTGAAGATGATACTCCAATGTTATAGAGGATTTTGGGCGACTGTTCAGATAGCAAACTTTCTCTGTCACCTTCTCGTTTGGGAAGCTGCTAACTTGCACTTCCTGTATACTCAGGTAATTAATTTTATTCCTTCTCAAGTCTTTGATGGGGTTGAAGAACAAAGAGTATAATTTTACATTAAGTTTAGTTGTTTAGTGGTTAAGATGTTTTTAGGTCTAAATAGATGTTTTAAGTTGATAATGATGAGATATGATAGATATTGACTCACATTCGGAATTTTAGGCTCACCAGGATAGGAAAGGTGTTTTCTTCAAGTATGACAAATACAAATAGCCAAAGCAAAATGAATGTTATATATATATATATATATATATATATACATATATATATATATATATAGATTCTTGATTATTTCATGGTTCTTCTAGCTGTAGGTAGTTTATTTTATATATGTGTAATAATATAAATGTGTATGTAAAAGTATTTCATAGAAAAGAAAACAAACACACAAGGAAAAGAAAGAAATGTGAGCTCTTCATGAAGTTTGCTATAAGAATGTGTCTCCTGCTAGGCAAGGTGGCACATGCCTTTAAGCCCAGCACTTAGGCGGGCAGAGGTAAGCATATCTCTGTGAGTTTTACAAATGAGTCAAGAGCAGCCAAAGCTACACAGAGAAACCCTGTGGGGGGGGGGAATGAAAAGAAAAGAAATGTGTCTCTTACCAGAGTTAGAAGCTGGACACACGAAGTCTAACCAACATCACTTCCTAAACAGGAGCTGAAGAAGAACAATAATGGATACACAAAAGAAGACAGCAGAAAGACCACAAAGTCTGAACCTTACATGTAAAACTATAGTCATAATGTCGAGTACAGGAAAAAAACAGTCTTCCTCATGGAATAGCAATTCAATATCAAATGTTCAACCCTGAAAATATATACACAAAAGTAACATTATATGGACTGAGAAGTTTGCATTAAGTAACATATAGATTGATCAGGTTACGTTTAGCAGTCGTGTGTCTTTCTCAGGAAACATTGACCTTTTTGCTCCTTACTCTCCATTACTATGCTACATACTCATTCCACTTGCTGTCTAGCAATAAACACATACACACAGTACATTTTAAAGTTAACTACTAAAGGTGAAAGTTGTCTGCATATATTTTATATTTTATAGTTACTTGGTAAACTATGTACATTAAAATGCGTGAGATTCATTACGACAGTGCATAAATGATAAGGTTATTAGGGATGAAACTAATTTTCTAGCCCAGGCTGGCTTTGAAGAGTCTAGTCTGAAGACTCTGAAGTGCTGTGATTACAGGATTCTATGAGTTTGTTTGGCTCAACCACATGATCTGATGTGTTGAATCAAAGGGACTTTCCTGATACTATGGGATGATGAGACAGTTTCCTATTGCCAAGCTCTTAAAACTCTTCTTTGTAAATCTTTTGAAATACATTAAGAATATTTCATCATCCTAAGACCTTTTACCTTATAGTAAGAGGGAAAGAGTGCATGTAATCAAGAGTTTATAAACTGTTAATAACAGATAGATGGGGAAATACTTATTTGGCTTCAAGTGGATAGGTAAGGCCTGTAGTGGTATGGAGTCGAGAGTATATACAGTTATACACACAGATACTAAGATAAAATAACTTTTGTCAATTTTTAGTGTTTTTCTACAGTCAATCACTACAAAACAAGTAGTGACATACATTTTCTCCATGAGATGCTTTCTAAGAGTGAAGAAGGAGGAAATGATGGTATTTGGTGCAGCATCCACTTCTGCAGAATGGCTGCACAGAGTGCAAACGCCACATATATAGGGTTTTTTTTTTTTCAGCAGTGCTTCTCCGGGGCTTATTTACACAGGGATGTGACTGACTTACTTGAATCTCTGTGGTAGACTTAATTCTGTCTCTATCACTAGAAAAATCATCCTTGAATAAATAAGACACAGAATATTAAAGTGTAAGGAACTGAAGAGTATTTATACTCATTAACGTAAAACATACTACAGTATTTACTCAAGCTGAAAGATAGTTTTCTTCGCATAATAGCCATTTTAAAGCTCTGTGTGTGTGTGTGTGTGTGTGTGTGTGTGTGTATGTCTGTGTGTGTGT
>OU015747.1:101759026-101807704 GCA_907169655.1 Acomys percivali
AGAGAGAGAGAGAGAGAGAGAGAGAGAGAGAGAGAGAGAGAGAGAGAGAGAAAGAGAGAGAGAGAGAGAAGGGGGAGAGGAGGAGGAAAGGGTAGAGAAAGAGATAAAGGAGAGAATGACTGATTCTGAGAAAGACAATGTGTTAAGAAGCTAGAAAGGTTCATGTTGTTTCAAAATTAAAAGAGAGTACACACAACCCAATTGGCTTCTCGAATTTGAGAGAGGATAAAGAGCAAGCAAATGCATAATCATAACTATATCTAGGTACTCCAAGAGATTTTTGTTCTGTTCTTCTACTACTCAAACCAAGAGCTGGTAAATCCTACTGGAGGCCATCAACCAAGACCTACAGATGAGTAGAAGGAAAAAAAAAGCACATCCTGAGGAGAAATAAACTTGATTACCTGACTATGCCAGGAGTCCATGTTAGTTGTTTTCCTAGGAAGAAGATGACAGAGACAGTTTGCTACCTGAATAGTAACCCAAAACTTTCTATAATGTTGGAGCATTTTTCTTCAACCTTGAAGTCCAATAAATCTGACAGACCTATTTATGAGGCAGGAACTACTGAGGACTAGCTTACGCTGTCTTTGCAGAGTTCGGCCTTCGACTCTTCCTGCATCCAAGCTTGCCCTGTTTTAAGCAGAATTCTGTCTGTGGGAGAAATGAGGACATTTTGCGCAGTGGCTTGTTTAACACATTGAAGCCATCTCCATAAGGAGGTACTGTGATGCTCATCATCCTCTTTGAGCTGGGTCTTTCTGGGAGGTAACGTGTCTCATTGTCAGTGAGGCTTTAAATTAATAAAAACATTTTTAAATGCCATATTCTGAGTGTCTTGAGGTTTTCGAAGACCTTATCTAACTATCCTACCTTATCTTTCTATAGAATCATATCTATCTGCTCTACCTAAGATGTATATTCTTGTGATAAAAGTAGACTAGTAATTGATATTACCATGATTTGTTCAACTAACAATTAACTTGTATAATTTATTTATCCTAAACAGCCTGCAATAGCACTTTCAAAGTATTGGAGGAGTTGAAGACCGGGTAGCTCAGTTTTAAAATGAAGCTTAGTTATTTAGGGGTTAAGATGCTTTTTAAGTCTAGATAGATGTTTTAAGTTGATAATGACAAGATGTGATGGAGATTGAGTTACATTCAGAATTTTAGATACACCAAGATAGGAAAGATGTGTTCTTCAAGGCTGTCAAATTCAAATAGCCAAAAAACTAAGAATGTATCATTTATATGATTCCTGATAGTGTCATGGTTCTTGCTATAGGAAGTTTATTGTATATATGTGTAGTAATATAAATGAATATGCAAAAAGTAAAAAATGTTTAATTAACAAAAAACACATCTTGTTTTCTGATTCATAGTTCTCATCTCTTCTTTCTTCATTTATTTATTTAAAAACATTTTCATATAATATATTATAATTATAGTTTTTCCTTCCCAATTCCTCCCAAACCTTCTCTATCTCACTATCCACTCAACTCTACAATGCTTTCTTTATTCTCTCTGTAGGAAATAATCAGTCAAACAAATCAAAAAGCAAAACCATAATACAAGTAAAATATAAATACATAAAATAAAATAAACAAAAATAAACAATAAACAGGCACATGATGCCTCAGCCTATTTTCCAGGGCCAATGATTAATTTTTTTCTAGTACCAATATAACATTTTATTACAGTTAGGCTGGAGAAGTTACTTAAGAATTAAAGTGCTTGCCAAAAAGCCAGAGGATCAAACCCAACATCTGAGATCTTCTATAACTGCTGGATATGTGTTTGTCTCCCAGTAATTCCTGCCCAGAGAGGCAGAGACAAGGGCTCATAGGAGCAAACTGGGTTCACAAGATGGTGATCTTCTGAGATTGGGGGTTAATTGAGAGCTCCTATCTCTAAAGGAAGAAAACAAGCAAATGAGGAACATTCTTTTTTTAATATATTTTATTAATTTATTCATATTACATCTCAATTCTTATCCCATCCCTTGTATCCTCCCATTCCTCCCTCCCTTCCATTTTCCCCTTACTCCCCTCCCCTATGACTGTGACTGAGGGGGACTTCCTCCCCCTGTATATGTTCATAGGGTATCAAGTCTCTTCTTAGTAGCCTGCTATCTTATGAGGAACATCTTGACACCAAACTTTGGCTGCTCTGGCAAGAGTTCACATCCAAAGACCTTCTAGGACTATTTGATCCATCTGTGTGCTTGCAGTACAAATCTTTAAACACAAACAATAAAGGTAAAGTTTGAAAGTGACATCTGATTGAGGTGCAAATAAAGGAATGAACCACAAAAGACTTGATAGAATGAGTCAGAGATAGGACACACAGCAGAGGAAAGAAAGGTACCCAAAAGCACAGGGAGAGAGAAAGAAAGATGGTTTTTGTTTGTGTTGTTTTTGTTTTTGTTTTTTTAACCAGGAGTTAATTCCCAGGACATTTTTACAGAGATGGGTTGCAGAGAGAAAAAGCTAGACACCGGTGAAGATAGAATGAGGTGGAGAATAAAAAGGAGACAGAAGATTAAAACATATTGCCAGAATTAGTTTGAGGTCAAGCAGAGCAATTCAGTAAGAAGCTTAGAAAGGAGTTTGATCATTCAGCATGGAAAGGAGTTTAGGCCAGAACATCTGAGTTGAAAGATCTAGAAAAGCTTAGGACAGCTTTTATCTCCTTCCTCTTCAGAGGAAAGAAAAACAACATTCACAATATTTAGTTGTGTAGTTATAGATATTCCTTGTGTCTGTTTAGTTAATTATAATAGCCAGCCACCATATGTGCTAATTACCTTGTCTTTCTATAGTTAATCTTAGGAATTGAATATTTTACTTAAAAGTTTGATGGTTATCATTTTTATATATATGATGGGTTGTGTCTTATTGACCAACTTTTCTGTGTTTTTACATCAGAGATACAATTCTATATAGCTGGTAAAATATCTAGACCTCTCAGTAAGATCCTCTTCAGTTCCTACAATCTACTGAAATAGACACAGAACTCAAAATATTTTTTATAATCACAGTTCAAGTATGTTACATTGAAATGATAGAATGTGAAAACAGGAAAAGGAAAAAGGCACAATAAATAGGGCTCAGGAGAAAACTGAGCTACTATCATGTTCCAGAAATTTTTATTTACAACAATATAAGGCAATACATATTGAATATCATCAGTGATGACATCCCATGTGAATCTCATTGTCCTGAGCATTATTAGAAGTGGGTCATATAGATATGGCCAAGAACTAATATTGCTGACTTTTATCTTTAAGCACTCTTGAGATTGAGATGATACTATTCCTAGAAACCTACAAGTAGAACATTATGATAGGCAGATTTGGGCCCAGGGGTCCCGCTCAAACTAAGGCACTAGCCAAGGACAATACAGGCGGTAAAATTTAAACCCCTACCCTGATCTAGCCCATGGACAGGACAGTCTCCACACTTGAGTGGAGAGAGGGATTTGGCTTTCTCACGTACTCTGGTGCCTCACATTTGACCATGTCCCCTGGAGGGGGAGACCTGGTGGCACTCAGAGGAAGGACAGCAGGTTACCGAGAAGAGACTTGATACCCTATGAGCATATACAGGGGGAGGAAATCCCTCTCAGGAACAGTCCTAGGGGAGGGGAGTAAGGGGAAAATGGAGGGAGGTAAGAATGGGAGGATACAAGGGATGGGATAACCATAGAGATGTAACAAGAATAAATTAATAATAAAAAAAAAAGAGATGATACTATTGGTCCAAGACACCAAAGATCAATTACATTCTCATTATATGATATTTGATACAGAACGATAGTTAATGCAACAGAGATTCTTTTCATCATGTAGACATCCCATCATGACCAACTGTATTAATGAGACCACAATGGCAAAAATCAATAAAAATATTTCTGATGATTTTTCATTTGGATCAGATATACATTAGTATACTTCAAAATACCTTTGAATAAATTGGTGATTAAATCATTGTACTCCACTCTCACACACATGTGTACACCATGTATTCATACATGTAGCACAACACACACATTTGCATTTGTGCTTACATCAAAACATATACACTCATACATACAAATACATTTTAAAACTGAAATGTCATACCCAACAACACAACTACTGAGGAAATATCCCAAGAAAATGATACAAGTAGAGACTTGATACCCTAGCATCATATTCAGGGAGAGGAGGAGCCCCTCAGTCACAGTCATAGGGAAGGGGAATGGGGTGAAAGTGGGAGGGAGAGGAATGGGAGGATGCATGGGATGGGATGTCAAATGAGATATAATATGAATTATGTTATATTTCAATAAAAATGTGTTTAAATAAAAAAAAGAAAAACCACTGTTATAATTTTAAAAAAGAAAGAGAGAAAGATGTCTGTGTTCATTTGAGCCCTATTCAGAATATCTCCAAAGGAAAACACCCAAACTGTTTAAGGTTAATGAATGAATAAAGAAGATGATTTAGTTTTGTAAAATGTTATCTAGCCAACCACAAAAGAATGGACTCCATAATTGTACACTGACAGGTTTAGAATTATATATTCTTGTTATATGAAATATGGTAGAAAACCAGTGCTATATAACTTGATTTGTGTGTAGATTCTAAAAATGTTTGTCTCGTAGAATTATTGAGTCATTTGGCTATTACCTGGAGAGAGAGAGGGAAGTAGAATTGGGGAATGATAATCAGTGTGTATTAATTTATAGATAGAGAGGAAGAAGTTCTGACATGCTATTACACTAATGTGAGGCAGATAGCAAATAGCATATCTTGTAATTCAAAAATCTGAAAGAAAAGAGTTATGAATGCTACCATAAAGAGATGTAAATCATTTATGTGGTGTGTGTGTGTGTGTGTGTGTGTCTGTGTGTGTCTGTCTGTGTGTGTGTGTGTGTCTGTGTGTGTGTGTGTGTGTGTGTGTGTGTGTGTGTGTGTATGTGCAGATATGCCCATTCATGTGTGCAGCCATAGAAGATAAATGCTATCTTGGGGATATCTCCTTCATTGTTTCTATTATCTCTAACATTTTGATATAGGGTCACTTTCAATGACTGACAAAACTAAACTAAACTAGCTAAACTGATCTCACCATCTGCCTGTCTCTACGTTGCTGCAGCTCAGTCACAAAGTGCTATAAATCATTTATTGGTGTGTGTGTATGTGTGTGTATGTGTGTGTTTGTGTGTGTGTGTGTGTGTGTGTGTGTGTGTGTGTGTGTGTGTGTGTGAAAATATGCCTATTCATGTGTGCAGCCATAGAGGATAAATGTTGTATTGGGGATGTCTCTTTCATTGTTTCTATTTCCAACATTTTGAAATAAGATCTCTTTCACAGACTAAACTAAACAGCAATCCTCAAGATCTGAACTCCAGTCTTCATGTTTGCATGACAAATACTTACCCATTCATGAATCTCCTCAAAATAATGATAAATCTTTGAGTATCTAAGTTTGTTCAACTTATATACTTAACACTGACTTGACATCATGTGTTATATTTCCATAATGCCAAAAATTATTTGTATACCAAAAAGAAATAATTTAAATAGAACAAGGTGAAGAACCTGATCCAAATATGGGAAATAGATGCACAATGCTATGTGAAGCAAACAAGGTACTTCTCAATATGTTTATGACTATCAGATACTGAAACTTTATCTAATGGTCAACACAATTTTAGCGTTTATTCACCCCACAGGTTGCTCATCACTTGAGAAAGTTTAACTTTGAGTTCTGCTAATAATTTACATAGATTGTCAAAATGCTTATTTCCTCAATTAACAAGATTGCATCTACATTTTCTCTGGTAAAACTGACTATCACGAGCCTATTTCTCTAGTTAATTGGCACTATAGACCATGATCACCAGTGCATTCAGAATTTATCAGAAAGGAAAAAAAGAGCATTTGATTTCATTTCTTAAGAAGTTCCATAGGGAGTTTGGAGACCTATAACCTTTCAGAAAGTAAAATTATCCTGCATCACTCTACTTGTATATTATCTAAACACATATTTTTCCTCTGTCTAAAGAAAATCTACAATTCAATGTGTTTTCAGTAAATTCAGTACTTTGTACAGATTACTACTGCAATGCCCCCAAAACACTTGGAAATATCTGAAATTAATTAACACTTAGCTTGCTATATTGTCTTATTTAACTACAACAGTGTTGGCACTCACACAAATAAATTTGTAATTGTATCAGTATGTGTCAAGCACATTGGGACATTGGGACTGTACTGAAGAGAATTTCATCTAGTTTTCAAGACTCCATGTCCTGATGTAATGCATTAAACTGTGACTGTTGGAGTATTCTGTTCTGCATTGCATCCCATCTCAAAACAAAGCCATCATGATAGAAGTGCTTATTTTACTTTGTGCACACTAATACTGTTTTGTAAAGTATTCAAATAAATACAAACTGATGTAAATATACATATGCATAATAATTAGTTCTTCGATATAAAAATAGTTCTGGCAGCTGGATGTGGTGGCACACGTTGTAATCCCAGCTCCTAAGGAGGCACAGGTAGGAAAATCCTTGTGAGTATGAGGCCAGCCTGATCTACAAAGCTAGTTCAGGACAACCAAAGCTACAAAAAGAAACCTTGTCTCAAAAAAACAAAAAAAAAAAAATGTATTTTTGGCATGACAGAAATATTCCTGTGATAATCATGGTTATGCTTGTCTTGTTAAAATGAATGTGATCACACAGTGTTTCTAGTGTAACTGTTGCTTTTCCTACAACTATCATGGATTTACCTTACAAAATAATTTCAAAACATTATTACATATATTTTAAAATATATACTCATATTTACATGTATATTATGTGGTGTATATGCCCAATGATATATATTGGATACATGGTCTATAAACTGCTCATTTTTAGAGGCTTATTCTATTTCTTTCTCTTAAAATCATGGCCTTTCTGAGGACTAGGGGAAGGAGGGAGGGTTGTGAGGGAGAGAGGGTGAGGCTGGGAGGCACCAGGGGAAGGGCTACAATCAGGATGTAAAGTGAACAAATTAAAATTTAAAAAATTAAAAAACAAAACTTGTGTGTGTGTGTGTGTGTGTGTGTGTGTGTGTGTGTGTGTGTGTGTATACATGAAACAATAGAGGACAATTTGTAGGGCTGAGTTTGGTCCTTTCATCAGATTTATTTTTATCTACTACATGCAATTTAGTAATTTTATTACTGAGTTTAATTGGCGGGGACTTTTGTTAGCAAACGTTTCTCCTTTGACTGTAGGCTTGCTGTTGTGAGTAACCAGATAACTAGAACAACATTTTAAAAATACAGTTTTGCGCTAGGGAATTCAAGTTTTTGAATGACATTGAACTGATGAGACAGTATTTTCTGAATTAATAATTTTAACAAATATATCTGATTTCCAGGGTGATTTTATATCTGGGAAGCTAGCCTTTGTCACATGAGAGCCATTAGGTTATGGCTTTGACGTGCAGCTTTCTGTGGAGGAATGCAAACAGAGATGTGTGAAGAAACAGTTTTTAAGAGCTAATAAGAACTGACAGCAGCAAAATGACCTCAGTGATCAAACGTGTGATTACCAGCTGCCAACAGAAAGTGTAATAACCTAGCTATAGTACTTCTGTGAACATTAAAAAAAATAGAGAAAGAAATAAAAAATGGCTCTTTAAAGACAGTAAAACACAATGATGACAAAGAAAATATCAAGCAATAGAGCCATACAGTATGTACTTTTTTTTTTTATTAATTACGTATCTTTCAGAAGTTATTCTTCAAACTCTTGCACATAATACATTTGACCTAAGGATTATAGATATCATTTCAGAAATTAATGCATTTTTATCTCTTCATACTCCTTCTGCAAGTGATGTTTTAGATTGTTTGATATTGTAACGTTATTCTATTTGCATTAAGTAAATATAATTTTGTAGGCATTTTTGTTAAGGTGTTGCAACTCAACATAATGCTGGGTTATTTTTAAATAGTGAAAAATAGAGACAACTAGGAAAAGCTATGCTATTTTTAAAATGTTAAAGAATGAGTTTATGTCTCTAATGATTACATTATTGTTATATATTATGGTTTATTAGCATGCTCTGCATGTCTTCTTTGTGATCATCTTCTTTTATGTTGAGTTTTATATCTAAACAACTTATATAAAGTGGATCCTGGTGGTTTTTATATTAAAAATATTCATATTCTTAATTACTCACTGCTAACTTAATGGAGACTACTTAATGTTTCCTAGCCTGGCATTTGATTTAACTTAACTTCCATCAAGTGCCCAGAAGGCACTGAGTATTTTATTATACTAGCTGCTGTGCTCTCTTCATTTCCCACCAAAAGCAGTCTAGTAATGGCAGTGTGCATGCACAAAGGTCAATATTCAGGCGTTCAGTTCCATGGAACACTAGGTATTTCTATAAGATTGACTCTGAACTCATCTCATTCTTTGCACACATTTTAAAGTGATATTTTAGCTGTAGCCATATATGTGCTTATGTTTATTTTTATGAATGTGCATTATGTATGTTCATATGCATATATGTATTTATGATATTAGTCATTCATCCTTCTCCGTATACAGACATATATTCAATTCATGTTTATTTTCACACACACACACACACACATACACACAAATGCACTCACACGGACTCAGAGGTTTACTCCACAGTTGAAACTTCTGACACTAATGATAATGGTTTCCATTAAATCACAGTAATTAGAATAATTACTTATTAAAATACAAATTGGAGATCATGAAACTAGTATAATAAATGCATTCCACTTGAGTCTTTGGTGTATTTTGCTTCAGCATTCATTAATATTGTGCTTGTCAGAGACCAGAACTCTGATGTGATTGTACCCTGTTTGTAAGTAGCTTTTAATAGAATGGCCATTTTCAAATTAGTTCCTCCCATCCACGAGCATGGAAGGACTTTAAATCTCTGAATGATACAGCTGAATATTAATGAGAAATAAAAGGTGAATTGATAATGGGGTTAGACAGAACCACGAGTGCTGTATGTGTAATATTTTTTCATATCCTTCACCAGGAGAATACCATGGGTTTTGAAGCAGAATAGAATTCCTGGGTTATCTGGAATTCCTTTTAGCTGAATGGAATTTTCATCATGTTGTGGACTTATCAAAAAATTTACTTTTTCCTTAATAAAATATCTTAGAAAACAATGTGCATAATAGGAGCTTATCAAATTATCAGTGTAGTCACTGGATTAGATAATTTTCCATTTGAATATCTCTAATTCAACTGATTAATAATCATATTATCCATGTTTGTGTTTATTCTGAAGCAAGCCTTATGCTATGCTTACCAGATTTTAGTTTTCTTCCTATTTTATTTTGTTTTTGTTTGTTTTGTATCGTTTGGTTTGGTTTCAGATTGAGTTTTACTCTGTAGTTTAAGCAGGCTCCACTCAGAATGATCTATTTTCTTCTCTAGGGAGAAAAATAATATATTAGGATCACAGAATCACATTTAAAGAACTGTGCTTCTCAGACTTTGGTTCAATTAAGTGGATTCTAATAACAGTTAGATTACTTTTTTCCTTCTGTTTTGTTCTGTTACATTCACAACTCAAGACTAAACTGAGGCTAGATTTTTTCAAAAAGCAAAAACAAAACAATAATAGTAACAACAACAAAAACTTTTCAACCCTCTTGGAATGAGAATGAGACATAAATCTAAAGTAAACAAGGGCCAAAGATCATGAATTAAGATTAAGGGAATTCAGAGAACAGTGATGAACCCAGTGAAGCACTGTGTACGTGCAGTCCAGAAATGCCAGTATGACAGAAATAGTAAACCAGGGAGTTTCTATTGTTTTCACCAGCCTAAAAATGGCATGTTGCTCATATGACAAAGATTATGTACAGAAGGAAGTAAAATGCCAGTTAATACTACATTATATAGAGAAGGAGAAGATTAATACAAACTGAAGGATAAGCTTATGCTTCAGGAATTTTATGTATATGCACAATGAATAGCATTAGAACAGAACTGGAAGGACATCTTTTTCCCCAACACTGAAAATAAAAGCAAGGCAGAATCTTAGATGTCCTGTTAGCAACCATGAAAAGTGCATTTTCTTCCTGAAACTAAGATGTGTCCGAATTTTATTTAAAATTTTTGTGTAGTAATCTAGTCTATATTTTAAAACATTTATCATTCAGACAGGTGAGGTTCAGATTAGATATCATTTTTTTTCAGGTATATAAAAAAAATTTGTCAAAGCATTATAACTTACAGAATGATCCAAAGCTGTAGAGTTGCTGCTTAAACATCATGGGTAACAATAATTATTTTTTGACACTGGCTTCACTTACTAAAGTTGCTATTGTCAGCAATCATTGCCTCCTCAAGTGCTCTGTAAACACAGGCTAAAATCTGTAAATGCTAATATCTATTTATTACTTTTCCTCAGAGTGGTCATTAGTGGCTTTTTACACAATGTATTTATTGCTATGCTACTAAAATCATATTTTATAGCTAAGGTGATACGTCAATGGCTCATTTTAACTTCATAGCACTGATTGATATTTTATCCAATTATATATGCTTTAACCAAAAAAGGAACATAATTTTTCTGTTTTTAGAAAAGGAGGAAGTAAATTCTCAAATTTTTTCCCATCAGATTTTGAGGATACAATATAGTACAATATAGTTTCTGGGATGAAAAAAACAGAGATTTTGTTTCTAAGAAATAATAATTACAAATAAATTAAAAAACAAAATTGTTATACAATAAAAAAAAGTAGATAAATATATGCTGTTGGGCAATGACTAAGCATTTCCTGGAATTTTAAAATCTAATTCCCCTCAGTGTTGAGAAGAAAGTTGGCTCAAATTCATGATATGGAAATAAAGAGATTCTAGAATAAGCTCTAAGAATGCCAAGCATTGCAATAGGAAAATGGTAACTTTACCCAGAGAGAAGAAGTAATAGGAAGATTGCGCAGAGGTAATAAATGAAGCTTTGAAATAAAACCCTTCAAAACTATCCATAGTTTAAGAGTAATATACAAGTAGATAATCTGAATTATTTGAAGCATCACGGAGGATGTTTGAGCAACAAGGAACACTTGAAAGAACATCAAGAACCTCTGGGGAGGAAATTGACTCTAGAAGTGTGCCAGAATCATTTATCAAGCCTTCTCTTTGCACATTATGGCCTTTCAAAGTCTTCTTTCTTTCTCTAATCGTTAATATTTTTCCATATACCTATAAAGAAATCAGATTCAAAGCCGTAAGAAATTCAAAGAAGGCCAGGCATTGTGGTACACACATTTAATTCCAACACTCAGGAGGCAGAGGCAGGCGGATCTTTGTGCGGCCAGGCTGGTGTGCTGAGATAATTCTGGGACAAGGGAGCACAAAGAAATCCTGTCTCTAATAAAACCCCAAAAATAGAAAAGAAAAGAAAAGAAAAGAAAACTCAAAGAGGGCTACCCACAGATTGCATAATATACAGTCAACCTATCTATATCTATATCTATATTTGAATGTATGGTACTTTATTATCTCCATTTAATCAATGAAATATAAACTGCATGTGGATAGGCCTTGGTTTTATTCCTATTCTATCCTATATGGGTGAAGTAGACAAAGTCTAGACCCAGAGAGAATACTATAACTCTTTGAAGAGTAAAAAAAGTGAATGAATGACTGAAAGACATTCTCAGACAACAGACCCAGGAAAGGTATATTTTCTAGATTACTTATGATTATAATTCAGTTCTTGAATTCTATCATCATCAATAAATCAAATTCTTCTGCAATCCCAACCACAATCTCAAGGTTGAGTGTTTTATGTTACAATGTCCCTCCTGTGTCCATATACTGTCTAGCTTAAGTTTTGGAAAGTCTCTCATCACTTGCTTCATTCTTGAAGATGCAACTGGATCCAAAGATTATCTTTTTCTGTCTATATCACATGACAATACCACAGTATGGTTATAACAATTCCAAACACTCGCTGTTGAAAACTAAATCTGTGACCACCCGAGTTCAGGCTCTGGAATGGTATATCTGTTTTGCTTTTTATAGGATCTCAAGTGTCAAGTATGTAACGTAGGCAATAGAATATTTGAAATAAATGCGTGATGAATATACTAGAAAATAATGAGAGGTTTGATTTGTTATACCATGAAAGAAAAAAATAAAGAAAATTATCAAAAGGTTTGTAAGGTGCTTAGGTTTCTGTGGAAGGATGGGCTAAATGTTTATTTTGAATTTTTTTAAACCTTTGTTTGATAGACATGCTAGCCATCATTGAAGAGGTTGTTACTATAATTAATTTCATGAAGCTTTGCTTATAAGAATTAATTTTTACATTTTATTTATTCAGTTTTATACATATGCAATATGAGGTTAATTTTACAAGATGACATATGAACTTTTAAAATCATACTAAAACATTATAGACAAAGTAAACAACAGATTAAAGTATAGCCTTAATGTCATAGTATGAGAGAAAATTCTTAGTTTTTAGAACTCTTCATAGCTTTCAGTTTATCCAGTCTACAATAACACTTGCAGCCATCTAGCACTTTTTAACTTTTAACTTTGTTGAGAAAAATATCTAACATATTTTACCTTTACCACCGTCATTCAAGGTACTTTGGAGTTGGCTAGCAGATTTTAGACTGATTTTGAATCATATTTGAAATGTAACCTTTCCCTAATATAAATTCATAGGAATGTTTACAAAGTAAACATTACAAAGTTTTAATTTCTAAAACAATGATTGTCCATTTTTAGAAAAAAAAAATACTGATGGGACAAACTGCTCCTTACCTACTTCAGTATATAAATTTAGGTTTATTACTCATACTGAACTACACAGCACCTTCTGTGTTCATGGTAAGCATTATATAATCATTTTCTCCCCTTCATGACCATCTCAAGGATAGATGCAGTTCACAAATGTGTTTTTCTTTTGTATTTATATACACACTTTTAAAATGTCATTTGAAAAAAATTGACTTGAGAACTGTATTCTGCATATATCATTTCTATTTTAAGTTTTCTATCATTATTTTCAGACATAAAATATATCTAGTCATAACCAGAGGGAAACTCAGACAGTGCTTGCCCTCTCATGGGAGGACATCTTTCCCCATTGACAGGCATATCTGTCACCGGGCAACATGATTTATCTCCTCTGATTTCATTCCATAAAGACGCCCTATACAAGGTGAAGTGATAATTTTCCTCAGAGTTAACATGTCCAATGTCTCATTTTTCATTCTAGTCCTTGTGAAATGACATCAAACACTAAATTGGAGACTAATTTTAGTGGTGAGGTTTGGCTGCCTGCCCACCTCTCTGGAAAAACAATCAAATTATCTGTACTTTTAACTTGTAAAAGTTGTATAGCACCCTGCCTTGAGTTGTTTTAACCCAGCTGCAGAACCAAAAGAAAAGAATACATGGCAAAATAATATTCTTGACAAAAAGTAACTGAAAATGATAATGTTACCTTGCAAAAGGATTGTCAGCATGAAAGTTAGGGAGATTCTAAGGCTGCCAAGATACAAGGTAGAAATGTATAAAAATAATGAATTCTTTTATGTGCTTGGGAGAAAGAAAATTATTTACTATAAATTTTCACCTGGTTAATCAAAACAATGCCTTAAAATACTCAAAATATGGTTTGTAATTATTTGTTTTAAGATAGAGCAGTACATTAAAATGGTTTCTGAATTTAATTATTTTTGCATGGAAAAAGAGTAGTCAGTGTGGTGTTTAGATAGAAAAAACTGTGTTTGCTTAACCAAATTTGAACCTACATAAGTCAAACATTATTTACTTGGCAAATTATAATGGCAATGTATAACAACTTGTAGGTAATTTAATAGCATTATATAACATAGGAGTCTAGAGGTTTTGTAACCTTAAGAGGTCATGTCAGAAAGAATTGTAGCTGTTGTTTCTGTAGAAGTTCAATGAGATGTATGGACTTTTTATTTGGTTAATATAGCTACAAATTATATTTATTTCTAAATTTTTACAATAAAGTTATAATTATTGAGCAAAATGAATTAAGAATTATTCCTTTGTAGTTTGTAATCTTAATAATGAAATATTGTGCTTTTAAAAGCATATGATATTTGAATATACAAAATAAATTTTATATACCAGTAAGTAAATTACAGCAAAAATGAAATAAAAAGATACAATTAATAATACCACTATCCAAGTGAGTGGAAGATTAGTGTAAAAAATGATAAAATATTTGTCACAATGCATAAAACCAAAATATTATATATGTACATATATTTAATATATGCTCACCAATTAAGGAAAATATGGTCAATAATTTTAATGTAAGCAAAGGAGAAGGTACATGGAAAGGATTGGAGGAGGAAGAAAAAGGAAACCTATGCAATAATAATAATAGTAATAGTAATATATAATGAGGTAACCCATTCTAAAAAGGGTACAGCGAGGCAAGAGCTCATTCATTGTTGGCTGGAAGGTAAGTCAGCATAGCCATTATGGAGACTGTGATATTGAATTATGTTAACTTGAGTGGATCTATAATTACCTAAAATAATTCATCTTAATACGGTTTGTACTATTCATAATCTGAGATGCTGCATTCATCTGTCTTGGATTTCTGACTGTGAGTGTAGTGTGGCCAGCTGACTGCTGCCATGACAGCTGTGACAGATAGCAACCTCTTCAAATTGTGGGACAAAAATCAATTCTTCCTTCCTTAAGATCTTTTTATTAGTCCAGGTATTTTGTAACAGTTATTGGAAAAAATAGATTATACAGATTAATAAAATAAATAGACAAAAAAAACTAAAGCCAGACATAGCAGATGCCTAAACACGAGCTACAGAAAGCCACAGGTAGTTGGGGCTTTGTGAATTCTAAACAAGCTACAGGCTACAGAATGAGATTCCAACTATCCAGCAGTCTCGCAAGTAGGTATCTACCCAATGGTGACAAAATTCTTATATTACAAAGATATTTGCCACCTTTTTAAAGGTAGTAGTATTCATATAAGACAAAATGAGTAATAGATCCTGATCTCTTTCAATGGTGACTAGATAGAACAGGAGTAATTCATACAATGAAATTCTATTATCATAAAAAGAGTGCTTGCCTATAATTTGCAACAACGTTTAAGGAGGTGGACCATTATCGTATTAACTGAAGTAAGGTTAATATAACATGTTGTCAATTATTTGTGGAAAGCTGTCAATCAACTTTGTAGAAGAGAGGAAGGGACAGTGGATATTCGAGAATGCGAAAATCTGGGGGTGTGGTATGGAATTTAGGCAAATCCATGAAAATCACAAGAGTAGAAGAATCACTTCAGGTTCTTCTTTAGCAACTAAGATAAACTATCTATTAGTATAAAAACTTGTAGGTGATTTAATAGTAATAGATAACTTAGGAGTCCAGAGGTTATGTAATTTTAAGAGGTCATGTCAAAAAGAATTGAATATGTTGTAACTGTAGAAGTTCAATGAGATGTTCATGAGAGCAATCTAAGGTCCATTCATAAAGATAATCTGGTAGGGAAACTTCCTACATATGGAGATTAACAATTAAAAAGAGAAATGCTTATTTGGCCTTATTTGGTTATTCCATCATCTCCCCTTGCACAGTGCCAGAGCCACCTCAACCCTGTGCCTCTATCTGGTTGCCCAAGAGAAGTTCCCTTCATATCTGAATACCAGCAGGGGTGTAAGGCTGTGGACCTACAGTCCTCATGGAACTAGCTTGCTATTTTCACCTGCCTTATACTGCCACGTCAGGTTTCAGTACATTTGTTTAACAGTCTTCAGTATGCAAATTAGTGAGGCAGCTGAGTTTAATTCACCACTCAGGTTCCAGTTAGTCTGAAAAGGGTACTTTGGAATTGATCCCTGTGAATCAGAGATGATACGTAAAGTTCTCGTCACATTTTTCTCTTTGTCTCATTTTAGTTTTTAGATTAAAACCACAATTATTATTTCCTTTTTCTCTTAAAGTTGTGATTTGAAATAGCACATAGTCAAGACACTTAGAATAATGGTAAGCATTTATTGATATTTCTATAAACTATTATGATAAAGTATGTGCAGCTACTATCAAATGAACATTTATGAAACAATCAGATCTTTGTAATACATATCTACTCACTTATGCCATAGGAGCAACTGTCTAGATGTTGGACATCTGTGTGGTTTGGATATAAAAATTGGATTCAGTATCCCAGTTTCATGAAATACTGTTAGAATTTTCCCCTTTTCCAATATTACCTGTCTCAGTGACTTCTGACCCCTCAACTTTTATTAAAATCTGAAGAAAGCACTGTATTCAGAAACATCTACTTTTAGGGAAAGCCTCTGGTATCAATAAAATGTGGTCTGTGGAAAATCATCTGTTTTTATTAAAGGATTCAGTAAGTTTGTCAACTGTACTTAGTGGCTCACCCATCATGACTCCTACAGAGTTAGCCCAGAAAATCACCAATCACTTTCAGTACAATTTCCTTTTCTGAAAGTTTCATGCAAATAGGTTCATGTGTTCCATCGTATTTGGTGTGTTTACTTTCCCCTCCTACAGAGACCAGTTTTTGTTTTTTTGCTAAAATACAGTGTCTTGTTGTGTGTTTCACTTTCTACTTCTCTAAGTCTTTAATTGTGTCTATTTCTTGGCTTTTGGAACCATTTTTTAAATCATTAAAAACTGAAGCATTTTAAGACCATTTTTAAAGATTTTCACAGAAGTATTAACTTGTTTCACATTTGTGGAACATGCCTATGGTGAAAATAATCTTATTTGACTGACCTTAGATATGGTTAAATAAAAAAGGCCCAGTTAGAAGGACAGTTGAAAATGATCAATCAAATTTCTAAAAACTGCAGTTGCTTTACTGGAACAATAACAATTTTGATACTTGAAAATATAGTCAATGTTTTGAAAAGCATATCTAGAAATTTAGATTTCCAAAATAATGTTGAGTATCTTAGACATATTTTAGGAAATATAGAAAATTGAACACATTTTCAGTTCTATATACTTGAATATGAAGAAACTGTGAGACCTTTCTTCAAAGACTGATTTTAAGGCTTCCCTATGCAAGCAGGAAACAAGGGAAGCAGGGTCAATGAGCTTCCTTTACCTCTGATAGAGCATCCCAAATATGTCCGAAGCACAGCTCCTCAACACAGTGGAGACTGGCTTTAACAAGCCCTTTTAAAGTGTCCTGGATATGTCATGTCTATTGCACTCATGAACTCACAACAATGGCTGACTATACATGATTCAGAGACCATCCTTATCCCATCAAGGATTGGTGGGGAGCTACTGTACAGGGATTGGTTTCTCATTGAATCTTTCCAGGAGTAATGAGGCACATGAGAAACATAAAAGAAATAAAATGACATATGTACAGAAAAGTGGAGACTAGCAAGCCTATGAAAGGGATCTCCTAGCTTTACACTATTAGTAAACACAGATCACGGAGGACATGTTGATCATATAAGGTGAAAACAGAAGAGTTCTAGGACCTATCAAGTTATCTGCCAGTTGAGCAGAGAGCTGTGGGATTGGAGGTTTTGTGAGACTTCACCTGTGTGGATGTGGGCTTTACAGAGATGTAGCTGCATTTAAAATTCATCCTTGCCTCCTGGAAATAACCACTCACTCAAGTTGTTAGGAATCCCCAAAAAAAAGGAGATGATTTATCTATTAGGCATTGGTGCAATCATTAGTTTTGAATGGTCCCCTTTCCAGGTGTGTGTGTGTGTCTGTGTGTGTGTGTGTGTGTGTTTGTGTGTCTGTGTGTGTGTGTAGCATATATCCCATGAAAATTCTGCCACACACAGAGTCTCATATGACCCCAGTTATTCTTAATATTGGCAGTGAATGGTTTTCTAGGGGATGTGGAGTATCATCTTCCTCAGTGATGCAGTTGCTGTTAAGTTGCCTGTGCCCAAGTGTACACACTGTTGACTCTATTTAAAGGCATATGCTCTTGTGCATGATCATGTGTGCACAAACACACACACACACACAAACATACACACATAATCAACATGAAAAAAAAGATGAAGGGGTTGGGTGGAAGAGGAAAGGTGATGAAAGAATAACTCAGGCAAGTCTAAATACATCCATATTTATTGATGGTTCTAAACCTCTGCTGGTTTTTCAGCTATTTTCTTCTTTCTTTCTTTCTTTCTTTCTTTCTTTCTTTCTTTCTTTCTTTTAAAATATGGCTCATCATGATCCTTACAACTTGACTTTGAATTTCCCCCACCGGCTTCCCAAATTATTTATGATTTGAGTAGAGTATATAGTCATAACCATCCATGGAGCATTATTTAGAATTTAGAAAATTCTATTTAGTATTTAGAAAATATCAAACTTTGTCATTCTTACAGCAATTACTTTGAAAACAAATGTGAACCTTATATTTTCTAAAATTACTATACATTTCATCAAGGTTAGAAAAATAAGCCAACTCCAATTATCAGCAAAGAATGTAGTAACAAATTAATTACTTTGCAATATATTATTTCAATTATGCTTATTGAATTTAATTATTTTGGTAGTATCACCCTTAGTATCATTCTAATAATGTACAAGGATTCATTATACTCTTTTAGAGAAACAGAAATATTTTCTTTTTTTCCCTTACCATTGATGATTTTATTCTTAAATTTGTAAAACGATGACATATTATATTTTGATTGAGAATAAAGTGCTCTACTTGAACAAAGGGCATATTTATATTTATGTTTTTCACCATTTTTGTTTTGTCTTTATTGTAGGTTGAGTGTTTATGATAAATGAATCTGTGAAAAAATTCTAATAACTCACCATTTAAATCACAATGTTAAAATGAATATCTCACAAATATATTGTCATAGAAAACATGGAACACATGTCCAGATTTTATTAGTTTCTAATTCATCTAGTATACTACTCTGTATTAATATCACCTTCACTATGAATAAGAAGTTTTATGAACAGCAATGTCATTATTTGTAGTTATTTTTAGTTTTGATTACATTTTGGAATCTATTTATACATTTATCAGTTTTCAAGTTCCTAAGCAACAATCATCTTTCATCTTTCATGTGAGAACATAATTGCACTATGTGCTTCAAGTTCCATGCAATTCTGGGAAGGTAATATTCCATAAAACTGATATCACTTAAATAGATAAAACAGAAGGAGAAAACATGAACAAAATTGTTCAAAAAGGATAGGAGTTCCATGTTTTTGTAGTGAATACATTTGATCTGACACACTTCAGAAAGAAGTTAGTGGAGATACAAACTTGCTCAAACCAGTTTTAGCTAAAATCGCTTTCACAATATTCACATCTGTTCCATCAAATTAAGTTTGCAACTGTTACACTTTGGCACTAACATTTTACTGGTGTGCACTTGTCAACACAGTCAAAACAGGCTCATTTCGTGCTTTTAAAAGAAGTCATGCATATAACATTTAGGATGGTTTTGTTGTTGTGTTTCCTTAACTTCCTGTTTTAAGTTCATTCAAACCCTAAAACCCTTTTATTTTTTTATTTACTCTGTTGTAGACAGAATCTCTGGCTAGCACAGGATTGCTTCTTGTTTCTGGTTTGCAATTCTATTTTCCAATGTTCACTTACCCTGTGAGTGTGATTTGCCTCAGCATGAAGCATCATGCTTATTTCAAAGGAGACTCCCTTCATTTTTCTTTCAAGACTTTCAGTGTTTCTAAGAATGTGCTCAGCAGGGAATGGCACTTTATGGATGCTCTTCGTTTGCTGCTTCAGCTGACAATGTCTGTGTTTACACAGTGAGTGACATTCAGAAGGAGAATAAAAATCTTCCATTAATTTGGATTGAATTTTCTAATCTTTTCTTGTTTTCCAATACAAAAAGAAGTGAGAATGAGGTTCAAACACTTCTAAAAACAATTTAGTTAGCATAAGTATGTTAATCACCAGGTAATGCTGTAGGAAAATTGTTTAAACATACAAACTAAAGAGGAAGTTATAAAACAAAACAAAAAGTGGGCAAGTCTCCACTGGTTATAATTGAATTGTTTTGATGTAAATTAAATGTAAAATTTAAAAAATACTATATAGGCAAATAGTGAGAATGGTTAAGGGACTTGGTTGTTTAGAAAGGAATAAACATGACTTTGGAAGGTTTGTTATGGATGTTAATTTTGTAAATAAAACAAATGGTTATTTGGTTTCTCTCATAAAATTGGTCTCAAGAATCCAGATATGGTATAATTTCACTATCTCATGACTCACTACCGAAATAAGAAGATTAGATAGTCTTGGCCGTTTCACTTTCTAAACAAATAGACATATTTGTGAATGAACCTCAAACATTTTGCCAACATAACAATCATTACTGTTTTTGTGGTTCATCAGTTCTAGTAAAACTTTAATGAACTAAGAAATAGATAATGCCTTCCATGTCCTTCCTTCTTCGTCTATGTGAGCATCAAAAGCAATTTCTTGAAAATTTTAAGGTTCTAACATACTTTGAGACCCACAGCTCTGCAAAAAAGGCTCAGTCCTTGCTACTGAAGAGTAGTGTTCTACCTTTCATAAACAGAATGCAACATGATTTCCTATATGGAATGTGTACTCCCAGGACCTTTCCTTGTCACCATATCAATAATACGTATCAAGGAATGATGTGTTTGTGGAATCTCTAGTTGATCATTTAGCAAGAACTTTTCAGAAGCACAGCAGAATGACACATAGCAGAACCATTTCTTAGTCTCCACAGGACGATAAATTAAGGGTGTATGACCAGAGGGCTCATGTAGCTGTGAAGTGATGCAAAACAGTTCCGGGCACAGTGGTTAAGACCAAAGCAATTCTTGAACTTTCCCCAAAGGGAAGGTGGGAGCATCATGAAATAGGGGTGAGTTTATATGGTAAGAAGTTCATGGTTTACAGGCTGACAAGATGACCCAGCTGGTGATGGCACTTGGCAACATGAGATATCGCTTGACTTCAGTGCCAAGCCTGATGCTCTGCTACGCTTGCAGATAGGAGGTTAACTGTCCTCCGAGAAGCTCCATCGAGCAGCAGATTAAAACAGATGCTGAGAATGCACCGACAAACATTCGGCAGAGCTTGGGGAGTGTTGTAGAAGAGTGGGGGTAAGGACAGAAGGACCTGGGAGAGACAGTAACTCCACAGGAAGACCTACGGGGGTAACCAACCTAGGTCCAGTGGGGAATAGGGAAAATAAAGCAACAACCAAAAAGCATGTATAAACTAGATGTAGGACCCAGGAACATACTTACTTGATGGACATCTTTGTATTCATATGGGTTCCCTAGCAAATGGAGTTGGAGCTCTCTGAGACATGGAGCCTATCCTCTGCTTTTTTTTTATTACTTTACACCCACTGGGCTACTTTGTCTGTCTTCAGTGGAGGAGGATTCCCTCGGCCCAGATGTGACTGGATGTGCTGTGGTTGGTTGATGTGGGGAAGCGTTTCTGAGGAGAGGGAGGAGTAAGGGGAAAGAGAGTGGGAAAACAGGACAAGGAAGAGGGGACAGAGGGGCTGGGATCAGGATGTAAAGTGAAAGTGCAAAGACATCAATATAATTAATCCTAATAGAGAGATGGGAACACCAACCTACCCACAAAAACTTCGACTCCAAATTTGCCCTGCCTACAAGATGTGCATAGATAAAGATAGAGCAGAAAGCAGAGAGATTGAAGGAATATATAAACAATGTCTGGCTCAACACAAGACCCAGTCTATGGAAGGGAGCCAACTCCTGACACTATTAACAATACTTTACTATGCTTTCAGACAGGAGTCTAGCAGAATTGTCCTCTGAGAGGCTCCATCCATCAGCTGTTTGAAACAGATGCTGAGACTCGCAGTGAAACATGCACAGGGAGTCTTGTGGATATGTGGAGGGAAGGAGAAACAGACCTGGAGGTGACAGGAGTTCCACAAGAAGACCAACAGAGTCAATTAGCCAGGGCCCAGAAAGAGCTTCCTGATGCCACTTGATGAACTGCGATGGATGGGAAGGGGGAATTTCCTTTTCTGAGAAATAGGGGAGGGTGGATGGGCATAGAGGGAGGGGGGGGGGGGAATTAGGAGGAAAGAAAGGGATGGGGCTATGACCAAGATGTAAAGTGAATAAAGAAATAAAGGGGAAATATCGAAATATCACATTGGAATAACAGAAAAGATAAGTTATTTAATCTGCTCTGTGACTATAAAGCTATTCTCATTATCAAATAAGTTTTAACTCATTGGTATAGAAGTCAGTATATTGATCTAGAAATAAGGTTATTTTTGATATATGGGTGTAGGCCTTTTTGACTTGAAACATGTCAGTCGGAAACAGCCTCAGCCTTCCTCAATGAATATGATGAGCATCAAAAAAAAAAAATCTTCTTTTGGAGATAGCTTCATCAATAGCAAGTCAGCTACTAAGCAAAAAATGCCCCAGCTCTCTCTACAGAAAATATGAAGTCCAAAATGGAAAATGCTTGGACCCCGCTTTGCCATGACAAGCTTGAGAAAGTCCTTCCTATTTCCTGTTTCACAATTATATCTGCCAGACATACTGGGCAGAAGGCTGAAGACAATACTAACGTTATAGGAAAAGAATTGGTAACTGACATGACAGTAAATTGTCTCTGTCATCTCTTCGTTTTGGAAGCTTCTTGTCTGCACTTCCTATTTAAAAAACAATTTTATTCATTTTCAAGTATCAGATGGCTTTGAAGACTACTAGATATATAGAGTTTCACAGTTAGCCTTAAGCTGGTTAGGATTTAAGAATGTGTTTTAGTGTCTGGAGAGATTGGTATATTTCTTTTTTAAAAATTTACTTTATTAATTTATTGGTGAAGAGCCTGGAACACATTGGCACAGGAGACAACTTCCTGAACAGAACACCCACAGCCCAGGCCTTAATGTCAACAATTAATAAATGTGACCGCATGGGGCTGAGAAGCTTCTGTAAGGCAGGAGACACTGTCAACAGAACAAAGCGGCAGCCTACAGACTGGGAAAAGATCTTCACCAACCCAACATCTGACAAAGGTCTAATATCCAAAATATATAAAGAACTCAAGAAATTAAACACCACCAAAACAAATAACCCAATTGAGAAATGGGGCTCAGAACTAAAAAGACATTTCTCAACAGAGGAATATCAAATGGCTGAGAAACACTTAAACAAATGTTCAACCTCCTTAGTCATCAGAGAAATGCAAATCAAAACAACTCTGAGATTCCATCTTACACCTATCAGAATGGCAAAGATCAAAAATTCAAGTGACACCACATACTGGCAAGGATGTGGAGAGAAAGGAACACTCCTTCATTGCTGGTCGGAATGCAAACTAGTACAGCCACTTTGGAAATCTATATGAGCCCCATTTCTTAATTGGGTTATTTGGTTCGATGTTGTTTAATTTCTTGAGCTCTATATATTTTGGATATTAGACCTTTGTCAGAGGTAGGGTTGGTGAAGATCTTTTCCCAGTCTGTAGACTGTCGCTTCTCAGCCTCATGAGGTCCCATTTATTAATGTTGACTTTAAGACCTGGGTTGTTGCTGTTCTGTTCAGGAAGTTGTCTCCTGTGCCAATGCATTCCAGGCTCTTTGCTACTTTTTCTTCTAACAGATTTAGTGTGGTTTTATGTTGGGGTTTTTAATCCAATTAGACTTGAGTTTTGTGTATAGTGATAAATTTGGGTCTACTTGCATTTTTCTACATGTAAACATCCAGTTAGACCAGCACCATTTGTTGAAGATGCCATCCTTTTTCCATTGCATAATTCTGGCTTCTTTGTAAAAAAAATCAAGTGTCCAAATGTGTGCGGATTTATTTCTGAGTCTTCAATTTGATTCCATTGGTCAAGCAGCTCTATAGTACATCTTGAGATCAGGAATAGGGATTCCTCCAGAGGATCTTTTATTGCATAGGATTGCTTTAGCTATTCTGGGTTTTTTGTTTTACCATATGAAATGGACAATTGATCTTTCAATGTCTTTAAAAATTTGTGTAGGTATTGTGATAGGGATTGCACTGAATCTGTAAATTGCCTTTGGTGAGATGGCCATTTTTACTATGTAAAATCTCCTGATCTATGAACAAGGGAGATCTGGAAAGATAGTTTTTAAATGGATAAATAAGATATGGTAGAGAGAGATTTAGGTACAAAACTTTAGTATTTTCTTAAGGTTGCCAAATACAAATGAGCTACATTTTGTATGTAACTTTTACATATGGCTTTTTTGATTGTTTCATATCCGGTCTTACTATGTGTAGTTTATTATAAATAAACAAAGTCCATATGCATTAAGAGAAAGGTAGCATGACTGGTTACAGTGGCTTTATACATGGGTGTGTAACATCTGAAATCAGGTCTTTATGCTTAAAGAGCAAGCACTCCCATTTACAACTGAGCCATTTCCTCATCCCTAAGATGTGTTCTTTATTAAAAACATTTTGTTCGGCTTGAAAATTTTTAATTGTTGCTGTGTGCTGGAGCATCCTCTTGGTATATTCCAAGGAGTGGAATAGGTGGGTCTTGACGAAGCCTTATTCCCAATTTTCTGAGATGGCGCCAGATAGATTTCCAAATACATTTGTTGCTAAGTACATGGAACCAAACACAACTTAAAGTAAACAAGATATTGTGTTTTGAGCAATAGAGATTAAAAGATCAGGTTTGTGTTTGTTTGTTGGTTGATTTTTATGAATTAACCAAATGACATTTGTTTAACTTCAAAGGACTCCATCATACTAGATTTATCTCTTGGATCATTTGGTGCCACCAATACATTGTTTGCCATGGTCCTCTGATTTATCACTTCATTGAAGTTTTATTAAACAGTTCTGTCTGATGTATTTTATTTCTCTAAACTCACATAAAAGGGCTTCAGAAGTTCAAAATAATTTAGCACTGGGGAAAATGATTGGGTAAATTGCTTTGGATTTGGAGGCCTTTCTAGAGATAAAAATAAATGACTAATAGCCAGTTAGTAAATGTCAACTACAAATAAAATGGCGAACCAATAAATGTTTTTGCAGTTGTTTTGACATGTGTGTAAAAGTGATAAACAAGAGAATTTATGTAATAATATTGAATCTACTCAGTACACATGAATGTATACATCCAGGTGCATGAACGTTTAAAATTCTGAAATAAACATCCTTTAAAGACATGCACATACTTCAGCATACAAATCCTCCAAATTGTCAGTATCTTCAGGTTACATTAATGGTAAAAATCTATCATTTTAGAAAGTCATTTTTTATAACTTAAGAGTACTTTAATACATTTTATTACAGCAATATAAGTGGATGACATCATTCAATTTTTTAATTTTATAAGAAATGATGGTGTTTGTATCTTATTTCAATAGATAAAGCCTATAGTTATTATTTTTCAGGAGATTAGCATTGACTGAGAGAAAACACAATATCCTCTCATTTTCTGAGTGAAAATGTGTTTACCTTCATAGTCAATATAATGAGCCCGTGAAGTGCTGGAAAATGCTTGTTATACACCAGTAAGTAGACACTAAGAGAAAGGCCTTCAGTTCCATTGTCTGCCTCACATTTAATATAAGATGTCTATATTAAAATTTTATAAGTACATAAATGAAGTATATAGACAAGTGTTTTCAATGTATTCTTATAAAATATCTCAGTGAGATATGACAATGTATTTAATGATGATACTATACTTTAGATATGATACAACATATATAAGGACTGATTATTTTGGAAAAGTCCTTACACTTATCCTCATTTGCTCAACTCATGTATGTTCACATTTCAATTTCTATTATTGCATAAAAGTAAAATTAACTGCCTCAATTAGGAAACAAACTCCTTTCAAAGTATTTTTACATTCTTTATATACTGACATGCTAGAAATATTTTGTAATAATAGTGCATAAAAGCATCCAATATCTTTAATATCACCGAGAACATGATATTAAAGCCTGTATTTTAATTTTATGGCCTCACAATTATGAAATGAATTTCTTACTACTGATTATTATTATTTCAATAACCAATAACTTGTAACAATACTACTGTTGATATTTGTGATTGTCAGCACAATTTACATGACTAGAATAGTTCTTTATATGCTTACACTTATTATCTAAACTTCAAACTACTTCCTTTCCTTAAATTATATTCACAAGCTGAGGAGTCTTGTTGTCAATAGGCTGCACCAAATATTCCATTAACTATAGCCTTTCAGACCTCTCCCTCTTCTTTAGCATAATGCCTTGAAAATAATAAATATTTAACTATTTGTTTTATTAGATCATTTATTTGTCTTATATCTCTGCACTACACATGAATTGCTTAATATTGTTTATTTTCATAATTTTCTCCAATAATTTTATTTGTTCTACAATGAGAATAAAACTATTGACCTATTTTTCACTATAAACATTCAGGCTTATTTCTTGAAGAATATAAAACTAAATATAATTCTAAAACTAAACTGAAATGATTTCATGCTGATATAAAATGCTTCAATTTCACTGACTATAATCTATGGACTTGTTTATGTTGATGCATATTTTAAAACATCTAAAATATGTGCATGAATGTCTAAAGATATAAAATGCATTGTGGCATTTATATAGATGTGGACTTGGTAACACACAAGTATCTGCCTTCTACATTTAAGAATTTATTTTATGTGATATCTAATCTATATAATCCAATGTTTATTGTATTATATATCTCATTTAGCCTTATTAAGATAATTTAACTTAGGTCATGGACATATTCATGGTTGACTAATTCTGCATGAGAGAGGAGGTTAATAACACCCATGCTTCCATGTCTAAACTATGAAATCACACATAGACAAAGAAGGTGGAAGAATAACTTGAAGAAACCAGAAATCAGGTCTAAACTCTCCTTCTTCCTTTATATTTTTCTAACACCAGATGCAGATCAAGCATTGAGAGCCTTACTACCTCTAACCAAAAGTTAAAGTTTTAAACTTTACCATTGATTATTACTAGGTGAACACAATTCTATAATGGTATTTCAATTACCTTTATAAATAGAGGCTTAAAAGGAACAAGATTAGAAAATATTAATTAGTGACATGTGTATTTAAATTCTATCAGGAAAGCAAACGAAATAGAGTCAAGCTCAGCAAATTACTAAAGCAAGGACCAAAAATGTAGCAAAATTACTCTCAGAGGAGGGAAATCAAAATGTATTTTTATGATCCATTACCAAAATGACCATTTTGTTCTAAAATGTAGTCATAGCCAGTGTTCTATTGCTGTGAGGTTTACTCCATTATCTTCATGGGAGGAAGCATGGCAATGCATAGGCAGACATGTCACTAAAAATGTAGCTGAGCGATCTGCATCTGCATCCAAAGGCAGCAGGAAGAATGAGAGGCACTTTGCCTGGTTTGAGCTCTCAAAACTTCCTCCAATAACTGGTGGCACTGCCTAAGCATTCAAATACATGACGCTATGGTAGCCATCCTTACGGAAACTACCCACAACTAATGTAGTGTTTAATTGACATAAATTAATTTCTAAAATGTATGGGATACAGAGTGATAACCTAATATACTTTTATATTGTATAAGGGTCAAATTAAATATATCCATTCAAATGCCTATAAGTTTTTACCAACTGCATTGGTATATATGTATGCTTCCTTATTTAATTTTCGTGTTTTTAAGGGTTTACATTTGTGTAGTATATTTGTATCATTTATTCCCTCCCTTTCTTCCCTGCAGTTCTTTCCTCATCCTCCTGCTTCCCTGTCAAAGTCATAGCTCTTTTCCTTAATTAATATTGTTATACCCAGAGACATGCACATACATCCATATGTGTGCATGTGCACACTCATAAAGTAGTTAATATATAAATACAACCTGTTGACATACTTTACTGCTGCTCTGTGTATTCGCAGCCACTTAGTCACTGGACTCACATTTGGTGGTTTGCTTTTGTTTTATAAAATGAATAAAGACAGAGATCGCCTGTTTATGCTGCTTTTTCTTTTCTTTTTCTTTTTTCTAACAGCAAGAGCTCCTGGGAACACAGTAGCCTTTCTCTTAAAAGGCATTAGTTACTGAATAATATTTTCTTTGCTATGTTTTTTATTTTTCTTTATTCAAAGTAGTTTCCTTTTGTCAAACATTTAAAATATATTTAGTCTTAAAAATATATCCAGATAAGTAACATCATAATTTCCTTAGGTAGAGTTTATTAACGTGACTCATGATTCTTTTTTAAAATACATTGATACAGTGGGATTCCATGTTCTCCTCATTAAAAATAATGTGCATTTCATGTAACTAAAAGTTCTTTCATTATGTTGGGTGGATAACAATTAATGGGCTATTTTAAAATTAAGGTTTTGTGATATTAGAAAGCCTAGTAGATACAAATGTATACTACGATAATATGCCAATTACATTTGGCATGTCTATAATTGCACATAACTATCATGTATTAAAATGTGATACTGTACTAAATAAATACAGTAAGTAGAATTACCATGTATCAACTAACTAACTACACATACACAACACACACACACACATCCATATATATGCATACACATACAAGCATCTTTCACTTTGTTTTAAGTTTTAAAAAATTATTTACTGTTTGTGTTTTATTTAGTATTTAACTTTTTTCTACTTTTTGTGAATTGCACATAATAACTCCAGTCCCATTCATCTCCCTGTCCCTTCATGCATGCCCTTCATGCTTGCAAACTTTTCCTCAAAAGGAAAAAAATCTCATTGTGGAAGCAGTAGTATGTCCCATAGTTTACCTTTTTGTTCACATTTCTTTGCTTGCAAATGTTCACTTCAATGGCTCTAGGCCTCTGGCTTCTGGTGCACTATCAGTCCTCAATCCTCTTTGGGATTTCTCTCCAATACCCTATTGTTTTCCTGCAATGGAGACTCTGCAGCTTTGGATCTGGTTTGGGGTGGGCCAACTCAAAGCCCTGGATCTGGGCCACGGTGGTGGCTGAGCTGTTCAGTCTGTCAGCTCTCCTGCTTCCACACAACACCAGGGCTGTTCTCTAGCCCTGCCCCAGCTCATTCATGAAGTACCACAGCCTGCAATGGGCAGAGCCAGCTCTCCTGCTCTCGTGCCCTAGGGTCTAGCTTACAAGGTACCCATGCAGCAGGGCCAGTCTACTGTGCTACCCATGCAAAGTACAGGCTTCTCAGAGTGTTGCAACTGATGAGGGACAGGGCCAGCTCTCCCACCCGCCATAGGTGTGAAATGTGAAAGGGGTCATCTCCCCTTCACCCTCACTATTACACAACAGACAAGTAAAAGGGCCAGCTCTCTACATTCATGCCCTTGAGGTCGGCTTACTGGCCACCCATGCAAACTACTTATGATTTCTGCTGACAGGAGTTTGTGGTTGAATCTTCATTTTCTTCAGAAATTCCTGAGCCTGAGATACTCTGCCTACCAGGTAAAATTCAGCTTAAGATCTGGTGTACAGGGCTGGAAGGATGGCTCACAGGTGAAGAGTACTGACTAATCATCCAGAGGTTCAGAGTTCAATTCCCAGCAAACACATGGTGGCTCACTGCCATCAATAATGTGACTGATGCCCTCTTCTGGCCTGCAAGTGCACATGTAGGCAGAGCACTGTATACATAATAAATAAATAAATACATCTGGAAAAAATATCTGCTGTACTAACTAGTGTTTTCACTTCTCTTTCCCCACTCTTCTGTGACTGGGACTCTGAGGAGGCAGAAGGTGCACTTGCTCTTGTGTTTCTTATTGGGTGATATCTGCCTAACTGGAGATCAGTGGTTTTATTTTTATTTATTTATTTACTAATTTTGCTTATTTGCTATCTTACTTATTGTTTGTTCACTCATTAGTTTCTCTTGTCTGGATACAGTCATGCCTAGCAGTAGATACTACCTAAAAGCACCTACTCCTCCCACTTTCCCGCCATTGCTCATTCATAGGATGGTAGTGACAACTGTAATTCATTCCAAGACCCATACTCGAGGATGCTTTCTTTCCACAATGGATCTTGCTCAGTTGCCCAGACACTGACGGTGTCTCTCTCTAGCTTAATGGTCTTACAACACCCATATTCAGAATGGACTGAACCTTGATGGCATCAATTTCTGTCTCCTTAGCAGTGCCAGTAGCACTTGGACCAAGGTGGGACCCTTACCTGGCTGTTTCTCTGAAGACCACGACTTACTTCTTAGTATATTTTCCTGACCAACTCTGCAAATTTCCAAAGGGTTTCCTTTCGCTACTGATTTGAGAAAGAGTCTGTGTTACGTTATTCTGGCTTACTTTTTCACTGTGTCTCATGCAAGGGGCTTCCAGCATTCCTAACCTTGCCTGAAATTCTGAAAAGCCCTTCAAATTATTATGAACATATTGATTTTAAATATATGGCTCTTTTAAATTGTGGACTTTTATGGCTACTTTTTATTATTTCTCTCAGTGGAATCACAAGATGTCCAAACACATCAAACATTTTGTTAAGCTCTTAGCAACCACAGTCACCTCTCTCCAGTAAGTGTATCATGTGAAAAGGGCAGTATAAAATAGAATATTCTATCCAGCTCATATCAATAGAATCTGGCTGAGTTTAATTTGTTACTCTAGAATGTTAGAGGTGCAAGTATTAAGCATCTTCCTGTCATTTGTCTAGTTTTTATATACATTGTTTGACTCAGAGCCTTCAAGAATTGTAAACCAAATGAAAATTGCAATAATAATATTTCCCTCTCATGGGAATCTGTCATTCTATGCTGTCACCTTCCTCCAGCAGTGGAAAAGAAAACTACACAGTCCATTGTTTTGCCTCTTTCCTCCCTTTGTTTAAATTTGATAGGAAGAGTTCAAAGCCTTTCCTGAGGATTAGCATAACAATGTCCAGATTGGACAATATGTAATGGGCCTTCCTGTGACACAGCAGGTGCAGTAAATGCAGGGACTTGTTGAAAAGTCTTCGGCACCAGCAGAAGATCCTGTCAATCCCTTTTCACCTGAAGGATGTGACTATCCCACCTACAGAGAACTGTAAAAGGGGCTAAATGTCTGTTTTTCATTGAATTCCTCTCAATACTTCCAGCTGTAAAATGTACTTTTCTATGAAAAATTTCATTTACACTCATACTCTGTTTAAATGTAATTTAAGTTCTTCTCTTTCTGCACTCCTAAACAACTTCTGATCTTTTCTATTCCATGAGAATCTGAGTGTCTACATACGTAAACACTTCTCCATTAGTCAAGGCAGGATATTAACCTACTAAGGTAAATTTTAAGTGTTCTGCTTTATATATGCTGATGATTTAGTATCGCCATTAACTTTTTTATGTGGAATATCTGTCATTTTGTAGTACTGGATGATTCAGGCAGGGAGAACTTAAATAACTTTAATAACAGAGAACCTAAAATATTGCATGAATGTTGTTTTCTTCGCTTGGTTTCTAACCATAGGTTGTACTCAGTTATGCTAGCCTAGTGCCAGCAAACTCTTCAGTAGCTGCTCTTCTCTCTATCCCAATACCAAGAGAGGAGCCATCTTCTGCTGAAGGCAGGAAGACACCCATTGGTAACCAAAAATTTTGACACAAGATAACTAAGAGGGCCAAGGTTACCATCATGGTTTTAATTTGGGAATAAAGATTGCTGAAAATAGTTATCAATAACAAAAAAAATTTTTTTTAAAAGTCTACCAAGAAATATGTAGAATATCAATTCAAAAAGGAAGTGCTGTGCTGAAACTTTTCATTCTCCATGGACTTTCACAACTTACATATGGTGTTTAGCTGAAAAAACTTTTCTCATCTACTGGGCTTGCTGCTTTTTTATATCAAATTGGTGAAAAGTATAAAGCTTCACTCAGAGAGAGGACCTTTGCCTGTCATCCCTCAGATTCCAAAATGCATCTCTACCTGTGTCTCCTGAACCCTGCTTCTTTTGATGTATGTAGCTGCTCCAGAACACAAGCCTTTCCTACTTCTTTCTTCCAAAGTCAATGATCTAATTACTCATTAGAAAGGTTTTCTTCTTTCTGGTGGTAGATCTAATCCTTAGGCACATAAATTATCTAGATTACCTGAAGGCATGAAACAATTTAACAAAAAGCTTATATATGTTTCTTACCTTGCACACTTAGTAAAGAATTTCTGGGGGAAATATAGTTGAAAATAAAACCACAGTGAAGTTTCAATTCCATCATACCCTGTGTTTTTCTAATCCACACTTGAATGCACCATGATCCTTCTGGCCTATCTTCCTCTATTCAGAATTTTAGCACAGACAATTCAATAGCCCTTAAAAGTTTTTTACAAAGTGCCAACTCTTCGGCATTCCCACTTTCCTGAAATAAAAATAAAGCAGTCTATTCCATAAATGAAAAGTAGTTATTGAAACTGACAGTTATTTTAAATTTTTGAAACACTTGGATTATATTATGTTTCAAATGATATGAAGACATTCACAAAATCCTTTGTAAAGTACACTCTTACTAACAAATTACCAATATGAGCTTTTAGGAAAGCTTATGTGAATTCAATTTAAATTAGAGAAGCAGAGAGATAAAGGCCAATGCATCATACAATGAGCTAACGCTGGAATATATAATTTAATTAAGAAGTACACAATTCTTTTATGGAATAGTCTTCTTTCTTTCAAACATAAGAATCTGAACAACATTGATTCACAGTTTATTCAATAAAATGAGATTAGTGTGTGGGCAGAACTCATTAGGTAACTTTGTAAAGGTGTGCATTGTGTTGAATTTTCTACTTTTTCAATGTCCTGTTATTTCTGTTTATGGTTAGACTGTTTATGCTTAGACTTTAACAAAATCATATATACACTTTAATTGACAGTATGTCAATGCTGAAGTATGATGCATTTTATTATGACCTTCCAGGAACAAAGGGTTTTTCCAACATGCTTCAGATGCCTAAAATCTATGGCTTATAAGTCCTTTGTGCTAGGAGACTCATTGGAAGGACCATTTATTGATATCTGGAAAAAGATGAAACCGGTTGCAATTTATGTACTTGTTAATATCAATACATTATCCTAACCATGAAGTGTATAAATTTTGTTGGCAATATTCTTTGATTACATGCATATGTTTGTCACTATGCATATGTAGGCATACCTATGTATGATATTTATGCAGATATAATAAATGTATATGTGTACATTACTCTCAATTTTCTTTGGCATCACTAAGACAAATCTTTCTCAGATTCCCAATATTCCAACCGTAGCTAGAATACATGGAATCCCATTTCACTAATTACCGCACGAGGAATTTGACTCAAAAGATGTGTGTCCTTTATTCTTTATCTGTTCTCCAGCTTTTGAAATAATTATATATATGCTCAGAGAACCATATTGGCTCATCTACCATCATGTTAAAGTCTAAGTCTCTCCTTGGAACATTTCCTTTAGCTGTTTGTTGGTTTAATTGAAAGTTCTATTTCCATTTGGGGATAACACTTTCTTTATTTCTGCTTAAGATTGATTTGTTCCAAATGACCTGCTCATGAAAGATTCTGGATTTGGAGTTTATAACATTCTTCATATTCATTCTTCTTGTAACATTCTTCACTCCTATTATTTAAATTTTGATGCCAGAGTATACCATCCACTATAAATCCTTTCTGTAAAATGCACAAATAAATAGCAATTTGTGTGTGTGTGTGTGTGTGTGTGTGTGTGTGTGTGTGTGTTCATTGTGCATTCATGTGTGTAACTGCCTGATTTTGGGAGACACGTCAATGTATTTTCAATTATACCACCACCATGTACACTCATAAGGCATCTTTCATACAAAACAGCACCTGGCGATGTTACCATTAATCTAACTACTAGTAGTTTAGATAATAATTTCATCATGCAGCTCTTTGATCTTCATTCTTCTAACAGTCATATCCTCCTATTCAATGGTTCATTCCCACAGACACCTCTGTTCTTTATTATCAATTTTCTTCTTACTTATAATTGAAGTTTAAATAATCTATCCCTCCTATCTTGTTTTCCAACTCAGCCTCCTACCTTTTAGTTCCATTTGCTCTACTACACCCTCTTATCAAGCATAGCAACAATTCCTTCAAATAGTTATGTGCATTGAATTCTTTCATGGAGGCTTTCTTTATCTGTTCTTGGACAGAGATGACCACTTATATGCCTTAAGCTCTGCTACAGTGTTGGTAGTTATGTGTGGTGAAACTGGTAATGCTTAAACTATCCATTTTTTCCAAGGTTTTCTTGTATTATACATGTAATTTTTATTGTTTGTTTTTATAGTACTGTCAAACAATGTTAGTTAGGTTCCATAAGTAAAGATTTCTTTTGCTTAAAATTTATAGATACTAATTTTATACATTTTCTTTATTGGTAGAATTGAACTGATTTCTACATTTCATAAAAGTTTATTATTTTGATAATTGCTCTATTCATATTCACATAAATAAGAACTGTAAAATAGTCCTTCCTGAATTAATAATTTCCTTGTTTTCATACTTATTTCTAGGAATAATATTGTAGATTCCCTTTGTTGTTTTTATTAAATGAAGAAACAACTGTTTCTGTTCAACTGAGAAGTCAAAATGGACTTAACTTAAAAGTTCTGAAGTGGATAGAACAGAAAATTCTGTTAAAACATAAAGATTATACATTGCTTACAGGGCAGAATCATCAAAAACACAGAACTAAAAGTAAAATTTCCTTAAAGAGATAAGTATAAAAAATGTTTTGTGCTTTAAAATGCAAAGTGATCTTGTGGTACTGTGGACTCTTTCCCAATGCAAAGGCAAAGTAGCAATCTGAACATGGTTGCCAGGCAACGAAGCTGCAGAATCCCTCTAAGCAAAGTGAGTTCAAGGCAGTTTCACATAGGGCAAAATCATACTTTATTCAGAGTCAATTCTAATTAAAAGAGACTGGGAAGGCAAAAATTATTATATATGTTCCTAATGTCAATATGTGCACATAAAGATAAGATGAATCAATTGTGAGAATAAAGATGTTATTTTTCTCAGTTTCAGCATGTGACATCAGTAAGCAAAGATGTGAGATAATATGTATTATCTTAAACTTGGAATGAGTCTTACAATTGTTCAAGGCTTTCAAATTAATAATAAAAAAAACCCCAACTTTTTAAAAGAAAGTAATCCGCATTTATTTCAAATCATATACCTCAGTTGACTGGTGAAAATAATGACACTATGCCTTGACTTTAGCTTCAAAGGAAGGCCTGGGAGAGTGATTCTGAGGACTCTAACCTATGTCATGCATTATTCATAAACAGAAGAATCCACCAATTGTTAGGCAGGGGGGTGCAAGACTTGAGGAGAACTTGGCAAATGCCCCTGAATCCATTCCTTTTCTAGTTCTAATTGCTTTCCAGATATGGAAACCATAGAATGGGGGTTTCAAATAAGTTAATAATTAGGACAATTTTAGAGTGCCTAGAGTTATAACTTTGAGAATTCAGGAACAGGTATAATCAGAAATATGGGTATGTTAAGATATTTGTAGATTCAAGGTTTCAGATATCTTAGGGTTACACATCAGCTGAAACAAAATCTCAGATACGAAGTAACATTAAGAGTTACTGAATAAATCATTGTGGCTAAAGTTGGCATATATGAAAGCAAATACTGAAAACTCTGTCTGGAGGATTGCCATGAGAACAGAGAAAGATACAATGGCACAATTTAGAGTTCATGCAAGCTAGTGTAGACTGAGAGCATGCAATGACAGCTTTACAGTGAATGAATGAAATGGCAGAAGATGTGCTTCAAAACGATAAGCCTTTCAGGAGAATTGTGTTAAGCTAGAAGCCTCTGAAAAAAACTGGTAGGAAACTACAGTAAAAGTTGATAAGGAAGGCCAGGATGTGAAAGATCAAAGAATAATAATGAGAAGATATCCCCACAGTGTTTGACAAGGCCAATTACTGTAACCTGGAATGATCTGAACATGCCTGCCTCCTTTCCTTGCATTTATGTTTTCTGTAAAATCGTTTCTTTAAAAGACTTCCTTACAAATCGTTGTAACAACTTTCATTTCATGATCCTGTTTGATTGAGTTTGTAGTAACTATCATTTTCTGAAATTACCTTGCTCATTCAGGTGCTATTTATTTAGCAGCTTTCACCCTGAAACTACTGACTGCCGTGCAAGTGTCAAAGCTTCACAGTTCTTTCCTCTTTTGTTCATCTCAGATCCTTAGTGTGCTGAAGGATCCTAGGGATAGTCTAGGCACTCAACAATTGTGTGTTGATGACTAAATGAGAGAATGAATGGCAAGGACTCATTAAATGATTGTTGGGTAAGGAGAGAAATCACCAGGATGAATACGGTCTCTTGAGTACATGGAGCTTAAATTACAACAAATTGTTTTTTATCTATTCAAGGAAAAGGAATTTTCTCGCAAGTTTAAAAAGAAGAATTTTTGCGTGTTGATTTGTGATAGTATACCTTTTAAAACCCTGAAACCTAATGCTGATGAATTTTAAAACGGATTTTTGACTATATAGTAAACCAATGTCTCTGTTTACATACAGTTGTAAATATCATTTTGCTAGCCTGTATAAATTTCTAACCTATTTTAAAAATCAATTCCTTATATATAAGACAGTAGCATTTATGGTGTAATTTGAAAACATTAAAAGAAGTAATAAAATATTATATGAAGAAATCCAGTATTAAGTACAATGGCTGGAATTTCCTTATTTCTTTGATGAACTGGAGTTAACTACAAAGATATATTCTAATCTTTGTGTATTGTAAAATGACAGATGTGGGAGTGAGAATATCCAGTTTAGACTTCATTGTCTGCTATTACTCTTTCCTATTGGCACGGATCTCGTGTCTGGTAGGATTCTTTATTCATAGGCAACACAGTATAAGATTTGTAACTATAGACACTTGAGCCTGGCTGCAATTGTGAATTCTGTCTCTACTAGTTCTTGGAAGTGCTTCGAACAGTTGACCCAAACCCATGGCTCAGATAATAACCTGCAAGATGCACATACTAGCTAGACTGCACAACCTCTACACCTTTACTACGAAGGATGAGAAAATTTAGTGCTGTGTAATCGTTAAGTATGGTATCTTGGATGTCAGTTACTCTAGGTAAATTCTTAAGAAAAATGAAAAAACTAGAAGTAAATTCTAAAGGTAAATAATATCATCTTTGAAAAATACACAATGGAGTCAACTACAAACTCCATTCAATTCTTACTGTGTAAATATAGGTGTCCATGAGTGTCATAACTCATAAATATTTTCTAGATGCATGTAATAGCTGGAATGCACAACCTCCGTTGTAGTGTATAAACTGTATTTAATGTTTAAGTTCCAATGTCTGTCAGAAAGCCTAAATGTGTTGATGGGATGTTAGTAGCTCTGACCACTGTGCTCAGTATGATAAAAATTCTGAAATCAAATATTCAAAGCATCAATTCATAGGTATCAAAAATTTATGAGAAAGCCTCAGTAACATATCAAATTGTATTCAGCAGAACAGATACTTGAAAAGGAGTGGACATATTACACTCAAAGTAATCTTGTAGCTAGATGTGTTAAAGAGCATACTCCCATCCTAATGAATACTTAATGTACAGACATATGTTAGGTTTTCTGTAACTAGTCAATTTGCAAAAGTATCTTGCTGTTTTGTTTGCATTGTTTCTACTTTTACGTAAGTAAAACTTTTGGTTATGTACTTATACAGGTTTTACTTTTATATTGTTTTTGGTTGGAGCTAACTGTTAAGTTATCATGACCTGGAAATCAACTTGGACCAAAATCTTAGTTGAAGAATTACTTTGATCAGACTGGGTTATGGACATAGCTGTTCTGGATTGTTTTGATTATTAATTGATGTTGGAGGTCCAAGCTCACTCTGTGTGGTACCATCCCTGCTACACTTCTCTGGCTGTAAAGCAAGTTCATTGTTCAAATGTAATTCTATATAGAATATCAATCAGGACAACCTTCAACTTCCTAGCTTGGGTTCCTGTCTGCTGAATTCCTTTAATGATGGACTGTGATCTAGAATTTTAAAATCTAAATTAAAAAGTAAAATAAACTCCCTCAACTTGATTTTGGTCAAAATGTTTCTATCACAACAGAAAAGAAACTACAAGTATGCCCATTATCAAATTTCCTTAGACAATATGAAAAAAATACGTTTCTATAAGCCTTAGGTTATGAGATTGAGAAAACCGAAGACACCAAACCCTTTCTAGGGACATTTGGTAGATCATTAATTATAGTTAATATTGTAATAACAATATCCTGTCAAAGTACCGTTACCTATGTTATCTTTTTTTTTCAATTTTTAAATTTTGGTTTTATTAGTGCATATTCTGTACATAGTGGTGGATTTCACAAAATTATTATTTTTGTCATGGACTTGGTGTTTACACCCCTTACTCTCTCCTTCCACCAATCCCCTTCCAACTGTCCTCTTCCTCAGCTGAAATAATAACTTCCGTCAACTTTCATTTCATTTTTACATCAATATATATGAATAAATTCATTTGCAGGTATACTTATGAGAAAAACGAAAATACGATGCTCATAGTTTTGTATCTCGCTTATTTCCTTTGCTGTAGCAATTTCAGTTTTTATTTTATTTTATTTTATTTTATTTTTATTAATTTATTCTTGTTACATCTCAATGGTTATCCCATCCCTTGTATCCTCCCATTCTCCCCTCCCTCCCATTTTCCTCTTATTCCCCTCCCCTATGACTGTTCCTGAGGGGGATTACCTCCCCTGTTGTTAGTGTCTTGATATGCATACTTGCTTCTTCTGAAAAAGTTGCAGTCTTGGAAAAATGCCACAAAAACCTCCTGATTGGAAGCTTCCAGATCATTCTCATGTTTTGCTGCCTCACTTGGGAAGTACCTGCTGTACAAGTCCCTGCCACATGGCCAGATTGCCTACAGGCTATCTTGCCTGTTGTTGTTGTTGTTGTTTTTTTTAGATTTATTTATTTATTATGTATACAATGTTCCGTCTGCATGTAATGACTGCACGTCAGAAGAGGGCACCAGATTTCATTATAGAGCCATCATGTGGTTTCTGGGAATTGAACTCATGACCTTTGGAAGAGCAGCCAGTGCTCTTAACCTCTGAGCCATCTCTCCAGCCCAGTATCTTCCAGTTCTAAATTTTCCACTACCCCTCTAAAGCACACTTCTGTCCATCTTAGATGAACACAGCAACTGAATCCCATGTCTCTTGCTCTAGAAGGTTTTGCTTTTGTTACAGTTCTTCAGACAACTTGTTACTGTCTCCCAGATGAACCTTGAACTCTAGATGACCCAGAAAACACTGGAAAGTCTGCACATGGAATTGGTGCCAGGAGTCATATTTTTCTAGAAGTTTAGCAAAATATCTGAGTGGAGTAAAGCAGAGTCTGTCTATTCTTCAGATTGATCTAACGCCTCTATTTGCTTAACTGAAAACCATGGTAACCTGGTACAAATTTTAATTCATACTCCATGCCCATGCCATGTCCATTTACTGACTGTACAATAAGCCTCTATGGCTTACATTTGGAGTCAGCCAGGAGATAACTTTCTGTGCTGCCACATGCTCTTGTGACATTAAGCCAAATCAAAGGCTTTCCTGAATGATCTTTCTTGGCTTCTTAGATTATCAGTAGTAGAGTGGGGTAAGCTACTAACATGAAAAGAAGATCGCATTGATACACGATATTGTCAATGTCATCAGTTGCTTTTACTGAAAGTGGCTGAAGATTTTCAGAACCTGAGTAGGCAGAAGATCTAAAACTAGTAGTGCAGATAACAGTGGAGATAGGCAGAAAGAAGAAGTTTGCCACCAGCAGCAGACAAACAAACAAACAAACAAACAAGAACTATATTACTGGCCACAGTCCTTTGTTCCAGGACTAATAGCCAAAGCCAAGTCATAGTACCGAAGAACTAGAACACTATTCACTGTATTACTTGAAGTTCTTATTACTTGAGGCCCAAGAGGTATAACACTGACCACTGTTAGAAATCTTGTGTCCCAACACCCAACGCTAGAAAGTTGTAGTTATAGTATCCAATGACCTCATACTACAGATGCTACAAGTTGTTACTGAATCCAGGATACAGGGAACAGACCAAGGACAAGACTTATACTTAAACAGCTATATTTGAAAGTGTCCAGCTTCTAAAACTTAAAGCTTTAAACCCATTTGTCAGGGCATGGGACTATCACCTTGAACGTCTACCAGTCTAGACCCTAAGACTTAATACTTCATGTCTTAGGTCAAACACTAGAAGAGCTATTCTTTACCTAGTCAAGCTTTCTCTCTTATTAGGGGTAAAGAAGCCACAATAGCCCAATCATAACTGGTGAGTTCTAGAAATCTATATCTCAGCAGTTGTTCTAAGTGATTTCTATTAACTTTGGATGAGATTGTTTTTGAAATACCGAAACATACAATCAAAGCAGATGGCAGAGACTCTCAGACTCACATTCTATGACTTTGAGTCAAGAAAACTGGAACAAATATTTTTTTTTCAATCACACTACTCCTTAAGCTTAGAGAAAAAAGCTAAGAAAACCCGAAGTTAGGAAGAAATGTATTATTCTTAAATTTGTAGCATCCTGGATGAGAAGGAATTCATAAGATACATGTAATTCTAAGACTTATAGATTATGTGGCTACCTTTGTTTTTTGTTTGTAAAAATATGTTGTGTATTATACATTTTGGCAATCTGATCAAGCTACAAGTTAGAACTCAATCTTCAAGTCATTAATCAGAATCAGAGAAACACAGTTTTCAGAACACAGACATCTCAACTTACACCTGACCAGGAATCTTCTTCCCTGCTGACTAGCTTCCACAGTTTTGAAAGATGCTGCGCAAACTCATACAGGAGAAAAGCCATTACTAGTTTTATAAGTTGTAGACTCCATATTTTTTGATAATGATTTGAAGATTAGTTCTAACTTGTAGCTTTGTTCTCCCTAACATAAGTCAGGTATGATTTTCATGGGGTAACTATTCACTTTCTAGTTGAACTGAAGGCCTGTTTCATGGGGGTGGGGTGGGGATGTACACCTGGTGTTTGTTGGGAACTATAGTCTGACATTGCCTAGAGGCCTTGAGATGCATGTGTCATAGGTTTTTTAGGTTGGACTCCTGGGACACATTGTGTCTTCCAGTTCCTAGGAACAGACATACTCCCTCAGGTATTAAAGCCTTCACACCACTTTGTGTTTCTCTGAATTTTCCTTCCGAAGTCAGAGAAGTATGGAAGCTTGACAAGGGCAATTGGTCTTAGACATTAATCATTTGCCTGAATAGCTTGCAAACATCACTGTATCCTGACAAATACACCTGTTTTGATGCTAGAAAGTGCCATTATATTCTGTTTCTGATAAAGGTATGAAAAGTCTGATAGCCTTCAATAAAATGGCCTCAGAATTAGTTTTTCCATGGGCTCTTCAACAGACCTGATTTAACTCCTTGCGTCAATATCACGTGACCTTGGCCCACTAAGTAAGTGTAACCTTAGTCAGAAAACTCACGGCGGAGGAAACTACTAGTGCTGTTTTGCTATATAAACATGTTTTTTTTTAAACCACAACTAATTATTTATGTTAATATCTATAAATTAGTGCTGTTTTCAACCTTGCTCAGATTAACTTTAGTTTTCAATGGGTGACATAGCAGAAACTCATAACTATTTAATATGCTGAGAAGAAGTAACTGTGGAACAAACAACCATAACCACACATCTATGTCTAGTTCCCAAGGCTCAGGGCACATTCCAGAAGATGGTGTCGAAAGAATGTAAGAATTAAAAGGTATAAAGAAGTGCTAAGAAATGCTAGGTTCTAGATATACCACAGCCATTGAAGTAACAAATTCATAGAAGTTATGGTTATCTACGTAGAAACTACCCAGATTTGAAGTCACACAAAATCCTAGCACAAACAGAAAAGAGTTTATGAGACTATATCGTTAGCTTGGGAGCCATTTTTTGTTTGATGTCTGTTGTAAGAGAAGGATCATCTTTCTTTAGGAATATGTCTGCTGCTAGTTCATTTTATAGTTGATTGTCACACACTCATATGCATATTAGCATCAGTGATTGGTCTTATCAGGTAATTAAAAAAAAAGAAGAAGCCATTGAAGTGAGACAGGGATGTGCTAGGGTCCCTGGGTGTGGGAAATGGAATTGGGAAATGGATGTTGTCAAGACACATTTGTATACATGTATAAAAATTACATGGAGCAAATTTAAAATACTCAGTATGAAAAGTAGTATTAAAGAAATTTCCCATGTTAAAAAAGATTAGAACAAATAAACAAAAAAACTCATAAACAAAAGCAACTTTATATTGGTGATATTTTCTAATGTGTGATGATAAAATGATTAATATAGTGTTTATACAAATTTTACTCTCAGAAAAATTTAGAATATGCACACAAATATTTATTAAGTGGATAAATTAGTATCAATAAGTCCCTATTGTTGAAATTACCTATTATGAGTATAGGACTTGGAAAATTACAGCTGGGTCTGATCTGACATGAAGGAGCTCTCCTTAAGAATTAGCTTTCATAGTAGCACGAGTTGCTATAAAAGGTCCAAAACCGGAGAGAGAAACAATCAATAATACTATCTAACTGTGATGCCTATGAAGAACAAAGCCAAGCTCTGCACTGTATCCCTAAAGATACCATACTGGCAGTGCTTGTCAGTAAACAATATCTCACTACTTAGACGTAATCACACAAAACAGGCAGGAAATCATGCCTAGTACTAGAAAACTAGCCAACTACTCATGGACCTTAGACAACAACTTCCTGCTACCATTTCACTATACCAGAATAATCCTTATTATATTTCAAAACAGATCCCTAGACACAGAGATAAGTGTAGCTCTCATCCCTCCTCTAGGCAATTTCATTTTGCAGCATATGGAGCCCATCACTGAAAAGCATCTGCTCAAAATACAGAAAACTACTGTGCAGTTTACAGCCCCAGTGGACACACTGACAACAAAACTCCTATACCTGAGGCTCAGGAAACATCTCAGAAAAAGGGCTGCAAAGACTATAAGAACTATAAAACTAAGAAATCTTCTGTGTAACTTTGTCAGTGAAGCTACAACCATAATACAGCAACAATATAGCACTGTCAGTATATCTAAATAATGTCAATACCAATAGACAGGCTAACATGGAAAGGGGATATCTCAATGGACCCATGCCTAGACAAAGATATATAGATAAGTGGCTGCTGAGAAGGAGAAAATTAGTCTTCCTCATGGTTGAGGGCCCTAATTGCTTATATAGAATAAAACAGTAAGACCTAAAGACATGCACACACAAGTAACACTTAAATGACTCAGATGGCTGTGGTTATATATTTATGTGTGTGTGTATGATTTTGTGTGTGTGTGTGTGTGTGTGTGTGTGTGTATGTAAAACAGTAATAATAAAGAGAAAGAGCATCAATTTAAGGGGGAGTAAGGAAGGAGACATGGGAATAGTTGGAAGGAGAACATATAGGATAGACTTGAGGAAGGAAAGAATAAAAATGATACAAGTATATTATAATTAAATTTAAAAATTAAGGAAAGGAAATCTATACAAATGTGGCCTTGAAATCTAACTGCCTTATAAGAGGTTTTCTGTAAAACTATAGGGTGAATGATATATACCATTGATTATGAGCACAAGAAAGAGAAAAGAGAGCTGAGATTGGAGAAGAGAAAAACAGTGAAAATTGCTTTACCTTGCTAAATGAATAGAATAGTGGTTACTTCTCAGAACCTGAAAGAAAACATCTATTGGAAGTCTAGTTAATAACTAAAGCTGTATATGCTCAAATGTCAATAAAATACCATAACATTTATTAATCGTGCATACATCTTCCTATACATACATACATAATTTTTATATTATTTATTAAAACTCAGCATAAAAACTTGTATTTGATTGCAGCCATTCTGAGATTAAGATGGAATCTCAAAATAGTTTTGATTCACATTTTCTGTATAGCTAAGAGTGTTGGACATTTCTTCAAGTGTTTCTCAGTCATGTAAGATTCCTCTACTGAGAATTCTCTTTAGATATTATCCCAAATTTTAAAATTGGATTATTTGAAATTTTTGATAATTTCTTTAGTTCTTTATATGTTTGATCTCTCTCAAATGTGCAGTTGGTAATTTTTGTTTCCTACTCTATAGGCTGCTGCTATGTCTGAATGGTGGTATCCTTTGCCTTACGGGAGCTTTTAGATGTGTAGTTAGAGGAACACTCCTCCATTAATGCTGGGGATACAAACTTGTATAGCCACTATGGAAATCAATAAGGCAGTACCTCAGAAAATTGAGAGCTGATCTACCTCAGGACCCATCTATACTGTTTTTGAGCATATAACCAAAGGGCACTTGATTCTACCACAAGGACACTTGCTCAACAATGTTCCCTGAAGCTTGATTTATAATAGCCAGAAACTGGAAATCACATAGATGTAAGTGAACCTAAAATGCATACGAAATGTGGTAATTTACACAATGGAGTATTATTCTGCTATTTTTAAAATGACATAATGTTATTTGCAGGCAAATGGTGGAATTAGAAAAAAATATCATCCTGTATGAGGTAACCCAGATTCAGAAAAATACAAATCATATGTATTCACTTATAGATACTAGCTGGTAAGTAAGTTTTAATCAGGCTACAATCCATAGTCCAGGGAAGGTGAGTAAAGAGGAGGTCACTAGGGAAACACAGGGATTTCCCAGAAAAGTGGAAATGGCATAGTTTCTGTGTGTACTGAGACCATGCAGAGATAGGAACAGGAGGATGGCAGGGGGAGGGGGAATGGAGATGGAGGAGGAGATTTCAGGGTGAGTCATCTGGAGTTGAGAGACATTTGGAGGCTTGGTGTGGGCAACCTGTGTGATGGAAACTTTCTGAATATATAAGTGTGACCCTAGTGAAGACTCCTAGTAATGGAGGTTAAGGAGTCAAAACTGACCATCTTCTGTACAAGGAAAGACAACAGTTGTAAGACCAGGCTGCATTTGGCTGAGGTGTTATTTGACTGGGTTCTACTGAGGTCCTTAGACAATTCAGGCTGATACTAGGACAGATGTTTTATCCCAAAAAAAACCTGACAGCTGCATCCCATTGCTGAGGATAGCATCCTCAGAGCTCACTGAATGTAGAGAGGTCGAGCTGGTGCCTGCATGGAGCCTACATCCCTATTTTCTAGTCTCTTTCCCATGGGGAGTTACTCTGCAGACGATGGAAAGAGGAACCTGGACACCAGTCTAGCCACAAAACTCTCCACCTATTACTGTCCTGCCTGCAAGTTCTGCTAGGGCAACGGGAATGAAAAACTTATGGAAGTGGCCAAGTAGAGTTTTGTGTAACTTGAGCTCCATACTATGTGCTGGATCCTTTGCCCTACCGTCCTTGGACAGGCAAGAATCAGAGACTTGGTATCCCAGAGACCTAGGGTAGAACTGAATATGACTAACACAAAACAAAACAAAAGCTAATGAAATGATTCCTAATGATAGTCTGCTATATTCATAGATCGGAGCCTTTTCTGCAAAGGATTCCTCTGGCAGTTGATGAGACTGGGCTCAGAAACTCAAAGTTAACATTACAAAGAAAGCCAGTCTAAATTGAAGGACTTCGCCAAGTCTCTCCCCCTCAGAGTTTGTGGGAACCCAGCAAAAGAGAGCAAGGGAAGATTTCAGTAGTCAGTGGGGAAGGAGGACAGCAGGAGAACATGACCCACTGGACTGACAAAGCAGGGCTCATATGGTCCCACAGAGACTGAAGTGACAAGCATTGGGCCTAATGGAGAGTGGTTGCGTTTTCTCTGACTCTTTTGCCTGATTGGGGGACTCTTTTCCTCCTATTAAGTTGCTTTGTCCATCTTCTATTATGAGGGGGTTTCCCTTGTCATCTTGCATCTTGTTTTTCATGGTTGGTTGTTGTTTCTTAGAGGGCTGCTGTTTTCTGAAGAGAAAGAGAAGAGTGGATCTGTAGGAGAGGAGAAATAGGTAGAAAGAGGGATGGGAAGGAGGAACTGTGTTCGGGATATACTGTATGAGAGAAGAATCTATTTTCAATAAAATAACAAGAGAAAAATAAAAAAGATAAAAAGCTGTTAGGCTGTACAGTTTAGAAAAATAATGACATACTAACATGTGTATATATGTATGTTTATATATTTTCATTACAGACATCATTTTGATTTCAAATGCTTCTAATTAGCCATTATTTGGTAGAATCTGTGAAACAGAAAATATGTAGAATTTAAGAGTACTTAACCTAAGTATGACTAGTCTATGTGGAAACTGGGAAGAATAATTAATTCTCAGGCTTTTGAATCTTATGGTCCACTGTTGACTGCCTCAGATGTTCATTATTTCTAAGCTCTGTTTCTTAATGTCTTTTGCTTCTCAGCTACTGCAGCCAAACAAGAGGAGAGAGGTGTTGTGTTGTGTTCTAGGGGGTAAGCTGACCTTGAATATTTCTAGAAGGCTGCTCAATCTGGCAGCACAGTGGCTGAGCCTTGGGCTCATGGAAACAAAAGGCAACTTTTCCATTGTAAATGGATGCTAAACTCAGTGCAATCACATTCAATTAAAGCATTCTTCTGTTTTAAATACAAAATGGATCTAGCCCTACCCAAATCCCCTCAATAGTAAATATTAAAATGTGTTTGATTCATAAATAAAACCTTGAGATTTATATTTTTAAAGATCTTTAGTCTGTTTTAAACTTATGAGATTTATGACATAAAATGAACTAATAAAATAATTTTTGAGATAAAAACATAATGCAATGTTTTACCTTGGAAAAAAAAAAGGAATTAATAAAATTTCTCCGTGAAACCAGATTATCTTCAAAACCCTGAGATTCTTGTCAGTTTTCCCAAAGCAACAATTTCTAATCCATATTTTTTTTTTGCCAAAATTTTATCTTTTGAAAATTCAACTGAATTGACTTAGTTTTTGAGTCCTGAAGCCATACTTGGTCTGTAGAGGGAAATGAGAACATCATGAGAGTACCTTCTTCAAGGGCCGCAAGAATGGTCATATGAAGCAATTGTAAAATCCACAAGCATACGAACAACAGAGTAATTGACAATAGCTCAGAAAAACTTGATCTGATGCACGTGACTAATGTTCCCTTCCCACTCTTCTGCCTCCCTTCCTTCTTTCTTATTGTCCTCCTTCATTTCTTGTTCCATCACCTTCATTTCTTGTTTCTCTTGTAACCATTTTGCATTTCTTCTGAGAGCTCCTTTTTTCTTTTCTTTTTTAAAAATATTTTTATTAATTTATTCATATTACATCTCAATGGTTATCCCCTCCCTTGTATCCTCCCATTCTTCCCTCCCTCCCATTTTCCCCTTATTCCCCTCCCCTATGACTGTGACTGACGGGGACCTCCTTCCCCTGTATATGCTCATAGGGTATCAAATCTCTTCTTGGTAGCCTACTGTCTTCCTCTGAGGGCCACCAGGCATCCCCATCCAGGGGAACATTGTCAAATAAGGGGAACCAGAGTTCGTGTGAAAGTCAGACTCAAATCTTTTTTCTTTTCTTAAATTTCTACTTCAAATTCATTTCCCAAGGTCTGTTCCTTATTGAAACATTCTTTTTAAATACTAAACTATTCCATCAATAGTGCCAAGGTATGTAAATAGGGAGAAAAAATCTCATGGAAGAAAGGGATGAAATACCAGCATTACTCATTAAATGTTTTAACATTTTGATACCTTATTTGAGTCCTATCAAGGAATGAAATTATATTACATAGCTGAGCTTGAGTTAGAACTCATGATTTTTCTCTGAGCCAGGAGGACATTAACACAGCCTGTCAAGGTACTGCCACTGAGCTGGCAGTAAAATCAAACCCTTTAAAAGCCCCATCCTTCTTCTTTTAGGGTAGAATGGGAAATGGTAAGATCGTTGAGATCCATCACCATGAGTCTATTTCCACACATGATTTGCTTTAACACAAATCTCTTACTAAAAAGCAATGTGATGTGAAGTAACATGATAATGAGTAACTATCACAGATGGTGATTTGTGCAAAAGCATGACTAATAGGAAAGGCAAATCTGTATTCGGAGAGTCTATTACATTACTCCTTCCTTGAATGCCTTTCTCCGCATTTCCAGTGGAATGATGCCATCATGGGGGCCATTGGTAGCTGGAGAAGAGCTTAGAGATATTGACTAATCCACACCAAACTTCCGCAGCTAGAATCATGCTACTCTGTTCATGAGTTTATATAAAGCAAGGAACAGATAAGCTGATGGTCACAGCACATCTCATTTTATCCCCATGAATATTAAGAGTTTACTCTTTTTTATTTCCTCCCCAGTGAGCATTCCTACGACTCCAAAACTGATGCATACTGTGTCCACTCAGACAAATATACATGCAGTTCTTCTTTAGACTTTGCTAGTATCAATTTTTAAATTTGTAATGATTTCTTCATTCTCACACAAAATAATGACAGCTGTTACTACTAAGCAAAAATAGCTTCTTTCTTTCTTTCTTTCTTTCTTTCTTTCTTTCTTTCTTTCTTTCTTTCTTTCTTT
>OU015747.1:101819514-101829725 GCA_907169655.1 Acomys percivali
CACACACACACACACACACACACACACACACACACACACACACACACACTATTTATCGCTTCTGTTTATGTTTAAATAGTAACAGTTGAATCACACCTGAGAGACCAAGAACTAGTTGTTTGGACTTGATGCAGTCAGCATTCTCCCACAGTAGCAGTCTTCCTCCGGGAAGTCTGATAATCTCGTAGCTGCTCAGTCCAATTAACCAGGCTCATCAGCAGTCGTAATTTGTGAAGCCAAAACTAGAAGGCTACTAGAGAGATAACAGTCCTTAGATCATGAGAGGAAGCTGTAAGAGTTGTTCTGAAATCAGTGATGGAATCATCATCAGCAACAGCAGCAACAACAAGGTAAAATAAATGGGCAGGGAGAGAAAAAGCAAAGAAGCCAATAGGCTAGTGAGTAATCTTCATTCTGCTACACTTGTCATAGTGGTATTAATGAGAGATGTAATGCATATTTACGTCATATGAGAGGTAAAAGTATCAAGCATTTGAATAGTTGATCTCTCGCCATTGGCACTGATTGAGAAACTTAAAGGGGTCCTGGCCTTGTTGGAGGAAGTATGCCACTGAAGGCAGACTTGCGAAGTTTAAAGAAGCACATTTTCTTCTTTGCTTTGTTAGTTTCATTCTTTCTTTTGAAGATGAGAGGCCTCATATTCAGCTGCAATCCTAGGCATGGTAATTACTGGCACTCCTTCTCACAGTGATTGACTTTCCCTCAGGAAGTATGAGCCAAAATAGACACTCCTTTCTCTAAATTGCCTTGATCCTGGTATTTTATCACAGGATTGGAAAAGTAGCTAATAATAGCCATTTTAAATCTGGACTGTTACCAGGAGGTATCAGCCACAATGGTCATCAGCTTTTATTCACATCAAATAACAGAATAATGATATCATAAAATGTACAGCCAAACAGAGAGTACTAGGAAAGTATTCCTCCGTGAGGTAACCCAGACCCAGAGATGCATTTAAGTGAATATTAGTTGTTAAGTAAATGTTAACCAAGCTACATTCTGTAGACACAAAGAGCTTAAGTATAGAGAAAGGTTTGGGAGGGCCCCAACTTTGAGCTACATGGGTGGGGGTCATAAAACAGATTTTGTGGGAAGACTAGGGGAAGACTTCAACAGGAGCTGGGAGATCAGATTAGGAGGTGCAGGAGAGATACAATAAAGGCACAGAATTAGGGGATAGACATCTGATCTTGAGGGGTCATTGAGGGATACAGAAACCTAGTGCAGTGAAAACTTTCTAAAATATATAATGACTCAAATGAGGTCTCTTAATAATTAGGCACAGAGAATCTTAACTGGTTATCTCTTTTCACCTAATGAGGCTTTCAATAGCAGGACTGGGTGTCATTCAGTTGACTGTTATACAAGTGGGAGTCCCATTGAAATCTCGAAGTATTTCAGGCTGTTGCTAAGAAAATGAGTTGCTCTCTGCAAACTTATAGTGGGGGCTCTGTTGCTGAGGACAACACCCACAGAACTCACTGAGCATAGAGAAGTCGAGCTGGTGCCTGCATGGAGCCTTCACCCTCCTCCTGTCCCCACCTTCACCCACTCCTCCTGCTACATGGATTCTACTTTTGTTCCCAAGGCGATCCATGCATCTGCACTGGACAGTTCTTGTTAATTAACCTCTTTAGATCTGTGTATTGTAGCATGGTTATCATCTATAGCATGAGATCTCATTTGTGGTTTTGATTTTAGCCATTCTCAGGGGTTTAAGATGGAATATCAAAGTTATTTTGATTTGCATTTCCCGATTGGATAAGGATGGAACATTTCTTTAAATGTTTCTCAGGCATTTGAGATTTCTCTGTTGAGAATTCTCTGTTTAGACCTGTACTACTTTCTAGTTGGATTATTTAATTTGTTAATATCTAGTTTTTTAAATTCTTCATATATTTTGGATACCAGCCCTCTGTTGGTTGAAGTACTTTTTCCATTCTGTAGGTGGGCATTTTTTTTTTTTCTGTAAATAGTGTTATTTGCCTTAAAGAAGCTTTTTCATTTTCATGAGTTTTGGTCATTCATTTTTTTCCATTTAAAATTACTTATTTATTCACTTTATATCCTGGTCATAGCTCCGTCCCTCCTCAACTTCTAGTCCCACCCTCCCTACCCTATATCCCCCTTTTCTATTCCTCAGAGAAGGGGAGCCCCACTTTCAATGCACCCCAGCTCATCAAGTTGCACCAGCACTGAGTACTTCGCTTACCCTGTGGCTTGGCAAGGCAGTCCTGCCAGGGGGAAGTGATCAAAAAGCTGGATTCAGAGTCCATGTCAGAGAAAGCCCCTGCTCCCTTTACTAGAAGATCCACATGAAACCTGAGTTGCCCACTGGCTACACCTTTGTAAGTGGCCTAGGTCCAGTTCATGCATTGTCCTTGGGTGATGCTTCAATTTCAGCAAGCCCTCCAGGACTCAGGACTTTTGTTATTTGGCTCTGGTTATCTCATTGTGGAGCTCCTCTCTCCTTCAGCTCCCTTTCTTAATTGGTGATCTTAGTGCCTGAGCTATTGATGTTCTCTTCTGGAAGTTGTCTCCTGTGCCAATGCATTCAAGGCTCTTCCACACTGTCTTATTTAGGGCGTCATTGCTGTACAGAGTCATGAACAAGGCAACTCTTGTACAGGAAAAAAATTTTAATTGGGTCTGGCTTACAGCTTTATAGATTTAGTCCAGAATCATAAAGTTTGGAAATATTGCAGTGTCCAGGCAGGCATGGTGCTATATAAGGAGCTGAGAGTTCTATGTCTTGATCCACAGGCAGCAGATGGGTACTATATGTCACTATTGGTGTAGCTTGAGCATAGGATTCCTCAAAGCCCTCCCTGACAGTGACACATTTTCTCCAACAAAATCACACATCCTAACAGTGCCAGTCCTTTTGGACCAAAAATCCAAACAATTGTGTCTATGAAGGACATACCTATGCAAACCACCACAAGCCACTTTCTGTTTTACAAGGTTGAGTGTATTTTGTTTTATGTTAAGATTTTGATGTCTTCATTTGTAAAGATTTTTGCTGGGTGATAGGTATGGCTCTAATTGGATTCTTCTACATGCAGACATCCAGTTTGAATAGCTCCATCTGTTGAAAGTGTTTTCTTTTTTTCCTTAATATATACTTCTGGATTCTTTACCAAAATCAGGTGTCCATAGGTGTGTGGATTTGTATCTGAGACTTCAATTCAATTCCATGGATCAACTTTTCTGATTTTTTTTTACCAATATCTTAGTTTTTATTACTATAAATTTGTAAGAGGTAGAAATCAGGTATAACAATACCTCTGGAAGGTCTTTTATTATACAGGCTTGTATTAGCTATCCAGAGTTCTTTGTATTCTGCTACTTTACTGAAGGTGTTTATCAGCTGTAGGAGTCTCCTTGTAAGAATTTAGGAGTCCTTTATATATACTATCATATCATCTCAAATAGTCATACTTTAATTTCTTTCTTTCTAATTTGAATCCCCTTTATCTCATTTAGTTGTCTTATTGCTTTATCTAGAACTTCAAGTACTATATTGAATATTTATGGAGAGAAAGGACAGTGGTGTCTTCTTCATGATTTTATGGAATTACTTTGAGTTTGCCTCCATTTACTTTAATGTTGGCTGTCTGCTTGTTGTAATTACAAATTATTATGATTATGTATGTGCCTTAAATCCCTATTATATAAAAACCTTCTCATCATAAAGGAGTGTTGGATTTTCTCAAAAACTTTTCAGCATCTAATAAGATGATCATGTGTTTTTTCTTTCATTTGACTTATATGGGGGATTATGTGCAGATTTTAATATGTTGAACCATCTCTGCATCTCTGGAATGAAGCCTACTTGATGATGGTGGATACTCTTTTTTACGTATTCTTGGATTTGGTCTGTGAGTATTTTATTGAGTATTTTTGCCTCAATATTCGTGAAGGAAATTGTACTGCAATTCTCTTTCTTTTTGAGTCTTTGTGTGGCTTAAGTATCAGGACAACTGTGGCCTCATAAAATAAATTTGGCAATGTTCCTTCTATTTCTACTTTTGTGGAATATTTTGAAGAATGTTGGTATTAGGCCTTCTTTTGAAATCGGGTAGAATTCTGCTCTAAAACTGTCTGTCCCTGAACCATTTTTGTTTGGGAGACTTTTAATGACTGTTTCTATTTCCTTAGGGATAAGGCATACTTAAATTATTATCTGACCTTCATTTAACTCTGGTAAGTGTAATCCATCAAGAAAGTTGTTCATTTATCTTAGATTTTTCCACTTTTGTGGATTACAGGCTTTGAAGTATGAAATAATGATTCTTTTGATTTATTAGATGTGTGATTTTATGTTCTTACTTTTGTTTCTGATTTTGATAATTTGGATACTCTTTCTCCTTCTTGTTAGTTTATATAAGATTTTGCCTATCTTGTAGATTTTCTCAAACAACCAACTCTTAAATCATTGATATTTTTGGTATTGTATTGTTTCTACTTTTGTAATTTCAGCCATCAGTTTGATTACATCCTGCCATCTATTCCTCTTGGATATGTTTGCTTCATTTTGTTCTACAGCTTTCAGGTGTGATGTTAAGATTCTCTATGAAATACCTGAAAATTTTGTATAAAGGTGCTTAGTACTATAAACTTTTCTCTTAGCTCTGATTTCATTGTGTCCCATAATTTTGGGTATGTGGTACATTCATTTTAATTAAATTCTAGTAAGTCTTTAATTTCTATTTTTATTTCTGCAATGACCCAACAGCTATTAATTAAAGAGCTGTTCAGTCTTGATGACATTGTAGGCTTTCTGTTGCTTCTGTTGTTGTTAAAATTCAGCATTAATCCATTGTGGTCTAATAGGTTATAGGGGTTACTTCAAAATTTTTTGTATCTGTTGAGAATTACTTTGTGACTGAATATGTGTTCAATTTTAAAGAATGTTCCAGGAGGTTCTGAGAAGGTAGTATGCTCTACTGTGTTTAGATGAAATGTTCTGTAGATATCTATTAATTCCATTTGATTTATGACATATTCTAGCTCCATTTTTTCTAATACAGTCATTGTCACAGTGACTTTTCCTTTGGTGAGAGCGGTGTATTGAAGTCTTCCACTATCAGTGTTTGGGCTGTGATGTGATTTAACCTTCAGTAATGTTTGTTTTTACAAATGTGCATGCCCGTACACTGATGTTGAGAATTGAGACACCTGTAGAGGAAATTTAATCCAACACCAAGTTGGTGCTGGCAGGAGATGATATCCAAATGTCTTCTAGTTCTATGGGATCTGGCTGGAATACACACATGCTAAAGATTACCATATCATATGGCTAGAATATAGCCCTTTTAGTATATACCTCTAATTCCAAACAATGAAGGTAAGGTTATAGAAGGAAGCAGTCATTTTTTTAATGTGACATCTAATTGAGTGTCAGACAAAGTGAAAAATTAGAAAAGACTTGACACAATAAGTCAGAGACAGGATCTCTCACGAGAAAAGGAAAAGACATACAGGCTACTTAAGAGAGAGAGACACACACACAGACACACACACACACAGAAAGAAAGAGAGAGAGAGAGAGAGAGAGAGAGAGAGAGAGAGAGAGAGAGAGATTCAGAGAGAAAAGAGATTTTTTTTTAAACCAGGATTTTTTTAAAAACTGGGACACTTTTGCAGAGACAGGTTGAAGAGCGAACAAACTAGACATGAGGCAGAGCAATGCAGTTAGAAGTCAAGAGAAACCAGTTTGCATCAGTCAGCTTGGAGAGGAGTTTGGGCTAGAAGAGTTGAGTTGAACCAGTCAGTGAGAGTTCTGGAAGAGCAAGAAAGGCTTGGGAACAGTTTTCATCTCATCCCCCTCATCTGAGGAAATAAAAGAAACCTTTAAAGACCTTACCTTGGTATATTTTTCTTTTGATGGTTGTGATTAATGCAAGTTTCTAGTCTATTTTGCTAGATACTAGAATAGCTAAACACTTTAATCTGAGATAATGTTTATCTTTGATGTTGAGATGCCCTTTTCTTTTAGCAACAAAAAGACGGATCTTGCCTTTTTTTTTAGAATCCATTCTCTTATCCTGTATCTTTTCATTGGGGAATTTAGTCCAATGATATCAAGAATTATAGTGTTATATGATACTTGGCATTTTCCTCTCAAAGATTTTAATATTCCTTTTTTGTTTCATATGTCTGGTGTTTTGAATATTATGTGGAAAGGAGAATTTCTTTTCTGTCAAATAATTCTGGTGCTCTGTAAGCTTCTTGTAGCTTTATAGGTTTGTCCTTCTAAGTTTAGGAAATGTTTCTTCTGATTTTGTTAAAAATATTTTCAGAGTCTTTGATCTGGGGCTCCTTACTTTCTTCCAGTCCTATTATTATTAGTTTTGTTCTTTCTATAGTTACCCAGATTTCCTGAAAGTTTTGTGTAAGGATTTTTTTACATGTAACAATTTCTTTGACTGTCATATTAATTTCTTCTATCATATCTAAGATGCCTGAGATGCTCCCCTTTGTCTTTTGTATTCTGTAGGTTATGTTTGCATCAGTAATTCTTGTTTACTTATATTTTCCATCTTTAGGAATTCTCTTAGTGTGTGTTTCAGTGCTTCTATTTCCATTTTAAGGTCTTGAAGAGTTTTATTCATATTTTAACCTGTTTGTCTGATAGTTTTTTCTTGGCTTTCCATTAGGGATTTATTCATTTCCTCCCATTATTTGTTTATGCTTTCTGAGAAAATTTAAAGAGATTTGTTAATTTTCTCCAATTGTTTGTGTTTGTTGGATTTTTAAAAGGGCTTTAGTAATTTCCTCTTTAAGGGTCTCTTTTATCTTTGTAAATTTCATTTTGTAGGTCTCTTACTGTGCTCTGGCTGTGTTGGAACATCCAGAACTTATTGTAGTAGGAGAGTTGAGCTCTAGTGATGCCATACTGCCTTGGATAGGTTTAGTCGAGGATAAGTTTACCTTTGTTGGATGGGTGTTTCCCCCACCCCTTTGGTTTCTGTTTCTTTTATGATCCTCTGACCTGAGTGTTCTATAGTTTGCTGACAGGTAAATCCTTGGTTCCAGAAGAATATGTACTTGGAGTTTGGCAGCCTGTGTGATCCCTAGGGTTTTAGGTGGTGGTGATGGGTCTAAGATTCTGGGATTCTTGGAGGTTAACTAGCTTTTTGGTTTCTGGGTACTGACAAGGCTTCTGGAAGAACAGGCTCTTTCCGGGGCTGTGGGTATCAGTAGTGACCTCTGGGGTTCTGGAGACCTGCATGACATCCTGTGTTCCATAAAGTTGCATAGCCTCTAGTAGATCAGAATAATTCTGCAGTTCTGGGTATCAGCAGGGCCTTTGGTAAAACAAGGAATTTCTACCAGAGTTGTGGGTCAGGATATGGGCACAGATGAAGAGTACTGTTGGAGAAGACTGGAGGACTCTAAGGAGTTTGGTGGGCTGTGGGTCAGGTCTTACCTGAGGTTCAGAGTACAGGCCTGGGCACTGGTAGAACATGATGATTCTGCCAGAGTTAAAGGTGAGAAATGGAGCTGGTACTTTCTCATTCCCAGAAAGGTCTCCCTTATAGTTTAGTTAGTTTGTTTATTTTAATTTTGTTGCTTTGCTTTTTTGAGACATAGTTTCTCTGTGTAGCCTTGACACTTTCTGTAGACCAGGCTGGCCTGAACTCACAAAGATCTGCCTGCCTTTGTCTCCTGCATTCTGGGTTTAAAGGCATGGGACATTATCACCCAGTGCTTCAAAGATTTTTAAACTTAATCTGCCATACAACTGTGGTTACTGAATTCCCTTCCAGATGCAGTTGCTGGATGTTAAGCTACTCCTTTGGGAGTACCATACTTGCTGCAGGGAGGAAGCTCTCTCTCTCTCTCTCTCTCTCTCTCTCTCTCTCTCTCTCTCTCTCTCTCTCTCTCTCTCTCTCTCTCTCTCCATTTCAGGTTTCTATGGTCCTTGATGCCATTATTGTCATGGAAAAAGACTATGCTCCCATTTCTTTCTATTGCCACACTGATATCCATCTCTGATATTCATAGCACTTGAGTCCAGAGCAGATGACCCTTCAGGATTGCACTTTCAGAATTACCTGTTACATCTACTTTACAAAATTAGGTTGCTGTTGTTTCTTTTCTAGAATATTTAAGTGTCAACCTAAGTATTTCCCCTAACTATTTCAGTGAATAGCATTTACTGATAAAGAGGATATGTTATTCTTGTTCTTTCTTAACTACTAACTAATGATCAATGATTTAAGTGTGAATTCATTCTACTGAGATATAATAGATTTTCACATAAAAAGTAAGTGGGTAGACATATTATTGAAGTTCTTGAGAAAAAGATAATTGTAATTTGTAGTACTGTAGAAATAATGAATAAAGGAAAAGTAGACATGTTTAGATATATCTTAGACTTCATAGGACTATTAGTATAATATGAGTAAGATGAGATGAGAAGTGACTAGAAGAAAAAAAAGTCTGACATTTGGCAATTAAAGTGATAGTGCTTCTGCATGCTGAGAATAGAAAAATTATGAAAAATATATATTTGAGGAACAAACTAGAAGTAGTTTAGAATCTATCTGAAAAGACTGAGAGAGAAAATATTGTAGATATATAATATTATTTCATAATAACTAAATAGATTTGAGTTTCATAAAGGTGGTTGTATCCTCAGTGTATATTTAAGTTGATAAAATCAAAAAAGTAAATTTAGTATTTATTCTAGGTTTTCTAATAGCGACTGAGGAACTTAAAAATCAGTGTTTAAGGGCTGGTAAAATGGTGCAAGGAGTTAAGGCACTATGACCAAACCTGATAATCTGAGTTTGACTGTTAGAACTCACATGGTACAATGACAAAACATAAGCTGTCTTGTGGATTAAAAGTGATCATTAAATAATAATAATAATAGCAACAAAATTACATGTGTTTGATTTCTTCACAAACACTCTTGCTTTAAATATGCTTATTGAGTATATCTTAAAACTAACTCCAAATGATGATGAAGACACTAGTCTTTGAGAGTCACTAAAAACAGGTATAAAGCAGGTACATGGGAGGTAAGCAAATTATGAGTTTAATTTCTAAAATTATAGCTATAATTTTATATTAGAGTATTCAAATTATAATATTAAATTACAGTTTTAAATTATAATATTTATTTTTTATTATTTTCCTTTTTTCACATTTACATTCATATTATTAAATATATATACAATAAACTGCCTACAGCAAGAAGAACCACAAAACAATTAGGAATTATATAAATGTTACATTCACAGTGTTTTGGTTATTTGCATTTGGAAACTTTAAAGAAAACATCTTTCCTATCTTGGTGAGTCTAAAATTCTGAATGTAACTCAATATCTATCATATTTCATCTCTATCAACTTAAACATCTACCTAGACCTAAAAAATATCTTAATAGTAAAACCACCTATATCATCTTCAATGCCATCAGGGACTCAAGAAGGAATAAAATTAATTATCTGAGTAGATAGGAAGTGTTGATTAGCAGCTTCTAAAATGAGAAAATGACAGAAACAGTTTGATACCTGAACAATCACCAAAAACTCTTTATAAGGTTGGAGCATCATCTTCAGCCTTCTGGCCCAATATATCTGACAGACATATTTGTGAGGCAGGAACTACTGAGTACTTGCTTACCCTGTCTTGGCAGAGTTTGTCTGTTTACTTTGCTTGCATCCAAGCTTACCTATTTAGGGCAGAATTCTGTCAGTGGCAGAAATGAGGACATTTTGCCCAGTGGTTAGTTGGCCACATTTGAAGCCATCTCCATAAGGAGGTTCTTTGATGCTCATCATCTTTGAGGTAGGCTGGGTGTTGCCAGGAGTTTACCTGTCATATTGTCAAGGAATCTTTAAAATAATAAAAACATCTTTAAATGCCATATTATGTAGATCTCTGAGATTTTTGAAGAGCTTATCTAACTGTTTAATTTATCTAGCCATAGACTCCTATCTATCTATTAACTAGCATGTATATTCTTGTGACAAAAATAGTATTGACATGACCATGAGTTAATCAACTAATAATTAAGTTGTATTATTTAATTAACCTAAGCAGCCTGCAATAGCACTTTCAAAGTATTTGGAAGTAAACCTTGTATTATAGTTGAGTTGGATGGGTACAATATTTCATATTTGAGTATATATATATATATATATATATATATATATATATATATATATATA
>OU015747.1:101844333-101893579 GCA_907169655.1 Acomys percivali
ACACACACACACACACACACACACACACACACACACACACACACACAGAGAACCAGGCCTCAGGATTCATTACTTGAACATAAGCCAAATGGTTTGAATGAAAAATGTATTAATCTCATAAGTGTAATAGTTCTTTTTCTTCAGATTTATTTATTTCACATGTGAGCATTTTGTCTGACTGTGTGCATATGCATTGTGTGATTCCTGCTCTACAGAGGTTGAAAGATAGAATCCGATCTGCAAGAACTGGAATTAAGAACAGCTGTATGTCACCAGTGATTGCTTATAAACTTTGAGTCATCTTTTAATTTTTTAAGACAGTAGAACGTCAAAGAAAACTATCTCCAACAACTATTATATATTTTACTGAATGTTGTACAACAAGATTTATTAAAATAAAACATTTAAAATGTTAATAAATATTGATGAAGCATGATCTAGAGATATTAGAGTCTCTAAGGTTCTATCAAACATTGATTACATTCTAATTTACCTATACGTTAATGAAGAAAGAAATTAGGATTCAGAAGCAGCTACAGTCAGCAACACACAATCAAAAGAGAAATTTCCATTAAGAAAACACATAGTTTTCATTAAATGCCATACATTTTCTCTTATAAATTTATGACACATAATGAATGGCATATTTATCTTGCATGATGGAGAAAATGTTCTGGAAATAGAATGTTGTGTTCACAAGTGTATAAGTAAACATCCAATTTTATTACTCAGTGATAGTAAGGGGGGCAATTTTACAATACTCATTGAGATTACTTGTAAAACACAGATCCATTGATACACACACTCTAGCCAACTAAGAAAATAATTGAAATGTAAGTAATTAGCTTCATAAATGAATGTTCATCCATTGGTATTGCTGTAAGACTAAAAAGATATATACCTAATATTGAAATAAAATAGTATAAAAAACCCTAGTGAAAGTTAATACTTTAGTAAAATATGATGTATAAATGGAAAGTATTATTAACTGAAGTCAAAATTTTAATAAATTCTAGCTATGTGAGTATTTTTTGAAGTATGCGATAATGTTTCATAAGATGAAATATAATGAAATAAAATATGGACTAATCCTACCAGGCTGAGCTGCTTCATAAAAGTGGTACAACAGATACATCTATAATGTAGCTTATGCTTTTATGTCCGCATAGCTGATATCTTAGAAATATATTAAACAAAGTTACTCATATCAATATATTTAACTAATTAGAAAATGATTAATAAGTTTTATTTGTATTTTGTATATATTTCTAAATGTATGATATGTTTTTCTAAACTTTATAAAATGAACACAATGTTTATAATGTAGAAAATAAAGCAAAACATTTAAATTTTATCTTCAATTTTTTTATTGAATTGTATGCGTCATGTAGGAGGACAAAGGCAGCTATCATGACAATGCTCAGGGTTTTATATCTTGCTCCCACAGAATCTTCAAATATTTGGACATGATTCCCAAGTGTTTACTAATGCACTTCTGAACAGAAATGTACAACCGTAGGTCAAATCCTTGAGCTAACAACAGACATGGTAGCACAGGAAACTGTCTGGGTCCACTGATTTCCTTGCAAAAAACAAAAACAAAAAACAAAACAAACAAACAAACAAAAAAAACCAAAGATGTGCTTAGATCACTTTTACACAAAAACAACTGGGGAGATACAGCTTTGAAGAGTATATTAGAAGGTCTTCTCTTAGCATGTTATCTCAGATATACTATCTGAAATTAAAAAAAAAAAAACAATACTCAGCATGTATTCAGGAATACATTTCCATGCAGTATGCAAGTTGAACTGAAAAATGTACTAATGAAAAAAAAAATGACCTTAACTGTGGTGTATGTTGGCACCTTCTTCAGAGACAGTGTATGCAAAGCAGTCAATTAGAATTCATTACAATAATGCTTTGATGAAATCAATACCTGATATCCTAATTTTTACCTTAATTTTTATTTGAATATACCATTATTCAAGCATCATAATGAAATAATTTTATTTTTCATACTGACCATATAGGCTTCTGTTTATATTAAACAGAGTTCTATTTGAAAGTAAGGGAACTAAGGTGATTAGAGAATAAAATATATATTTATTAAATGCTATACAAGGCTCACAGGACAGCTTTTAAAATGTTTTACTTAAATTCTAATTACATCACTTTCCACCTAAGGTTTCTTTTTTTCCAAGTCCTCCTTTTTTCATTCCTTACAACCCCACCCAGGTCTTCATTATTATCTTCTCAAATTGATGGCCTTTTTAAAGCATTCTCATTTAATGTCCACTCTAGTTGGAATAAGCCTTTAACTTGGTGTCCAGATCAAGCAGGAAACTTTAAGGACCTCAGGCAGGGTGTCAATGACTACAGTATCCTTGCCCCTTGGACTAAACCTCTCCTCCAAAATCAAATCACAATTTAAATACATCCCATGAGTAAATACATATACACATGCCACTCCTCTTTAGCCAGCCGCTCTTCCTACGTTGGGAGGTCCTCTACAGAGACAATGCCTCCAGCAAGTCAGGCATAATCAGGGCTGAGATGATATCAATGGAGCTATGATGAGCTTTTCAGCCAGGGAGCTTTTTCCACAGGAGACCGGCAGGCAGCCTAGTCAGCAGGAAATTTGGACTAGGTACATCTCTGTGCACTTGAAGGCTGAGACAAAACTACCCTAGCCTCTGGCTTAGAAGATCCTCCTTCTTCCCTGCCTTTCCTTTGCCAAAAACTGGAAAAGATGCTGTATGATTTTTATTCTTAAGAAATCATTTGGCCCATTATATTTAAGAGACATATTTGTGAGTCAGGAACTACTGAGGACATGTTTACTCTGTCTTGGCAGAGTTTGGCCGTCAAATTTTCCTGTAGATGGTCCAACATTACAGAGAGTTTTGAGTGACTATTCAGGTAGCAAACTGTCTTTGTTATCTTCTCATTTGGGAAGCTACTAACTTGCACTTCTGGCAAACTCAGGTAATCAAGTCTATTCCCTCTCAAGTCTCCAATGAAGTTGAAGACCAGGTAGCTTAGTTTTACAGTAAAGCCTAGTTGTTTAGTGCTTAAGATGCTTTTAGATCTAGATAGATGTTTTAAGTTGATAATGACAAGATGTGATGGAGACTGATTTACATTCAGAATTTTAGATGACTCAAGATAGGAAAAATGTTTTCTTCAAGGCTGTCAAATACAAACAGTCAAAACACTAAGAATGTATCATTTATATAATTACTGATTGTGTCATGGTTCTTCTTGCTATAGGTAGTTTATTGTAAATATGTGGAAGAATATACATGGATATGTAAAAAATAAAAATGTTTAATAAAAAAACATCATTTGTATTGGATATGATTTCTGCGTCCAAGTTCACCTGCAAAGGCCTTAAAGATGAACACTATGATAGATGGATTGTGGCCACTTGGGATGTTGGGAAGGTATCCCACCAGGCTGCTGCCATTGCCCAGACCTTTGCAGATGCAATAAAATCAGATGGGGCTCGCATTAGGTGTGGTGAAAATGACACTGGAAAGGCAAGTGTCCTAAGGGAGCCCCCCTCCATCAGAAATGTCACCAAGCCCAAGATAATCTGTCTCCTATGCCATAGGGGCTTCCACTGGACGATTTTCATTCCCACTATGGAAAAATGGCAAGCAACTGGAGCTTTAAACTTAGAAGGAGGGAGTCCTCAGCTTCAACAGCAAGAGGGAAAATTGTTCCAATAAAAGATTTATGGGTTTCCAGCAATTCAGTGGGTCCCACCCAAAGACAACACTGAAAATAGGTGACAAACTATTCAAATTCCACAATGACACTGGAGTATATAGAACAATTTTAATCAGTAGGAGGTCTCACAAGACTGGTAACTAATGCCTGGCTCTTAATTTCTACCCATAGGAAGTTGCTCCCATACCTTTTCCACAAAATAAGCCTACAAATGGGAGGATGCTGACAGGTCTTTGGGCATGGTATGACCCTTTTTGGCCAACATTTCTTTTTTTTTTAATTAATTTAGTTTTATTATTTTTATTAAATATTTTTAAATTTTTACATATCATTTTATATATACATATATTTGTATATTATATATACAATAAACTACCTACAGCAAGAAGAACCATGAAACAATCAAAAATTATATAAAGGTTACATTCTAAATGTTTTGGCTATTTGTATTTGTCAAACTTGAAGAAAACATCTTTCCTATCTTGGTGAGTCTAAAATTCTGAATGTAAAACAATACCTATGATATGTTAGATATTATTATCAACTTAAAACATCTATCGATACCTAAAACATCTTAAGCTCTAAACAACTAATTTTAATTGTTAAACCAAACTATATGGTTTTCAACCCCATCATAGACTCCAGAAGGAATAAGATTAATTATTTGAGTAGACAGTGCAGGTTAGCAGCTTCCAAAATGAGAAAATGACAGAGACAGTTTGCTGCCTGAGCAGTCTCCCAAAACTCTTTATAAGGTTGGAGCATCATCTTCTGCTTTCTGGCCCAATATATCTGACAGACATATTTGTGAGGCAGGAACTATTGAGGACTTGCTTACACTATCTTGGCAGAGTTTGGCCATTGACTATGACTGTATCCCACCCTGCTATTGTTTTTATGCAGAATTCTGTCTGTGGTAGAAACAAGAACATCTTGCTCAGTGCCTTGTTTGCCACATTTGAAGCCATCTCCATAAGGAGGTCCTTTGAGGCTCATCATCCTCTTTGAGCTAGGCTGGGTGTTGCCAGAAGTAAACCTGTTTCATTATCACTGAATCTTTAAAACAATAAAAACATTTTAAAATATCATGTTCTCTAGATCTCTGAGGATTTTGAAGACTTTAACTATTTTACCTTATCTTTCTATAGAATCATATCTATCTGTTTAGTCTTACAATTAAGCTTAGTTGGTAAGGGGTTAAGATGGTTTTAGATCAAGGTAGATGTTTTAAGTTAATAGAGATGAAACATGATAGATATTGATCTTAATTCAGAAATTTAGACCCAATAAGATAGAAAAGATAATCCAGGAAAGCGACACACAAGAGAGGAGGACAGGATCTACAGACACAAGTATGAACAACAGAACACAAGAGATGGAACAAAGAATATCAGAGATAGAAGATTCTGGTTTTGTCGATTTTTGCATCGTTTTCTTTTTTTCTATTTTATTGATTTCAGCCTTGAGTTTGATGACTTCTAGCTGTCTACTCCTCTTAGGTGAGTCTGCTTCTTCTTCTTCTTCTTCTTTTTTTCTTGATCTTTCAGGTGCACTGTTAAATTGGTAATATGGAATCTCTCCAATTCCTTAATAAAGGCAATTAGTGCTGTGATTTTTCCTCTTAGCAATGCTTTCATTGTGTCCCATAACTTTGGGTATTCTGTATCTCTCGATTCATTGAATTCTAGAAAGTATTTTCTTTCTTTTTTTTTTTTTTTTTTTGTTGTTGTTTAATTCCTTACCCAGATACCATTGAGTAGGGAGTTGTTCAGTTTCCCTGAGTTTGTAGGTATTCTGTTGTTTTTGTTGTTATTGAGACCCAACTTTAATCCATGGTGGGTTAATAGGATGCAAGGAATTATTTTGAACTTTTGTATCTGTTGAGGTTTGTCTTGTGGCCAATTATATTGTCAATAGTGGGATTGTATTTTCTTCATAGCTTGGATCTCCTGTTTTAGGTCATGAAACTATTCATTTCTTTCTCTGATTTGATAATAGTTTCTTCAAGTGATTTCTGCATTTCTCTCTTTGTGTATTCCTGTTCTAGTTTGAGGGATATATTTTCCTCCTTTAAGGACTCTATCATTTTTATAACCTCAGATTTAAAATCCTTCCCTTGTGAGTCAGCTGAGATAGTATCTCCAGGGCTTGTTGTGGTGGTCAGACTGTTGGTTTTGGTTTATGGTAGTATAAAATGGTCTTGTGGAATGTTGCTTGGGTTCTTATGCTTACCTCTTCCCATTGTGATGTCTCTAGTTGTGTATGGCCAGTGCCTACATGGACCTTGGAACTTTCTGTGGTTTTTCTGGGAGACCTGAGTTCTGATCCACTTGTTATTGCGACGTTGGCATCTGTTGATGCTAGAACTCCCAGACACTGATTGTTTTGCAGTCTCAAGCTAGTTGTATGCACTAGCGGGTTCAAGGGCATCCCATCAGCTAATTATTTTGGGTCATGCAGGTGCATTGCAGCTGTTAGGGAACCCAGGAGGTCTCTCTCTTGCTTTTCTCGGTGACCTGAGATCAGTTCTCTTTGTGATCCTGACTGTTGGGCCTGCTCTATGCTAGAATCCACAAACCATGGTGGTTTTGCAGACTCAAGCTAGTACTGTACGTTAATAGGTTCGATAGCTAGCTGTTCGCCAGCTTAGTGTGTGGCAGGCATGTGGCATGACAGCTGTTTGGGGACCCAGGAGCTCTCTGTAGCTTTTCTGGGTGAACTGAGATCAGATATGCTTGTCATCCCGACTGTGGGGTCTGCTGAGTACTAGGACCCACAGACGCTGGTGGTTTGGCAGTCCCCAGCTAGGTCTGTGCACTAGGGAGTGCACAGTGCTACCCACCATCCGGGCATGTGGTACTACCCTTTTCAGGCTGTGTACCCACTTCTGTGTGAACTGGGCGCTTTGCTGGTATTGCCTGGTAGCCAGAGGAGCCACAAAATATGGATTCCTCTCACCTGTGGGTCACCAGAGTTGATGTTTTGTGGTTCTGAGATTGGCCCTTGGGTTGTAGAAAAGTCACTGCTGTCCGGTTAATGAGACATGGTGTGTGTTAGGCACCACCATCTTGGATCTCCCAGGAAAGAATAATCTTAAATTTGAATTATATGAACTATTTCTAAAATTAAACTCATTTTTCATCTATATACAAAATTCTATATCAGTTAATTAAGGACTCAGGGATGTCATTCTTTCATTTAATCTTCCATTCTTAGGTTTGGAGAGAGGGGTTGAAAAGAAATAAGGGGACATATAGAAATATATAGGGAAGATAGAACAAAAAGTAGATTAGTGAATCTACCCTTCAACTTAATGCCTTAAATTTCACTCACAACCAATTTTCTAATGAGATAGCCAGAAGCTCTGGAGGTTACTTTCACTAGTCATCAAATAGAAAATTACAGTAGGGTAAATGTTTATACCCATAGTGATAATTATATTCATAAAATCTTTGACACCCCCTCCCATATTAACCCCAATTTGAAGGGCTGCTCTTAATATAACACTCCATGTCTCAACTGGCTTTCTAATGAGCCCATTTGTGTTGAAAAATGGCCTCAACCAAGGGAAAAACTTGAAGGACACACATTGTTAGTAGATGAACAGCTCCAGGTTCACCATATTTACTGTTCCTACAGTCCATGGAACACTCCTGTGTTCCCTATAAACAAAGAGTTCAGGCAGATGGAGACTCCTGTAAGACTTAAGGGCAATTAAGAAAACCATGCAGGTTTGAGGGTTCTCACTAAAGGAGCTACCCCTCTTCTGTACCATTCCTGCCAATGTACTTCTCTTACCAATACTAACTAAAAACTCCTTTAAAAAAAAAAACTATTCCCCTCTGGCCCTAAGATCAACAATGTTTGGCTTTATCATATCCCCATTAATAACTCTGGGCTGGCCTTAGGATATGAGTCCTGAACTAAGAGAGAGAGTGTGTGTGTGTGTGTTTTAGTGAAAGTTTTAATGAAATTATTTTGTCTTATTTATTTATTATTCATTTATTTGTTTTACATCCTGATCACAGAAGCTTCTATCTGAAGCATAGAAGAGTATCAGTAATAGTATCAATTTTGGATTTCTCCATGCTATGAGTCTCAAGTTGGGCCAGCCATTGGTTGGCTATTCCTTCAGTCTCTGCTCACCTTTATCCTTGCACATCTTGTAGGCAGCACAAATTTAAGGTTGATGGCTTTGTGGGTGGATCAGTGTTTCCCCACTACATCTGACCAGCAATGGAGGAGCGTTTCCCTTGTTTCACATCCTCACCAGAATGTGCTGTCACTTGAGCTTTTTTTATCTTAGTCATTCTCATGAATGTAAGATGGAATATCAGAGTCTTTTTGATTTGCATTTCCCTGATGACTAAGGATGTTGAGAATTTCTTTAAGTGCCTCCTGGCTAATAGAGATTCCTTTATTGAGAATTCTCTATTTTAGCTCTAGCCAATAGCGATTCCTTTATTGAGAATTCTCTGTTTTAACTCTGTACCCCATTTTAAAATTCTGACTATTTGGTTCATAGGTGTATAATTTCTTGAGTTCAATATATATTTTCAATATTCCCCATTCTGTAGGCTGCTGTTCCATTCTATCAACAGTGCTTTAGCCTTAAAGAAGCTGTTTAGTTTCATAAGCTCTCATTTATTAATTGTTGATTTTACTGCCTAAGCTCTTGGTGTTATGTTCAGGAAGTGGTCTCCAGTTGCAATGTGTACAAGCTATTTCCCAATTTCTCTTCTATTAGGCTTAGTGTATCAAATTTATGTTTAAGTTTTTGATCCACTTGGATTGAGTTTTGTGTAGGGTGATAAATATGGATTGATCTTTTTGTATTCTTCTACATGCAAACTTCCAGTTAGACCAGCACCATTTGTTGAAGATGCTTTCTTTTTTCTGTTGAATGGTTAAGCTTCTTGGTCAATAATCAAGTGTCTCTAGGTACGTGACTTTATTTCTGGATCTTCAGTTCGATTCCATTTATCAATATGTCTGTCTTTATGTTAATATCATGGTTTTTTTTTTTACTTCTGTTGCTCTGTAGTACAGATTGAGATCAGGGATGCATTGATGAATTTTAATACATATATTAGTAAATCGTAGCTATTCTTATATCAGCAATTTTCTCCAAATATCCACACATGGAAACTATGATTTACTCAAAAACTAAACAACAATCTGAGTATATCTAATCTACTACTGTACTATTAATTTACCTTCTACCCTTTGAAAGTCCCCAATACTTGCAATTATTATCTTCTATGGAATATGTCCTTTCTCCTCCGTCCTCCATCTCTCTCCTCTCCCAAGCCTGCATACCTGCACTCCAAACACTCTCTTATGCTCAGCCAGTGTCAGCACTTTATTGGTCAGTGAGGGATAAATTGGGGGCAGAGGTTAGACAAAAGTCATTTTGGTTGGGTGAGGGAATGCATGTAGTTCACTGGTTGCAAAAGTGTCGGTGAAGCAGTGTTTGAAATAAATGATTTGGAAAAAAATCTTTCAATTTGTGAATAATATAGAGGATTGTTAGATATAGGACTTCTGATTCTTGTATCTGCCTCCAGACTGATATGACTTATTTAAATAGTGACTTGAAGTACAGTGAAAAATAAGGAAGAACATGAAGCCCAGTTCTGAAGATGACCTCTTCCTATCAGTTTTACCAAAGTTACTTTTTCAGGTGCATATCGATTGTGGAAATGGAGAGGGTATCCATTTCCTTGTTTCTCTTTGAGGAATTTGTTGTTGAAACAATCCACTTACACATTTTGAACAGATCCCTGTAGTATGCTTCGTAGACACAGATGGATCCTACTTAATTTGATAACATTCCTAGCTTTTGACTGGCGAGAGAGCTGTATTTTTCTCTTAGCCAGATCATTTCTTCTATGTTGGTTGTAAAAGTTTACCTGTAGAACCATTGTACTGTATCAACTAAGAAACACTTCTTAAAATGTTCCAGAAGACAGATGAAGAGAAATAATCCTCCAAATGGCACTACAAGGCTCAGGTTGAAGCAATCGATTTTTTGATATAAATAATTACTGAATAGTTACATATAATCTGCTATACTGAGGAACATTATCAGCATTTAAATGATGATAGACATATGAAATGGTATATATACTAATTATATGATATACTCATTCTACAGTATAAACCTGTACATCACGTTGCTCTCTATATATTCATTCTATTTGTATATACAAAACAAAAGCCAAACAAACAAAACAAAATTTGTCAAGAAGTCATGCTGGGTAAAGAAAGAAAACAGCACAGTTCTCAAATTTCCTAAAGGTATGACCCTTTATATAGTTCCTCTACCTGTTGAGGTGAGTCCCCACCATAAACCTATATTTGTTGCTCCTTTATAACTGTAATTTTGCTATTGTTAAGATCATAATGTAAATAATTTTGGAGATAGAACTTTGCTAAGGGGATTGTGACCCATAGGTTGAGAACCATTGCCCTAGCATATGAACCGAAGTATTTTAATGGTAGCAGGGAGGAGAATCAAACTTTAAAGGGCTCATTTTTGTGGCCATGAAATAGGTTAATTTAATTAGCTGCAGTGAAATTTAAGGATGAGAGCAGATGGAATTAAGGATGAGCATGATTCAGGAACTGAGTGATTACTGAAGGGTCTCATTGAACACACTGACATTTTAATTGTCCTTCAACTTCCTTGACATTCTTCCCAGAAGGTATTTTGGAGCTATTTCTATATAATGCCTATGAGTGAACTGTTAGTCTTGCAGGACATCTGGGTTTTGTTACAGCAAAAATGTAGTTACAGACAATATGGAAATATATGGCTTTACAGTGTTCCAAATAAACGTTAGGTAGCAGAGCAGGCAGCTGTCCAGATCTGGCCTGAACATGTGACTATGCTTTAGGGTATAATGATGACAATTAAGATCTTATCAGTGTCTTTTAAAAATTCCCTGAAATTATGACAAAATTATTTGATATTTAATAAATCAGAAACAATCTGGGTCACTGGCAGTCAACAGAAAAAAATATTTTGTTTTTCCAATATAGAGGGAGGATGGAGAATAATGAAAGACTACTTATTTATTGATGAGTCATTGTCTACCTCTCTCATAACTTGAATAAGTACTCTTCTGGTTTGGGATATCACTGCTCTAATGAAGCACCATGAATAAAGCAATGTATGGCCTAACCAATGTGGGGAGGAAAGGATTTAACCTGCTTACATTTACACTTCATTATTCATCATTAAAGGAACTAAGGAAAGGAACTCAAACATGACAGTAACCTGGGCCAATGGCTTTGAGGAAGAAGCCCTGGAGTGATGCTGCTATGTAGATTGCTTCCTCAGCCTGTTTCCTTATAGTACCCCAGGAATGGAACTACTCACAATGGACTGTGGCTTCCCCAATCAATTGTAAATAAAGAAAGAGCCTTATAGACTTTTCTATAGTCCTATCTTAAAGTGTATTTTATTTCTGAACAGGTTGGCCTTCAATTAACCCCCCTCTCTTTTTCTATATTTTATGGATTATTTGGGAATTTCATGTCATGAATCCCACTCACTTCCTAGTCTTTCCTGATCTCTACTTATGCATTCCTGAAAAGAAGGAGGAAGAGGAGGAGCAAGAAGAAAAACAGGAAGAACAAGAAGAACAAGAACAAGAAGAAAATATAAACACACAAGCATTATAGTAAAATGTATCAGTTCAGCCTAAGATGTCTAATAACTGACAGAGTCTGAAATGTACTTTAAAGCTGCCAGCACTATGCTGGGCAGAATCTAAACTGATACAAATCTACTTGTAAACTAGCATAAACAAACTACTCTAAACCTCATCACATACATATATCCCAAGCCCTTGCCAATCTGCTAATCCATGGGCCATTTCTCTCTGCCCCCTCTCCAGGAAGCCCCACCTTCCACTTCCTGTCCTTCTGATCCACTTATTGGCTAAGCAATGCTTTATTGACAGTTGTTACATCCACTCAAGACACTCCTTCACACACAAGCCCAAGTTGACATAAAAATATCTAGCACAGTTACATTAAGAAAAATGAATAACAGCATGTGGTAAATTATACACAAAAGGCTTTAGACTAGATTGGCCAGGAATTCCTTTTAAGAATGCACTTCAAAAAATTGCAGATGGTTGAAAATTTTGTTTACACAGTATTGTCAATAGTTAATATTTAAAAATATTCTGTGTCTTTTCTGACCTATGACTTCTCCACATAGTGTTTTAATCTCTGTAAATTTCTTCCCTTCTGCTTTCAATTAAAACATTAACTCCATGATAATGTTAACTAGTGTTTCAAAATAGGATTTTTAAAAACTAAATGCCAAGAACATTGGCAACAATAGTAGCAGTTAATCCTAACTTGCTATTTTCCCTCGGCAGTTAGGCTTTCAAAAGGACTGTTACTTGATCTGCATACTCCTCTGCCCTCTTTCTATCATTTTGTTGACATGCCCTTTTGCTCTTTAACACCATTTCATTTATGTGATTCAGATTTGCTTAATGTATTCCAGATAATGTAACTTTCCTTTAGGTTGTAGGGATATAGATATAGTTTGTGATATAGTTTGGACTGATTATAAATGAAATGGACTTTATAAATTTTTTGAACAAAGGGTTTTGTGCATACCAAGAATATCTAAAAAAAAAACATCCTTTTATCTCCATGTATTAGGTGCTCTTTGGGCTGTTAGGTAATCTTAGGCCTAAGTAAGTTACTTACTTTATATTAAGGAAAACTTTAGCGAAGCTTTTAGCCATTTTCCTCATTCAAGCTACTATTCCAAAGTCAACTTCCAGTTATTTATGATTGCCTGAAAAGGCAAATTAAATATCTGATTGTATTGACCTTATTCTCATTGCTACTAGTAGCTTAGAGTATTAAGGAGAGAAACATTCTAAGGTTACAAGCATGTTCAGCTGGACTGATATGCTTTGAAAAATCAATGACATTTGGGGAGATGAGAGAGTGGGCAATAATATGCACTTTTATTTTGCATCTTCTAAAGATGTATTATCCTGAATGCATTTATCAAAGTGTTACTGTAAAATACTAACAATGCTTTCTCTTCTATAGGCCATGGATAATTACTTTGATCTCCCCATTCTTTCATCTTTTTGTTAGAATAGAAATGTTGCACATATTTCATTCTTAACACTTACTATGAATATGCAAGTAATTTCTTTAATCAAATTCCTAGACTGAGTCCATAAAGTGAAAATAAAATTAATGAACTATATGTTTCAATTATATCCTATGTTAAATTGAAGGTGGTTATCAAATATTTACAAGTAAAACAAATATCTGAAAAAAACTAGTAGATACATGAAGCAATAGAGGGACATTGAAATATCATTGTTATCAGGCAATCTTTGGTTATTTTACTAGCATAATATTTATCGTAAGTAGTAATGTTTTAATGGCTACCTATTGGATATCATCATGGCTTCATGTCTTTAAGTAGTGAAAGTTATTTTCAATTTTCAAATTTCTGATTCCATTTTCAATGCTTTGCTTCTATTCCACAGAACATGGGATCTTCAGTATGGACTCTGGAGTCTACTAAATCCTGAACAGGTAGATGGTAAGAAATGGTGCAGAAACCTTTGGGATGGTTTGAAAAACAAGGAGAATCACAATACAACAAAGTACATTATTGAAATCCACTGGCAAAATTGGGTTTCATGTTATAAATACCTGGATCATAAAAATCCATAGTCTACTATTCCATTCAATATTTGCTGTTTTTTTCTCATGCATCACCTCCAAATTACTGTGGAGTCTTTAAAAGAAACAGTGTGGGGAATTTGTCACTTTTTTTTTTGTCACTAGAAGTTGAACATGTTTGTTGTGCCTTGTCATCCAAGGACAATTTACCGTAATGTATTCCTCATCAAATTCATTGCAAGAAATCTCAGCTTCCTATTTTCAGCATCAATATTAAAAAAAAAGATTAACCTAAAGTATAATGTTTTAAACAATTAGGTGTCATCAAAATTTCACTGTTATAAATTTAGAAGTAGTACATATTAAAAATAAAAATAAGAGAAATAGAAATGGTCTGGTGGTGGTAGTGCATGTCTTTAATCCCAGCACTCAGGAGGCAGAGGCAGGTGAGTCTCTGAGTTCCATGGACCAGCTTGATCTACAGAGCTAATTACAACACAGTAAGAACTATTACACAGAGAAATCATGTCTGCAAAAGCCAAAATAGTAAATAATAACAACAACAACAACAACAACAACAACAACAACAATAATAATAATAATATAGAAATGGCCAACATTGATGAAAATACCCTATTTCAGGTTTCCTGTAAATTTTCTGTTTAATAAACTCAGACTTCTTGAAGGCTGAAGCTTGAATGCCATTGAAGTATTTTCAAATGTTCTTTGCAATATTTGTATAATTTAATGTTTATGGCACTTTTTAAAATGAAATATGACTACTAAATTGAAATTAAAATTTTATGCTTTTCTTTTGCTGGTACATGTAATTCACTTTTAATATAATTTCTGTTTTAATTTTTGTCTACTTTAAAGACTATTTGAGCCTTTATCATCATAGACATATTCTATAAATAGATGCTACTTATTTTTAAATGTATGTCCTATATTTAATGATTTTAAAAACCTGAATTTAATCATGAGAAAAAACAAATCAAGAAGGCAAGTATATGTTAGGAGGGGGACATTCTGAAAAATAACAGTTCACTATCTCTCAATTTTTTAAAAAATCAATGTAAGGAAAATATTTATGGAGCATAGCCCAAAGGGCATTTTGTCCATATACTCATTAAGCACCTCTTAAATCTATTTTTGGATTAAGTTGTGCAATTAGAATATCCCCACAGGACCACCTCAGCCTCTGTGAGCTATAGCCATGACAGAATCATTAAATTGAAGAACATTAAAAGAAACAGTGTGGGGAATTTGTCACTCTTTTTTTGTCACTGGAAGTTGAACATGTTTGTTGAGCTTTGTCATCCAAGGACAATTTACCATAATGTATTCCTCTTCAAATTCATTGCAAGAAATCTCAGCTTCCTATTTTCAGCATCAATATTTTAAAAAGGTTAACACACCCTGCATGTTCTATCTTCAAATATAATTAGTTTCATCATAGTTTGCTTTTTTACCGTCTTCATTTTTTAGGGTAACTAAACTACTATCCTTAGTAAAGAGAAAAAAAAAAACTTGCATAATGGATAATAATGTAAAAGAAACTATAAATTCTTTGCAAAAGAAACACCAATGAGTAAAGTTACCTTTGTTATTATTACAATATTATGAATCATAGCAATTATATAAGTTAGAGTATATAAAACCTAGAGGCAATATTGCTGTAACTACATTAAAAGTATTTCCACAGGGCCAGAGAGTTGGCTAAGCAGGTAAACGTACTTGGTGCTCTTCCAGGGGGACATGGATTTGGTTCCCATCTCCACACATGTAACTTTAGTTCCAGGACATCTGATCCCCTCTTTTATCCTCCATGGTACCAGTCATGCATGAAGTGCACATACATACATGCAAGCAGAACACTCATGTACTTAAAAGTTATTAAAAGTAGTTACAGAAATATTCAGTACCCTGTTATACAGTCTGTGGATGGCACAAGGACATAACATGTCCATCCCAAGCCTTACCTGTTTCAGAAAGTGATAAGGAAGGGGTCCACAGAGAGTCATATTGTCATGCATATGGTGTAACAGGAAGATGGATCAGAGATATTTACCAAATTCTGAGGAGTCTTCTCTGAAGGAAATGATTGTAAGCTGTTTGATACATGTCAGGATTAGATAAACAAAAGGAATGAACAAAGAATGTTGAGAACAAAGTATATGGTTCCTTCCTAGGGGTTATAGTAAAATTGCAGGATGCCATGACTTATCAGTGAAAAGAAAGAAAAACCAACACCTGGAAGTGGTAAGACTCAGGGAGTAGGTAAAAGAAAAGACCAATTTCTTTTTTTTTTTTCTCTTCCATTTTTTTTTTTTTTTTTTTTTTTTTTACAAATTGCCTTTCTCTTCTATTTCTGGAAAAATCATATCTTAAGACATGTATTCTAAGCAACAGGCAGGTATGTTATCTTAAGACAGGTATTCTAAGCAACAGGCAGGTATGTTATCTTAAGACATGTATTCTAAGCAACAGGCAGGTATGCTCTCTCAGTACTCTGGGTGTTTTCAGGGCACTATTTGGCTCATCTCCTCAAACCTACTCTTGTAGTAGAGTCAAATGACTTTTTAAGTGGATATGAGGATTCTAAAGACATCATCTGCCTTTAACGATAATTTCCAATATCTTTAAACATTTATCTTTTCCTTATAAAAAGAAACAGTGATGAACTCCTTCTGCAGTCTTTCTCATCTGTTTTTTTTTTTTTTTCTGAACTTGAGAACACTATTCTCTCTGTGTTGTGAAATACTTCTTTTTAAACCTCCTATGGAAGTTTCAGAATATCATGCAGTGTTTGTCTTTCTTTATTTACCCTATTTTACTTTAAATAATGTTGTCAGTGACAACTCTCTATTATATGTGTCTGGAACGCCATCATAATTTGGTCGACCCCAAGAGATAAAAGAGTTTTAGAAATTCTAGTTTAAAAGGAAGGGGAAATCGAAGCTCTAATTATGCATACAGGATAGTTGATAATCACAGACATAGAAAGCGGACATTCTTAGGCCAAATTTTAATGAGGAGATGTTCTTGTAACTTTAATACAAGTGTTGGAAAATGTTCTTTTGAGAGTTTTCTTTGTCACCAACCAAAGATATGCTTATTTAAACAAATACACAGATTATATTACCATTTAGTATAATTCTCAGTGCAACTTTGAAACAAAACATTAAAGAAAGGAAGAAAGACAATGTAGAGACTGAAGAGATGGCTCAATGTTTCAGAGCACATATTGGTTTTGTAGAGGCTTAGGTTCAGTCCCCAGCTCTCACAGTGTGTGGTACATGACTGTCTGTGACTCTAGCTCCAGGGTATCCTTTTCTGACATCCTTGGCATCTGCATTCAAGTGTATATACCCTCATATAGTAATATACACATACACATAGTTAAACAAAAAAGGAATATAACCATATGTTAAGTGTTGAATTTTAAAAATTTTTAAATGATCAATCTTGTTTTATTTAGCAATTTAAAAGATAAAATTTATTTCTGTTTTATAGCTGATCAAACTAAAATTAAGTTGTCAAATATAGAATATGTCTTTTCTAACAGAGCTAAGGCATAAAAGGGAAGTGTTTCCCATCTGAGATGTGAGATGATGGAAAGTATGGATGCTTTCCAAGGCAGCTTTTCTTTCATTTGGTACTGAAATATCAATCACACTGAGAAAGAGGAACTTGTATGATCCCAAACAAGTACTTCAGCGAGAGGATACATTTTCTCCTGTAGAATGCTGACATTGTATTTCTGTGACTTACTGGCTTAAATCCAGGAAACTTCAGGTTTAATGCCATAGCTAACATTATTTGGCAAAGAAAATGTACCTGCTTTCAAAAGGACATTCTGAATGCACACAGTGAGTTCACGTCCTTTGCTATAAAATCTTCAGCATCTACAGAGTTCTTCTCCTTTACAATCATATTTGAACATTAGGAAGACAAAGTGTGAAGTACGGCATTTTAAGTGCAGTTGAGAAAACAGTATCCCAAGTGTAAGATTTTCCTATTAAATTTGCAATATGCAGATAATGTATTAAGGATGTGATTAGTTTTTCAGGTCACCCATACCTCAAAAAAACGACAAGTAGTCAAGACTGGCCTTTTCAGGGTTCAAACATAAAAGGTGAAACCTTCTTTATTTCTTTTCCTTTGCTTCCTGGACCATCTCCAGGGAAGCTCCACTCAGTCCAGATTGAGTGGGCTAACCTGTTGCCCTCAGGATGATTTGTCTCCATGGAATTCTCCTCATTCATCCTCAAAGGCACCTTTCCCTTCACAGCCACACAAGCAGATAAGTTTTTGTACAGAAAGAGAATTAATCATGTGTTTGTCATAGTGCACAGAAAATAAGTCATTTGATCCAATTGAGCAAACTGCTAGCTGTTAGTGCACTCCAAAGGAGTTTACAATACTTTCGCCATATACTTCTCTGGAGGCAGGAATGATTGATGGCAAGGTAAAATATTTTAATTTTCAATTTGCACAAAACAGCACTGCACTTCAAAAACTCATTTGAAAGTAACTGTGCTGAAGTAGGAAGGCATTTTGTATGTTTATATCAAGAGATCTAAGCCAGTTTTGGATCCAATCCTGAATGATTCAAGGTCAGAGAGGTAACAATATGAAAATGGATTATAATTTATTAAAAACAATTAAAATTGTACTGCTATTTTAATTTATATTTATTATAAATTCTATGATAATTTACAGAATTTTATGTTTTAGCTCTAGTGACTTTCTGGACTTTATATGTTTTTGTTACAATCTTAACTGATAATGACACTGATCGTTATGTAAGAGAATTTATTCCCTTTAAATTGCCCCATGAGCTGACAGATAATCTGAGAAAGGAAGTCCAATGAACTAGACTTCTCTTTAAACAGGCCTAGGAGAAAATAAAATATGGATTTCTTCCAAGATAACAAAAGTAATAAATGCAAAATAAATTAGTTTTAGAAGCTTTAAAGGAATAAATAACACCGGTTGGGAGATAAGGTATTAGAGTAGTTTATAAATACACATTTGAACATTTTTAAAATGATAATGCCTCCAAAGCTTGCTGGATCTATGCTTTCCAATTCTTCTAGACACAACACAATCAATTTCGAACACCTTTGCTGTACATCCAATAGATGCTTTTAGAAAAAAAAACAAACTCTTGATAAGTACGGCATAGGTTTAATCAATCCATGAAATGGAAATATTCAAAAATTTCTTTTTATTTTGATAACAGCTACAAGTTTCTCTTTTGGAAACCACCCATGAGAACATTTTGTCATTGAGTATGCAAAATTAGCTGCCTTTGTGGTGTCTTCCACACCAGACTTGTGATTGGATCTATTATGAATAAGAATATTCTCCTAGATAGTTTAGTCTTACAATTAACCTTAGCCACTTAGGGGATAAGATGTTTTTAGGTCTAGATAGACTTTTTAAGTAGACAGAGAGGAGATATGATATATATTCATTTTCATTCAGAATTTTAGACTCACCAAGATGAAAAGATATTTTCTTCAAGGTTGACAAAAATACCATGAATGTATCATTCATATAATCTCTCATTGTCTTATGGTCTTTCTTGCTGTATATAATTTTTATTTATGTGTAATAATATGAATTTAGATGCAAAAATTAAACCATAAAAACGAATATGCTCCTTACTTGTCAGAGAAGTAGAAATTGTCAGGTAATCAGCACCAATATATTTTACAGTCTTGTAGAAGACTCCACTTAGGTTTTATAAACTTCCTCATGAATGTTCTCTGTAGTAAAGTAACCAGTAAAATATTAGTTTTTACTTATTTACTGTGAAATTTTAGGTTATATTCTTGCTTTGTTTCATTTTGAAGCAAATGTCCTGTTTTAAATATTTCAATATTCTGAGAGTACATACCACATCAGAACTTATTTCCTGGTGACTTTTTATTCAATTGAACTGAGATTATATTTTTTTACAAGGTATTACTGACATTGCATTTTCCCCTTCTCATTCCATTTTATTCAACTGGTATATAACTTTGGTCAGCCCCATCCTATGAGATATAAAACTCTGTAGGGTTCTTGGTTAAGTTTCCCCACAGTGTGTTCATTTTTGCCCTTGAAAGGATATTTCAGACATACCATTCAAGGGTGTTCACCACTAAACATTTATCACTTTCTTAATATCTGCATTATTTTCCTAGATGAACTATTACTGTGAACGTCGCCAAATTGTGACTACCTAGGTTTCCATCGCTCCCTTATTTCTTCATTGGCCTATATTTTTTTTATTTTCATATACATTTATATTATTGCACATATATAGGAAAAACTACCTACACCAAGAAGAACCATGAAATAATCAGGAATTATATAAATGTATCTTGACCATTTGTATTTGGAAAACTTGAAGAGAACATCTTTCCTAACAATTCATTCCCTTAGTAAAAACCACTGGGTGCAACGTTAATAACACTTTATAATCCAGTGCTACCATATCACATTTTGTTTGCTGCTCAAATTATTTGGTGTGATTAACTTCTCAATCATACGTTGGTTTAGACATAATTTTTGATACAACACAAATAAGACTTGGGCTTAAATCTACTTTCACTTACTGTGATAAGACATTCTAGACTTCTCTTTTCTTTTCCACCTGTACAGTCAGCTTTCTCTCCAAAGAGCTCTAATTTTTTAAGTGTGTAATGGTATTTAGGGACCCAAATATGAGCTATGCTTGCAGCGACCATGAAAGAGTCACTACAACTGTCAGTCTCTAACAGGTTTTTAGAAGGAAGCTGGAGAACACATTTTCCTTCTCTGATACACTTATGACACTTTTATTTGTTTACTCTATGCTCTAGCCAGATTGGTACCTTTAAATAAAATTCAACATCACAGAAATTATTCCAGTTGTTTCCTCCACTTCTTAACCTTCTTTAACAGAGGGAGAATCCTGCCATCCTTAATTACCTATGTATTTGATCAGTTTTGTTTGGCAGGGGTCAATGTCAAGACACTGCTTCCTCTGGCTCTGAGACCCCAGTCCAACATTTCCAAACAGCAGAACACTGAGTATGCAGCTGCCTCTCTTTGCCACATTTTTCATTCCTATGTAGCACAATCCTCTCTGTCACTCAGGTAGTAGGTACATTGTCACTGTACTTCAGCCCATCTAATGTCTTGTAGAATGAAATTTAAAGGACTTAGTGAAATCAGGGAGCACAGAAGTGTACAGAAAAGCCTAAAAGGGGCAGGATTGTCTTTTGGAAGCAAAGCAGAAAATAGTTCACTGCTCCTATATCAGTGTTTTATTGAACACTCTGGAAATACAATACTTTGAAAGGCCAGTTTTCGTTAGATACCATTCAGATGTTCTAACAATGAAGGCAAAGGAACGTAGACATTGTTACATGTTGCTGGCATGCTAAGACTTTCTCATTGATGTGGCAGGCTTCCAACTGGTCCCTTCATTTGCCTGCTCTATGACAATCTTTGAGCACTACCTGTAGTAGTGAAAGCACAAATATGTGGAATTTGGCTTTAAACTCCCCTAGTCTCTCCTTTGTGTTTAAAGTACAGATACAGAAAGCACAGATAGGACTAACAAATGATTTATGTCGTGATACATTAATATCCAAATATTTTACTACTTACTTTTAAATCCCCAACCAGGAAGTTGGATGTGGTGGCGCACACCTTTAATCCTAGCACTCAGAGAGGCAAGGTTGGCAGATATCTGTAAGTTTGAGGCAAGCCTGGTCTACACAGTGAATCCAGAACAGCAAAGGCTACACAGAGAAACCCTGTCTTGAAAAACAAACAAACAAAATTCCCAAACCAACAAACTAACCAAACATACAAAAAAGTTAACCAAGAGTTATAATACAGAGGCAATAAAATATTTTGTAATTTTTATTAGTTTTGTTTTTGTCTTTGTTGCTGTGTTAATGTTTTTATGACTGTCAAGTTATTTCTTATGCCAACAACCTTGTGCTCTGTGCACAAAAACTTAAATGTCATACTAGTAGGAGAGTCCCCCATGGCACCAAATGATAAGTGTATTGTCTAGTGCAAAAGGAAGTTTATATTCCCCTGCTATCCACTTACCCTAAAAAGTCATTGGAACTTGTCAGACCCTTAACTCTGTGTAGCTGTCAGCACCACGAATTTTAATCCTTTAATAAAGGTTCTGCAAGACACTTCTTGTAATAGACATTTTGTTACTGTTAGATTATTAGATTTTTGGTTTAAGTGTTTTCTGAAGATGACAAATTATGTTTTCATAACAGCCACTGAAAAGTAGCAGGCAACATGGTGTCACTAATTTTCAATCACTAAAATTCAATAATGTAAACATGACAGAATTCTGCAGCACGGTGGGAGAAAATGATTTTACTAAACTCTTAATTCTACTGAGAGTGTTATTTAAAACTGGCAGCTGAGAAGAGAATGTATGAGAACTACAAAAGTTCATGCTGCCTGATGTGAGATGAGTTTTTAAAAAAATCTTCAAGTTACACGATGCAGTTATTAAATTATTATAAATATATGTTCTTGGATGATAACTGTTGTCAACCAAACTATAAATGCATGAGATGCATTTCACTGCATTGCATACATGAAACAAATGTTTTAACACTATTCCATATAAATGTTTTAAGGCAAATTTTATCATCTAAAACATATTCTGGATATTTTTTAAATTTTTATTTATTATTTGAATATAAGAATTTCTAACAATAGCCGTATTTTTGCATAAGGTATTATTAATCATATTTAATAAGTTATAATTGATATGTTCATACAGTTGACTGTGTATCTTTTTATTCGCAAAAAAAAAAAGATAATGATAATAACACATCCATTAGAGTAAAGTAGTTTTGGGTTCCAAATCCCATATCTGGTACTTACTTGCCTGTATCCTGAGGCAAGCTAATTATCATTACTTTTCTCATCTGTAAGGAGAATAATACTTACATGTACTAAGCAGAGTGACCGTGAAGTTCAGTGAAGTGATACAGTGGGATAGTAGCAGCATGCCTGAGGACACAGTATAGCACAGTATGATACCTCACTAATAATAATAACTGTGCCCATAAGGACATTATTCTGACAAAGTCATCTTTTAACCAACAGTGTGCATTAGCAAATCTAAACCAATTCACAGCTTCTTTTTCCTGACTTCCTCTATTAATGAGAATGTAAAACCTGAAAGATTTGCCTTCCTGTTTTCTGTTTCTATAGCTGGTCATGAGGCTTCTTTGTGACCAATGAAACAGAAGTAAGCTGCAATTCTTGCTAAGGAACAGACTTACATGCCATTTTAAAAATTGACTGGAATGAGAGTGAAGAGAAAGGAAAAAAGGAGTGTGAAAAGGGAGGAATGAAGAAGACAATGTAGGAGGGACAGAGAGAGTAGGGAGGAAGAGAGAAGAAGGGAGGAAAAGGTGCTTTTAAGCATTGGTAAAAGTAGCAAGACATCCCCACCAGCAATGAAGGAGTGCTCCTCTTTCTCCACATCCTCGCCAGCATGTGGTGTCGCTTGAATTTTTGATCTTAGCCATTCTGATGACTGTAAGATGGAATCTCAGAGTCGTTTTGATTTGCATTTCTCTGATGACTAAAGACTTTGAGCATTTCTTTAAGTGTTTCTCTGCCATTTGATATTCCTCTGTTGAGAATTCTCTGTTTAGTTCTGAGCCCCATTTCTCAATTGGGTTATTTGATTTGGTGGTGTTTAATTTCTTGAGTTCTTTATATAGTTTGGATATTAGACAACCACTTTGAAAATCCATCTGGTGCTACCTCAGAAGTTTGGTAATGGGGCTTCCTCAAGACCCAGCTATTCCACTCCTTGGAATATACCCAGAAGAAGCTCCAGCCCGTAACAGGAACATATGCTCAACCATGTTCATAGCAGCCTTATTCATAATAGCCAGAACATGAAAAGAGCCTAAGTGTCCCTCATTAGAAGAATGGATAAAGAAACTGCGGTACATTTCCACTATGGAATACTACTCAGCTATTAAAAACAAGGAATTCTCAAAATTTGTGGACAAATGAATTGAACTAGAAATGATCATAATGAATGAGGTAGCCCAGAAGCAGAAATACTCAAATGATATATACTCAATTATATCTGGACACTAGCCCAAGGGGTATGTTCCATGAAAGTCTTCACAGAGACAGAGGAGGACATTCTATTGGGACTTTAGGTGAGGGAAGCATGGGAAAAATGGGGAAAGAGAAGGATCCAGAGTGTCCTAGAAACCTACCAGACAGGTTGATTTTGTCCCAGGGATCCTGCTCAAACTATGGCACAGTCAAGGACTATACATGCAGTAAACATTGAACCCTCACCCAGATCTAGCCAATGGACAGGACATTCTCTACAGTTGAATGGAGTGCCCCATATTTGACCACGTCCCCTGGGTGGGGAAACCTGGTGACACTCATAGGAAGGATAGCAGGCTACCAAGAAGAGACTTGATACCTTATGAGTATATACAGGGGGGAGGAGGTCCTCCTCAGTCACAGTCATAGGGGAGGGGGAAAACAGGAGGGAGGAAAGAATGGGAGGAAACAAAGGAGAAGGAATAACAGTTGAGATATAATATGAATGAATTATAAAAAGAAAAAAAAGGCAAGGCATTTGTATCAGTTGTACTCTCCAAGTTTAATATATTCTTATCTCTATAACATTGCAACTTTCTTTGTATTTAGTTTTATGAACAACTAGTCGGTGTATTTGAACAATAGAATTAATCTAGTCTTCCTTTCTTTCTTAAACAATAGATTTTTTACAGCAATGTAACAATGGGCAACCTGCTATTAGGCTTCCCTTCTCAATGCTTGTCATACCTGGTCTACCACCCTAAGGTATTTTAACTTTCTTGTAACTTAGTCCAAAAAAAAAACCCAGCTCCACACAAAGTTAAGCCAGATATGAAAAGCTCTTCACCTTCCTATCTGTGCCCTATGTTCTCTATTAATTTAATTTCAGTATAATACTCTGCCCTTCAGTAAACAGTGTACCTCCATTTATTTTATAAAGAAAATAGCTTTGTGAACTATCAATGGATTTGAGTCAACATCTACTGTGCCTGGATTTCAAATATTGAGATTCTTTCTACCAGAAATCTAAATCTTCTTTGATTAAACCATTAGGTATTTTTCTTAGAGTTCTAAAAAAATAAATGTATCCTTTGTAATTAAATATGAACTTCCTAGGAGGCACCTTTATTCAAATTTGTTATGACTTGCTACCATATTTTCTAATTATTTTTATCAGGTTTTTCTATTTTTCTGTTCTATATCCAATTTTTTTTTAATCTCTAAATATTCTTATATCTATTTTCTAATTATTTTTTATCAGGTTTTTCTGTTTTTCTGTTCTATATCCAAATTTTTTAAAAAGTCTCTAAATGTTCTTATATCTATTTTTAGTGAAATGATAATGAATGACAGAGTGTGATATCTTGCTCTGTCATGAGATTACTTATTTGGCTGTTAAGAAAAAATGAAATATTGAAATTCATAGGTAAATATATGAAGCTAGAGAGAAATCTATGAGGATAGAGAGAAGAACTTAAACACAGGTAAAGACAGAATGACCCAGAGAATGAGGAGAATCCATATTAGAAAATATTGCTCGAGTTAGTTTGAGACTAAGCAGAGAAATTCAGTCAGAAGCTGAGAGATTCCAGTTTGAATCAGTCAACTTTGAGAGGCGTTTGAGCCAGAACAGCTGAGTTGAATTCATCTAAAGCCCAGAAAGAAGAGGAAAGAGTGTCTCATCTCGGAGGCTGAAAGCCATCTAGGCCTAGGTTAGATTGTATGGAGGCTAAAAGCTTCCAGGACTAGGTCTGGGTCAGCAGCCAGAGGCAGTCAGCCTCTGAGATGACAACTGAACCAAGTGAATGAAGTGACTTTAAACAACATTCTATTGCAATTTAAGTTCTGTATTCTATGTTGAACTCTACATCTGGCACTGAAATTAGGGCAAAAAATCTGGGGCTAAATAGGTCATAGGTCTTAGGAGAAAATCTACTAAAATTAGTATGCTAAATATGCTCAGTATTAAACTGACTCCTGATGATTAATAGTTATACCTATAGTTTAGTGTATCTCTCAATCTTCATCAGTGAAGCTCCTTTTGGCAGTAGATGCAGATTGACAAACACACTCACAACTGGTCAAGACTCCTCTCTAAATAAAACATTTATATCATTTATATGCTGTAAAGTTTCAGGGGTCATAGCTGAAGAGAAGATGGAAGGTTGGTAAGAGTCAAAAGCAATCTTTGACTCCAGAGAACCTCCCTTCTGAACACAGGAGGGAAATTTCATGTATGAACTCTCAATAGTTTAGAGAGTATGTACAAGACCTCCGAAAGCTTCAAGTCAGACAAAATTACAGCAAAAATAAGAAGTTATGCACAAAATCCCACCACTAGCTAAGGAGATATTTGCAGTTGTTTACTGGTGAGAAAGGGAGAGTCAGTGTTCTATAAGGGTTTAGTTTGTGTTTGTTTGACAGTACTCCAGTGAAGGTCCTACATTCAACAGTTTATCAGCAGCACAAAATGCTACTGATATGTTTTTGTTGTAAATATGTATAAATCAGGTTCAACGTATCTAGTAACAGAAATATTATCATTTATTTTTAAAATGTGTTTATTTTTAAAAATTTAAGACTATAATTATTTTAAAAAGATAAAGAAGAAATAGTTCCATATGTTGTGAATGGCTGATATATATTGGAGGCATAAGGAGAAAAGGTAAATATGATCAAAATACATTGTAGGAAATTCTCAAAGAACTAATAAAAATGAGGAAAAATGTCCTCTTAACTCTACAAAGAATATGATTACTTAAAGTAAATTATTCAGGATACATTTAAATTGTAGAATTGTAATGTTTAGTTTTAGGTGTTAATATTACATACCATGAGTATGTTTTAATATCTGAACTTACTAAAGATTACAATTGATTAGAAGTAGAATTACATAAATTAACATAGTTCAACTTGTTTAGGATAACCTGTCTTGGTTTAGATTGATGTTTCTAAATGCTGGCATGTTTAGTATTCTTGAATATTCTTTAAAGCATTGAGCTTTGTAATATGTGTCCAGCAGTAATCCTAACAAATTACACTACAACTTTCCACCCAGTTTTGAGACAATCATTACTGTCTGTATATATTGTAAAAGTACCTTGGATATAATATTTCCCAACTGGCAGCCAGTAGTTTTGTTTGGTTTTGACTCTTTGTAGTTGGTATGTATTATTTCTAATCCAAAATAGAAGTTTCTTGCTTAGGAACATGTTCAATACTTCCTAGTAAGTTTGTGTGTGTTCTTTTTTTCCACTTTAAATATATCTGTGAAATATATTTATTAATAATGGGCTTATAAGTATAAGGAAATATGTCCTAAAAAGGGTCAGAAAAATCATTCAGATCTTGATGAGTTCCATTGGCAAATTAGTACCTCTTGGAAAAGTGCCCATGGCTTCTGCATACAATTGTGTTGCTCTCTCCTGCTGTGCTCATGTTCTGACTTTCAGCATACAATTTTTAAGGATTTTTACATTTATACATTTTATTCTTGGGTTCTACTGTACAGCAGATAGCTTCTGCTTAAGTATTTCATGTTCCTTGTAACTATTACTGACTGTATTCCTCTCACTAAACTCAACACAGAGGATCTATATTCACATGTCCCTATTCAAAGCAAAGGATTGCCCTCTTGCACTGGTAATAGATTCCATTCTGCTTTTACAGCAATGCTCCCCCCCCCCCCCCCCCCCCCCCACACCCTCCTCATTTCATAGACAAGTAGCTGTTTTTACATAGGTCAATATATGCTACATCCAGATTTATACCTCAGATTCATTATGTCATTCCCATCTTACATTTTACTTGCCTTATCTAGTGTAGGTAGGGTTCAGCGACATCAGAAACTCAGCATTTCTAAAAGGAAATCTTATTTTATCATAAAGTTTTCAATTTATCTTTTGAGAGATTACTCTCATATCCCTGTCCTTCCTAAAAATTTTCTTTGTTTGCTAGCGGAAGAAATCCATCAAAAATTTTGATCTGACAAAGGCAGTCATGCTTAATATTCTATTTTATTTGTCATTGTTTCTTTAAAAATAAATAAAAAATAAAATAGATTTGTTATGATAAGAAAAATTCTTTCTTGGACACTGGAACTATAAAATTTGCAATATGTTCTACATTCTAAGTAGGCTTCCATCAGTAGAAAAGGGAACCTTCATGGTGATGCATGCCTGTAATCCCAGTACTCAGGGAGGTAGAGGCAGATGGGTGGCTGTGAGTTCGAGGACAGCCTGTGCTACTAAAAGAAATCCTGTCTTGAAAAAAAAAAAAAAACAGCAGTGGGTGCAGGATATAACTGTCCTATTTAGTCAGATGAATTCTGCAATGCAATCATATTAAGGAATAACAACAACAAAACTAAGTAGGTGTGTAGGGGACATATCTTGAGACAAAACCAACTGAATTCAAAATTAAGACACGTAGAGAAGTTTCCATTCCTCTAAACACCCTGAGATATGGCAAGTGATGTCTTTAGTGATTAAATATTTAGTGACTATCCAAGAAGTAGAATGAAGAATTGTGCACACTGTGTTAAAATATCCACTTTAAAAATTAGAGAATTGATCATAATGAGTGAGTTAACCCAGAAGCAGAAAGACTCAAATGGTATATACTCACTTATATCGACATACTAGCCCAAGGGGCATGTCCCACGAAAGCATTCACTTACCAGGAAGCTGGAACAGAGGGGAGGACATCCTATTGGGACTCTAGATGAGAGAACCATGTGAGAATAGCAATGTAGAAGGATCCAGTGGGTCCTAGAAACCTACAAGTAGAACATTATGATAGGCAAATTTGGGCCAAGGGATCCCGCTCAAACTAAGGCACCAGCCAAGGACAATACAGGCTGTAAAATTTAAACCCCTACCCAGATCTAACCAATGGACAGGACAGTCTCCACACTTGAGTGGAGAGTGGGATATGACTTTCTCATGCACTCTGGTGCCTCACATTTGACTATGTCTCCTGGAGGGGGAGACCTAGTGGCACTCAGAGGAAGGACAGCAGGTCACCAAGAAGAGACTTGATACCCTATGAGCATATACAGGGGGAGGTAATCCCTCTGAGGAACAGTCATAGGGGAGGGGAATAAGGGGAAAATGGGAGGGAGGGAAGAATGGGAGGATACAAGGGATGGGATAACCATTGAGTTGTAACAAGAATAAATTAATTAAATAAAAAAACTCAAAAACAAACAAAACAAAACAAAACAAAAAAAACCAAATAAATAAATAAATAAAGTAAAATAAAAATTAGAGCTTTCTAATGCTTCATGTGACACTTTGAGTAGATAGTGTTAATTTTGACAATTGAAGAATTTGTGTAGTTCCTAGGATCATTGATACTACCATAACTAAACATGAAGAAAATCCCAGTGTATCTGAGGCCAATGACTGTCACTTCTACTGTTGTAACAAGTTGGAATAAAGAAATAGCTAAAGAGAAATGATCCTTTCTTACAAGTTGAAGGCATTACTCCTCTTCATGTCACATGCACCAGGATATTAATAAATAGTTATTGCAAGCAGTCAATGTGCATTTCAAAATATTTCTTGTTCAGCCTATGTCACACTGCACATACATGTATCAAAACACATATTTAGAAATGTTTATAGTCTATCTATATTTTCCTATGTCTCAAGAACTGTCAACTAAAAATGCATTTTAGCAATGGGATAAAACTACTGGACAAATTTGTATTCACACCGTCAGGGTACTAACATATCATTTTCTATTTCCTAGTGAATGTTTGTTTCCCTCATGTTTGTTCTCATAAGACTGGATCATCCTGAGTGAGCTAACCCAGAAGCAGAAAGACTCACATGGTATATACTCACTTATAATTGGACACTAGCCCAAAAGGCATGTCCCACGAAAGTCTCCACCTACCAGGAGATTGGGATAGATGTGAGGACATCCTATTGGGACTCTAGGTAAGAGAAATATGGGAGAATGGGGAAATAGAAGGATCCAGCGGGTCCTAGGAACATACAAGAAGAACATCATGATGGGCAAATCTGGGCCCAGGGGCTACTGCACCAACCAAGAACAATACATGCAGTAAACATCAAACACCTACTCAGATCTAGCCAATGGACAGGACATTCTCCACAGTTTAGTGGAGAGCAGGGAGTGACTCTGACACAAACTCTAGTGCCCCATATTTGACCACTTCCCCTTGGTGGGGAGGCCTAGAGGCATTCAGAAAGGATAAGCAGGCTACCAAGATGAGACTTGACAGCCTATGACCATATAGCAAGGGAGGAGGTCCCCCTCAGTCACAGACATAGGGGAAGGGAAAAGGGTGAAAGCAGGAGGGAGGGAGGAACGGGAGGACACAAGGGATGGCATAATAATTGAGATGTAATCTGAATAAAATAAATAAATAAATAAATAAATAAATAAATAAATAAATAAATAAAATGACTGGGTCGTATATGTAGGTCAGAATTAGCCCTTGTTTTAAGATTCCTAAGATGAGGATTACAGAAATCTGACAAACTCATTCATATGCTTCCTTTGACTGAAATATATTTAGCATATTTCTTCAACTATTTAAAGGCTAAATTTGACTAAAGAGATTTTTTTCCCCTTGAGGCAAGATTCACTATCTATCTCAGGATGCCATGGAACTTGCTCTGTAGACTACCTGGTTTGAAAATTCTGTAGATGTACCTACCTGTAATTTCCCAGCTATGAGATCAATGGAATGGCCCACACCAACCTACTAGTTCACAACCTTCTGTGAACTTAAAACATAGTTAGGGAATTAAATATAGAAACATAAAAATTATTTTTCAAAAAATTGTTCCCCTTGCACAAAAGGAAAAGCACATTTTTTATCTTTATAAAAGACAAATATTTATCTACGTTTGTTTTTTGCCCATTATCTGTCAAGATAAATAATAGAAATATCAATGTTAAGTAATATTGAAGTTAGAAATAAAAGAATTGTATAGATATTAAATACTCTATTTGATAACAGGTTTTGAATACAAAGAATTACTTCTTCATTTTTAACCAATCTAGGAATTCTAAAATATTTTATAAGTACTTTGTTCTCAAAAAGTTTCAGTGCTAGTTAGACAAAAGAGTCATAAAACATTTTAAAGTTTTATGTAATAAAGCCTTTGGAAGAAAAATGCCCTTGGCCCATAATTATGTTTCATTTCATAACCTGTTAGGTCCTATATCTCCATGCAGTTAAAGACCTGAAAAGGTAATTTGCATGTTTTGATGGGAAAAACTTAGGATGGAATTTTAATATCCTTTTGAATTTGATTAAAATAAAGGTGAAAACTTGAATCAGTGCATTAAATGTCTATAACTTTCAGATCTGCTCAATATAGGGCATTTTATAGGTTTAACCACTAAAACAATTCTAGTGTCAGACTGCAGTGGAGCTTTTAGGCCACTTCGCCCCTGTCTGTGAGCACTTCTCTTAGTGCTCAGATGAGTTCAGCAAGTGTACTTTTAGAGATTTCATTTGACTATTAAGGGGTCTTTATTATTTTATGTTTGACTAAAAATTTTAAATTTATTCTTACTCTTTTCCTTTAATTTTTTATTGCAATAACTTAGCATTCCATATGTTTAAATATACAAATGCTTTAAAAATTGGTGTGACAATTTGTACTTATTGACAACCTACAATCATCAAAGTAATACATTCTCTTACAGTAGGTTAATTAAACAGCAAAAGCTATTTTGTTGAGCACTTCAACTAATTTACCTGATAAATTATGTTTTTCTCCTTTCTAAAGGTGGATACCATTGTATAAAACAAGATATTATTCCACCTGATCCATTTTATCATATATGACTTGGAATGTTCACATAAAAATCCCATGGAGGCTATTGACTGAATCAGCTTTCTGTTTATTGCACAAACCTTAATCAAGTCTGAAATTCTCCATTTCTTGAGGACTTCTACCACAAACAGACAACTGAAGAGTAAAAAAGATAGTTTTAAAAAGCAAGATAATTTTTTCTTCATAAGAGAGGAAACTTGAGGATTTAAAAAGAATATCCCACAAAATTCATAACAACCCACATAAAATTACACGTAAATCAGACAATGCATTTCCTCTTATATCATTTGATTCATCCACAATATGACAATTTTGCAGTTCATCTGAGCACATTTAAACCAATAACCAGTGTTTGTGGATTTGTGATAGTTTGTTTCCTTGTCTTTTTGGTGCATGAACTTGTCTATCCACACACAGTATTATATTTAATTAGCAGCTACCTCACTGATAAACTGCAATCATTTTCCCAGATATGTAACTATTGAATTGTACAATATCAATCAAGATCAACCAACTTTCTTATTGTAACTACTTACTGATTACTTTAAAACGTAACAAAATTTCTATATTATTTCATCTTAGCATGAAAGTCTTTCAATGAAAAACTTAAAGGACACATAAGGGAAAAAGAAAAAAGGCAGTAGCTTAGGACACACCAATGGCAAATTGTACAGTGAATACAAGAAAGATAAAACTTATAAATCAACAAACAATGGGGTCCTTAATAGAAATTAGCTGATTCCACTTGTATCTTAATAAATTACTCATGTAACTTGAAGTAGAGCTATTTTTTTGAAGCAGTTGTTAACTCTACAATCAGTCATTACTTGCATATGAAAAATTCAGTGTCTGAATTATATTAAAGAAATATTAGAATAATCATCATTATCATAAAATTACGGTAATCATTACTATTTAAAATTATCACTAAAAGGTGCATAAATTGAGTGGGGAATTGCAAATCTCTTTAGCATACTATTTTAAAAGTGTGTACAGTCATACTGCAAAATCATACTAGCCTGGTATATTCAGCAGAGAATAGTATTGAAAGTTTTTGTTAAGAAATGTTTTAAGATATAGAAATTTATAGAGTAGCACATTTAGCCTTTGGCTAAGCCTTTTGATTCTCCCTAATAAAGTGTCTTTGAAAATCATGGACCATGCTGAAATATTACAACCTATGTAACCTTAATTTGAGAGTACTGGACAAGTCTTGGAGGATATCTCACTAGCATATTATGCTTGGATGAATTCAGAACATCAAAAATCTTTGTTGTGACTAATAAACAGAAGTGATTTTTTAACCAAAGAGGTCATAAAATTAGGCTTTGCTTATGTAGGAATTCTCTTGCTCAAAGAAGTTATTTTGTCTTCCAAAATATTAATAAGCATGTGTAATACTCTTGCACACACAGTGATTATCAGAGGATTATGTGGACATTTCTCCTTTGGACTGTATTACTTCTCTTCCTCTTTCCTTCAACAAGTACATGCTGTCTTAGGGTCATGAAAAGGATCTGCTTATGGCTTCAATCTCATCTACTTTGTCTTGTGTATTTTCTGACACAAAATTGCCATATACTGAATGATTAATTATTTTCTCTATAACAAGTAGTTCCATATAAGTCTGAAAATAGGATTAAAAAGAGGTATAAAAATGAACTGAATCCATATAAAATTCTGTACATGACAACTTAAAAAAGCAGAAGTCATGACAGGAATACAAAAATGAATTATATGTTTTTCAAAATGCACTAGCACAATGTGCAGTTCAGTTTTGAAATGGTTGAGCATATAATTAACTTTAAAGAAGACCACAGATGGAAACATTTGCTATTAATAAAATACACTTCTTTTAAATTTAATAAGAATATTTATTAAAATGTCTAATAAAAATAGTATTTTTTCTGAAGGAAAGTCATTCATATTTTATTATAGTTATGAATATGAATATCCCTAAGTCTTTTTCTCTTTTTATTAATTTATTCATATTACATCTCAATGGTTATCCCCTCCCTTGTATCTTCCCATTTCTCTCTCCCTCCCATTTTCCCCTTACTCCCCTCCCCTATGACTATGACTAAGGGGGACTTCCTCCCCCGTATATGCTCATAGGGCATCAAGTCTCTTCTTGGTAGCCTGCTATCCTTCCTCTGAGTGCCACCAGGTCTCCCCATTCAGGAGACGTTGTCAAATATGAGGCACCAAAGTACTAGTGAAAGTCAGACCCCACTCTCCACTCAACTGTGGAGAACGTCCTACCATTGGCTAGATCTGGGTAGGGGTAAGAAGTTTAAGGCCTGTATTGTCCTTGCCTGGTGCCATATTTTGAGCAGGAACCCAGGGCCCAAATCTGCCTATCATAATGTTCTTCTTGTAGGTTTCTAGGATCCTCTGGATCGTTCAACTTTGCCATTCTGGAAACTGGGATAGAGGGGAGGACATCCTATTGGGACTTTAGATGAGAGAAGCATGGGAGAATCCCTAAGTCTTACCATCTCAAAAAAGAGAATTTTAAGAAAGCTGACAAGAATAATGACAAAATCACAGCTAAGTATGAGAAAAAGAAAACCTGCACAGACTGGTGAGTGAAACAGCAAAAAGCCATGGATCTACACAGATAGGAAGCTGTCACTGAAGACTTGTTATCGAAAGTGATAAAGAAAGTGGAGACCTTAGCAAGAAATAGCACAGAGTTAATGTTTTCTTGAACAGCAATAACCACAAAGAAAGAAACCATGTCACCACCTATAACACCAGGTCCAAGAGGACTGAAGATCATATCTGAAAGATGAACTTTACATACTTTAAGTTCATGTGTGTGATAACTTGGCCATATCTATTTACATAAAATTCATGTAAAAAACATTTTCAGGTGTTACCAATTTATTTTATATACCAGATACAGAAAATATTTAACAATTCATAGAGCAAACTATACTTCACTGTAGCAAAATTATAATTATTAAGTAACTTTCATTTTCTTTTTTAAAGAATGCCAAGAAAAGCCACAAGCAAGTAAGTGAATGGCTTAGGTTTTTATTTTAATGATGTGCAAATCATTACCACTGATGTCTTAAAAAAGCAGAGCAGTTGTGACTTTATGAAGACGACATTTATAATATCTAGCCTACTGGCTTTAACTAGGAAGGTGAGATTATGAAATGGTACCAAGGATGCACCGCTTACAGATTAGTATGAACAGTTAGAATTTTATGAGAGAAAAACTCCTGTGAGTTGTCCAGGACCCTATCAGCAATACACGTAAGGACATTGTTTATCATACTTCACTGAGGTGGGGGTGTTTCTTTTGTCTATCACTGGCTTCTTCTCTCGTACAAATAGATATAATTTTTTCATAACTCACAAAAATTAAATAAAAAAGGAAAAATTAATACTGTGAATCATAAGTAAAATTACAAAACAGTCCTTCCCTCCATCCCCATATCTATTCTCTACTCCTGTTCTACTCCCAACCCCCTCTCCCACCCCATTTCTTCCCTCCATCTACTTCAGATGTTTATTTTGATTCCTTTTCTGAATGAGATTCAAGCATCCTCCCATGAGCCCTCCTTGTTACTTAGCTTCTTTGCGTTTGTGGATTGTAGCATGGTTATCCTGTATTTTATGGGTAATATAAACTTGTTGAGTACATAATATGTGTGCATTTTGGGGTCTGAGTTACCTCGCTCAAGATGGTATTTTCTAGTTCCATACATTTGAACAGAAATTGGTGATTTGTGGGACATCTCTGGGGTAGGGGAGGTTCCCAAGTGTCAATGGAAGTGACCCTAACTGAGACTCCTAGCAGCAAAGGGATAACAGAGCTTGAAGTCATCACCTTTTGTAGTAGCAGAGTGGGACTTCTAGTAGAGGGAAGGTGACAACAACCCACCCATTAAATTTTCAGTCCAAAATTCATCCTGCCTACTCGATGTGCATGGATAAACTTGGAGCAGAGATTGAGGAAATGGCCAACCAATGGCAGGACTTACTTGAGACCCATCCCTTGTGAAAGAGTCAACCCCTGACACCATTAATGATACTCTGCTTTGTGTGCAGACAGGAGACTAACATAACTGTCTTCGGAGAGGCTTCATCCACTAGCCAAACAATAGGCAGATATCTAGAAGCCTTGTGGAAGAGTGGGAGGAAGAACTGAGGGATGTAGAGGGGTTAAAAATACCACAAGAAGACCAACAGAGTCAACTAACTAGGGCCCATGCAGGATTACAGAGAGAACCACCAACCAAAAAGCATTCATGGGCTTAATCTAGGTCCCCTTCACATATTAGCAAATGTGCAGCTTATTCTTCATATGTGTCCTCTAATAATTGGAGCTAGGGCTCTCGCTGACTCTGTAGCCTGCCTTGGATCCCTGTCCCATAGCTTAACTGATTTGTCTGGTCTCAGTGGGAGAGGATGCCCTTAGTCTTGATGTGACTTCATGTGTCAGGGTGGGTTGGTACCCGAGAGGCGACTCTCTTTCTGAGGAGAAGGGGAGAAAGGAATGGGGGGGAGTAGGATGTGAGGGTGAGACTGAGAGGAGAAGAGGGAAGTGGCTGTGATCAGGCTGCAAAGTGACTGAATAAAGTAATTTTTAAAACCCTAAAAAATAATTGAAGTAGAAAAAAGAATACAGCAAAACAATAAGTAGTTCCTAAAAAATAAATCATAATAGAAGATATTAAAATCATAGAAGATTATTGTGCATGCATATACTTGATGTGGTGTGTGTTTGTGTATGTGTGTGGTAGTAGATGTTCAATGTGTGTGCTTGTGTGTGTGCATGTGTATTGTATACATGTCTTTTGTGTGTGTGTGTGTATGTGTGTGTATGTGTGTGTATGTGCATTCACATGTATTTACAGCTATTTCTACCCTTGTGTAAGCTTATAAAGGCTAGAGGTCTATGTCAGAAAACTTGCTACTTCACTTCTCCATCTTATTTCTTTAGATAAGATTTTTCATTGAACCAGGCTTTTGTCAGTTTGATATGAACAGGTTGGTCTTGTGGTCTCAAGATTCACCTGCCCCAAAGTACAACATTGCTAGGGTTAGAATGAATCACCGTGTCCAATTTTTTAAAGGGGGTCCTGAGGATTCACACTCAGGTCCTCAGACTTCCACTGGGCCATAATCTCAGCCTCTTGATGATTAATTTCATTAAATTTTCAGGAAATTCAAAAGTATGTTGAGGAAAATTTTTACCTGACTTTAAGAGAAATAAATGTAAAAGCCTTATGTGTCAATTATTTTTGGATACCAGCTGCTGAGAGTATAAATTAGTTTTTACACTTTCACAGTGTGGTATGATTTGCTAAAGTTGATTAGGTACCTAACATAGACATAAAGACTAAAGAGGTATTTTTTATGTTTATACACTAGAAATATCAAGCATAAAAATGTCCAATGTAGTCTTTTTTTCTAAAGGTAATAAGAACAACAACACACATACATACACACAGAGAAATAAATTTGAAATGTCTATATATACAAGAAATCTTATTGGGGATTTAAACCTTTGCATCTTATTACATGCTTCTCATATATTAATAAAGAATATTAATAATAAATATTAAAACAATCTGCTTTATAAACATACAAAGATGTTTTTGTGCTATTAAAGTTTATCAAAGTAGCTATTTTAAACACAATTTATTTAGTTATTTACCCTTTGACATAAAATGTATGTTTTTCAGCTATAAATACAGGTTTAAAATACATTTATAAATTTATATTTTAGAAAAACTACATCTAATAAGTATATGAATTAAATGACATGGTTATAAATCTTTAGTTAGATGATTTCATTGTGCTGTATTATGGCTCTGTTGAACTTACATGGTCTATTAGCTATAGTGGTACATGTGTCTTTTGGTAAATTTCTTCCTAACCCACAGTTGTGCCATCTCTATCTTTAGTAACTAGCACTTTCTATTTCTGTGAGATCAAAGTCTGTCTATACCACATTCTCAGAGGGATCACATATTACACACACACACACACATACACACAAACAAACATATACCTTATATTTCAGTTAAATTAATGAACTCTCAGATCATCAATGCTAAGATTTCCTCTAATTTTATATACTGTTAACTGACCATGGAACTATGAATGAAACACAAATAAGCAAGTCAATCTCTTTTGAAAACTGTGGTACATTTACACCATGGAATACTACGCAGCTATTAATAACAAGGAAATCCTGAAATTTGTGGACAAATGGATGGAACTAGAAATGATCATCCTGAGTGAGTTAGCCCAGAAGCAGAAAGACTCACATGTTATATACTCACTTATAATTGGACACTAGCCCAAAACGTATGTCTCATGAAATTCTTCACTTACCAGGAAATTGTGATAGATGTGAGGACATCCTTTTAGGACTCTAGGTATAGAAATATAGGAGATGGGGAAATAGAAGGACCCAGAGGGTCCTAGAAACCTACAAGAAGAACATCATGACAGGGGGATCTGGGCTGAGGGGTGTCTGCTCAAACTACTGCACCAACCAAGGACAATACAAGCAGTAAACATTGAACCCCTACTCTGATCTAGCCAATGGACAGGACATCCTCCACAGTTATGTGGAGAGCAAGGACTGAGTCAGCCATGAACGCTAGTGTACCATTTTTGACCACCTCCTCTTGTTGGGGAGGACTGGTGGCACTCAGAGAAAGAATAAGCAGGCTACCAAGATGAGACTTGATAGCCTATGACCATATAGAGGGAGAGGAGGTCCTCCTCCGTCATAGACCTAGGGGAAGGGGAATAGGGTGAAAGTTGGAGGGAGGGAGGAATGGGAGTATACAAGTGATGGGATAACAATTGAGATGTAATCTGAACAAATTAATTAAAAATACCGTTACTAAAAAAAATTATGTCATTTTAGTCTACATAATAATACCTCTTATGTACATATTAGGTCTTTCATTTTGGCCTTTCTTTGTTATTTTAAACAGTGATGATCTATAAAACTTTAGTAACTGCTTATCTATATTCATAGAAAACAAAAAATTTGAAGAAGCTAAGAAGTACAGGAATAACAAATATTAAACTACAGTGACAAAATAGAATGCTTAATGACAAAAAATGAAAAGAATGTAAATGATGTGTGAAAAATTGTAAAAATTAAGAACATCTAAACATAGTATGAACTAACCTTAGTTGAATATCATAGAAACAGAACAATTTTCTCAACATGAAATATTTATTTTAAACAAAAAAGCAACAGCTTTACAAATCTAAATTTCATGAATAAGAATGCATAGAGTCAAATTTTAAATCAATCCCAAATTAAGGAAATCACTGAATTTTTTTTATTTTATTTTTTTATTAATTTATTTGTATTACATCTCGATTGTTAGCCCTTCCCCTGTTTCCTCCCATTCTTCCCTCCCTCCCACTTCCCCCCTTCTCCCCTCCCCTATGTCTGTGATTGAGGGAGACCTCCTCCCCCTCTATATGCTCTTAGAGTATCTAGTCTCTTCTTGGTAACTTGCTATCCTTCCTCTGAGTGCCGTCAGGCCTCCCCATCCAGGGGACGTGGTCAGAAAAGGGGCACCAGAGTTCGTGTGAGAGTCAGATCTCACTCTCCACTCAACGGTGGAGAATATCATGTTCGTCGGCTAGGTCTTGGTAGGGGTTCGAAGTTTACTGCCTATATTCTCCTTGGCTGGTGCCTTAGTTTGAGGAGGATCCCAGCACCCAGAGTAGCATGGAAATCACTGAATTTTTAATGCTTTAATGACAATATAAATGACAGTATCTCCAGAAGAGACTTGGCCTCAGTAGTATTAGGTAACAGTAACGTGTAATATATTTCTAATTGAATTATAATTACATGACTCTCCTCCTTCTTTTTACTAAGTCTAGCCCTTCCCATCTATGCTCTCTCATACCCCTCCCCCATTCAAGCTAATAGCTTTTCTTTGATTATTTTTCTTTTAATGTTATATTCATATACATTTATTTATGTGTATGCAGAAATCTGTGACTATAATCTGTTGAACTTGGTTTTTATTTTTCGTATGTGTGTATGGTTTCAAGAGTGACCACTCTGTGCTGGATAATCAATAATATGGATCATTCCTGCCAAAGGCTAATTTTCTTTCTCCAGTAATTATTAGCTGCCTACGGTTCTTTATCTACACATGATATTTCACAAATTGTTTCTTCTTTCCATGTTAATTTGTCCTTTGATCTTACCATTGCATGGACTTTGTTATGTAGCCATTTCTAGGAGAAGCTTTCATCATAGATTGCAGTTTTCTGAGTCTCAGAATCTTTCCTCCACCCTCATTTTTAAAAAATATTCCCTGAGTTGTGGAGGTCAGGATCTATCCTACATACACCGTTGATGTGGCTGTGCTCTCCACATTCAGTCAATCTCTACATTGTGTTCAGTTGTAGTTTTCTAGGATAATCTCAATCTGCTGTAAAATGTGGATTTTTTTTTCATGAGAGACAGTAGCTACACTTATCTGTGTGTATAAAGATACTATTTAGAATGTATTTAGAAATTTTGATGGCTTCTTTTCTAATGTCTACAACCCTACCAGCCCCAGGAAGATGGCCATGGTTTCAATACCAGACATGATTTTCCTTCTGTTCTGGTAAGATTATGGAGAAAGAGAAGTGTTTATTCACTGTTGGTTTATCTTCTATAGAAATAAGCATAGAGACTCCTCAAAAACCTTTAAATAAATATACCACATAAGCCAGCTCTACCACCTTTAGGCATATGCACAAATAACATAAAACCCTACTCCACAGATACTTTCTCATCAGTGTTCATTTCCAACCTCTTCACAATAGCCAAGAAATGGAGAGGACCTGAATGAATGTTGTGCATATATGCAATGGAAGACTACTCATCTGTAAAGAAATATGAAATTATGAAATGTGTAAGTGAACGAATGGACCTATAAAAAGTGATGTTGAGTGAAGTAACACAGACTCAGAGTGACAAAAACTACGTGTTCTCTATCAGCTAAGCAATCTAGCTGCAAATAATCACATGTGTGAAGAGATGTACACAGACTGTGAAGGAGGAATGAGGGACAAGCAATACCCAGGCGCTTTTATAAGTCCTTAATGAAATATATTACTTTATATTTACCTAAAATTATACATAATACATTATGTATGTATAGGTAACTTAAAGGATTTTAGGCCATGGGCTGACAATGCTCCCCACAAGAACAAAGACTAACAAAAACCTCAGTGCCAGACAGAAGGCTCTATTCTATTAGGAGGTACAAGAGTCCAAATGATTATAAAAGCGGTATAGCCTGCTGATGTAGCCCTTGGTTGTCATGCAAGTGATGAAAGCAGGTCCCATTTACTGAAGACTTACACACAAAATATATGAGCCAGATGATTAAATCTGGGTCTGAACCAAAAGTTTACTTCCCATGGTCTAAAGTCCATGTTTCCAGAAATTACTATGCAATTTGCTAAGGGAAGGAGTCAATTGAACAGTCCCACACAGGTGCAACACCTTTGAACCATGACAAGGAAGAGTGTGGCAAAATATCTGTTAGATGCATTAAGTGGCACATGCATATTGGTTGTGACCAACAGCTGTGTAATTGAGCTTAATAATAAGCTTATTTAAAAGCAAACAGATGTCCCACTCAGCTGTTTGTATTAAGAATATTTTATAAATAAAAAGAATAATATATTCATATCCAATATGTACACTCATCAATCACTCATCATTCTTCCCTGAAAATAATAGACAGTGTATATAATAATGTAATTGTCTAAATAGGAAAGTAGATCAGTAAATAAATTTAGAATTTCATTCCACTTGGAGACAATTAGAAATTTATTAAAAATACATTCAGCAAGAACAAAGAAAGAACAGACTCTGGGAATGTAGTTCAATAAGAGAGCACTTGCCTAACATCTGTGAAGTTCTCTTCTCAATCTCCGGTACAATAAGGAAGAAAAAGGACAAAGTATGGGTACATGTAGGATTGAAAAAAAAAAAAAAGAAAGAAAGAAAAGAAAAAAGTAGCAACCTTGCAGAAAAAGACAAAATTCCAAATGAGATATGAAAACAAGAGAGTTCTTGGATTGAAAGCACAAAGATTGAATAAGAAAATGAAAAAGTGGTTCCACATTCTAACTTCTCAGAATCAAATCTCCATGCCCCACACAGAGGTATGCATGCTCATGTGAAAGAAGAAAGAAAGCAAGAAAGCAAGAAAGCAAGAGGCACACTGAATGGTGACAAACACATAAAATTCACCAGATTCCTTGTAATAACAATTAGATCAATGACAAATTTCTAATCACCACAAACACAATTCAAAAGAATATTCTATTTGCTGAACAAATAGTACATTCTCAACTGATTTCCATTGACAGCTAAACTAAAATGAAAGGAAGTTTACACCTGTACACAGGACTGTTACAGGAGAATCTATATAGATGTTTACTGAACGTTTATTAATTATAGTCAACAAGAAAAACAGAACTCTTTGAAAGTATAGTGTAAGAAACAGTGCACAAAGGTATCAGTAAATATCTCAACATATAATTAAGCAGTGTATATAAAATAATAAACCAGTTCAGAACAATAAGAACAAGTTAGGAAAAAGTGAAAATAAGTCAATAACAAAGGATGAAGGGAAATTGAATTAAATAAACAATCAAACTAATGTTCAAGTTGTCGTGGAATTCAATACCTTTACTATAAATTTCTGGTAAAATTTTATAATTCCTACAGGTAAAATATAATATTAGAAATAACCTATAATATTACCACATAAATGTTACCTAGTTACAGCCACATTTTTCCTTCCTTTGGCAAAGTGTGTTCTTCATCAGGTAAACAAACTAGTCACTCTATATTTGAATGTTCAAAAATTAAGAATTACGTGTTCTGTCTTTATTCATTTTGCATTTTGATATTCCAAGGAAATACAGTACTTATTAGGAGCTAGTACATGTGGTTTGCAAGTACTTTATCAGGCAGGAATCCACCAGGAACTCAAGACGTAGAGCAGTGGACTGTGAAAGAACGAGAGTTAATCACTCAGAACTGCAGTTCTTGCTTAAATTTCCAATATTATCTTCCTCCACATTGAAACTCTCCTATATTTAAAAGTAATGCTAGTGAAGAGAGATCCACTTAAAGTAATGCTGATTCACAAACACTTCAGTGATCCAAAAGTATACTTTAATAGCAGGAAAAGTAGAGCTGTGAATGGAGAAAGGAGAAAATTGTATTATTAAAATGCTGCCAAGAAGGTGAACATGTCCAATTGACTCTCATTTCTTGGGACATTTACTTGGATAGCTCATATTTCTAAAAAACCAGGTCAGGTTTGTTATTGTATTAGTTCACTTTTGTGATTGATTTTTAGCAATGAATAATGTCCATTTCCACAAGGAATATGTAAAAAAAAAAAAACAAAAACAAAACAAACAAACAAAAAAAACATTTCTTTTTGGGGAGAGAAGATATTTGCAAGGTCATTTGTATTAATTTTTAAAAATTTATTTATTTATTCACTTTACATTCTGATCATAATCCGCCTCCTCTACCCCCAGTCTCCCCTCACACACCCCTCCTCCCATTTTCCTCTGTCCTCAGAGAAGGTTGAGGTTCCCCAAGGGTATCAATCTAAGCTGGCAAGACTAGGTAGACTCTCTCCAACTGAGGCCAGACAAGATATTCCTAGTTAGGGGAAAGTGATCCAAAGACCATCCAGAGAGTCACAGAAGACCAAGCTGCACCATCTGCTGTATATGTGCAGATGTCTTAGGACCAGTCAGTCCATGTTATTTGGTTGGTGGTCCAGTCTCTGTGAGCCCCTATTGGCCCAAATTAGTTGGCCATCCTGTAGAGCCCTGGACCACTCAGACTTCTTCTACCATTCCCCAAACTCTTCCATAGGACTCCCTGAGCTCTGTCCACGGCCTGGCCGTGGGTTGCCACACCTGTTTCCATCAGCTTCTGGGCGAAGCCTCTCAGGAGACACTTAGGCTAAGCTCTTGTCTATAAGCATAGCAGAGTAACATTAATAGTGTCAGAGACTGGATCCCTTCCTTAGGGTGGGTCTCAAGTAGCAGCAGTTTTTGATTAGCCATTCCCTCATACTTTGTTCCATCTTTGTTCCTGCATATCTTGCAAGCAGAACAAACATTGGATCAAAGGTTTTGATGGTTAATGTGCTTATCTCTCCATTGGAAGCCTTGCCTACTTACAGGAAGTAGACACTTTAGTCTCCATATCCCCCTCCTGCACTGCTAGGAGTCTCAGGTAGGGTGGCTTCTGTAGACTTTCTGGGGTCTCCTTTATCCCAGATTTATGACACATTCCAGAGATGATCTCACCTCCAATTTCCATCCTCTCACCTGTGCTCCCTCTCCCTACTCCTCAGGCCCCACTCATATGCCCTTCCCTATCCCCTATTCTACCCAGTTCCCTTCCTCAAACCACCTCCAATATCTATTTTATTTCCCCTTCTGAGTGAGATTCAAGCATTTCCTTTGAGCCCTCCTTGTTACTTATCTTCTCTGGGTCTGTGAATTGTATCACAGTTACCCTGAACTTTATGGTTAATATCCACTTATAAATGAATACATTATATATATATATATATATATATATATGTCTTTCTGGTTATGGAATATCTCACTCAGAATGATCTTTTCTAGTTCCAACCATTTGCCTGGAATTTTCAACTTTTCTTTGTTTTTAATAGCTGAATAGTATTACATTGTGTAAATGTACCACAGTTTCTTTATTCCTTCTTTGATTGAGGGACATATAGGCTGTTTCCACATAATGGCTATTATGAATAATGCTGCTAAGAAAATGTCCTTGTTGGATGGCAGAGCATTTTTCAGGTAAATGCCTAGGAGTGGCATGGCTGGGTCTTGCAGTAGCACTATTCCCAGTTTTCTTAGACAGTGTCAGATTGATTTCCAAAGAGGTCGTACCAGTTTAAATCCCATCAGCAATGGAGGACTGTTTCCCTTTCTCCACATATTCCCCAGGATGTGCTGTCATTTGAATTTTTTATTTTAGCTGTTCTGGTAGGTGAAAGATAGGATCTAAGAATCCCTTTTACTTGCATTTCCCTGCTCACAAGGATGTTGAGAATTTTTTTTTTTATCATAGCTGCCTTCCTTTCAAATTTGTACACGCTTGATCTGCTTTAGTTGTCTCATTACTCTAGCTAGTTATTAAAGTACTATATTACAAGATACAGAGAGAATGGGCAGCCTTGTCTTTCCTCTTATTTTAGTAGAAATAATTTAGGTTTTTCTTTTTAATTTGATGTTAGAAATTGGTTTGTTGTATTTACTGTTTTTAGGTATGTGTTTTTATCCAGATTTCTCCAACAATTTTAATATGAGTGGTGGTGGAATTTCCTTAAGTTTTTTTCAGCATCTACTAAGATGATCAAGTGTTCTTTAAAATTCTGTTTATATGGTGTATTATGTTGATGGATTTTCATGTATTGTGCCAGCCCTACATCCCTAGGATGAAGCCTATTTGATCATGGTGGATGCTGTTTATGGATTTAGTTTTCCAGTATATTACTGAGTATTTTTTTGTCAGTGTTCACAAGGTTGCTTGGTCCAAAAATTTCGTTCTCTGTTTAGTCTTTTTGTGGTTTAGTTATCGGAGTGACTATGGCCACATAAATGAGTTTACCAATGTTCCTTCTCTTTCTATTTTGTGAAATACTTTGAGCAGTATTAGCTCTTCTTTGAAGGTCTTGCAGATTTCTGTGCTGAAACTATCTGGTCCAGGGCTTTTGTTTTCCATTGGTGGAATTATTGACTGCTTCTATTTTCTTGGGAGATATAAGATTTTTTTCCAATCATTTAACTGATCTTGATTTAACATTGGTAAGAGGAATCTATCATAAAAATCATACATTTTGTTTAGATTTTCCCATTTTGTTGTGTACAGGCTGTTGAAGTAAAACCTAATGATTCTTTCGATTGCCTCAGTGTCTATTGTAAAATTCCTCTTCTCATTTCTGATTTTGTAAATTTGGATAGTGTCTCTCTGCCTTTTAGATAGTTGGCTAGGGGTTTGACTATCCATTGATTCTTTTCATTATTCTCTTTGTTTCTAATTTATTGATTAGTTTCTTTTTTTTTTTTTTTCTTTTTTCAAGACAGGGTTGCTCTGTGTAACAGCCCTGGCTGTCCTGTAACTCAAACTGTAGACAAGGCTGGCCTTGAACTCACAGTGATCTGCCTGCCTCTACCTCCCAAATGCTGGGATTAAAGGTGTGCCCAACCACTGCCCAACTAATTTATTGATTTCAAACATGAGTTTGATAATTTCCTGTCTTCTACTCCTTTTAGGTGTATTTTCTTCTTTTTTTTTTCCAGATGTACTGTTAAGTTGAAAATATGAGATCAGCGCAATTTCTTTATGAAGGAACTTGGTGTTATTAACTTTCCTCTTAGAAATGCTTTCATTGGGTATGTTTGGGTATGTTGATTTCATTTTTATTGAATTTTAGAATGTCTTTAATTTCTTTCTTTATTTTTTCCCTGACCTATTTGTCATTCACTACAAAGTTGTTCAGTTTCCATGAGTATGTAGGCTATTTGTTGTATCTGTTGTTGTTGAGTTCCAGCTTTAATCGATGGTGCTCTGGTAAGATGTTTCAATTTATTCAATTTTTCTTTTATCTCTTGAGTCTTGCTTTGTGGTTGAATGTACAGTCAATTTTGGAGAAAATTTCATGAGGAGCTGAGAAGAAGATATTTTTTGTTTGTTTCTTTAATTGAAAAGTTTTGTAGATATCTATTAGACCCATTTGATTAGTGTTATCTATTACTTTCATTATTTCTGTTTAGTTTCTGTCCCAATGACCTATCCATTGGTGAGAATGGGATGTTGAAGTCTCCCCCTATTAGTGTGTAGTTTGATGTGTGATGTAAGCTTTTTTAATGTTTATTTTACAAATGTGGGTGCCGTTGTACTAGGGGCATAGATGTTCTGGATTGAAGTGTTTTGATGGATTTTCCTTCGATAAGTATAAAGTGATCTTCCCTATCTCTTTTTAAAATTTTTGTTGAAAGTCTATTTTATTAGATACTAGAAATGCAACTCCATCTTGCTTATAGGGTCTGTATATTTGGAAACTATTTTTCCATCCCTCTGCTCTGAGATAATGCCTTTGTTGCTGAAGTGTGTTTATTGTAAGCAAAAGAATGAAGGATCCAAATCAAAGTAAATAGAGAAATACTCAAAGAAATTCCTCTAAAATCGGGAACAAAGCAAGGCTGCCCACTCTCTCCATATCTCTTCAATATAGTACTCAAAGTTCTAGCCAGAGCAATAAGACAACAAAAGGAGATCAAGGGTATCCAAATGGGAAAGGAGGAAGTCAAACTATCCCTATTTGCAGATGATATGATTGTGTACATAAGTGACCCTCAAAATTCCACCAGAGAACTCCTACAGCTGATAAATACTTTCAGCAATTTGGCTGGATACAAAATTAACTCCAAAAAGTCTGTAGCCTTCCTATACACAAATGACAAGCTTGCAGAGGAAGAAATTAGGAAAGCCACACCCTTCACATTAGCCACAAGCAATATAAAATATCTAGGAGTTACTTTAACTAAGCAAGTGAAGGACTTGTTTGAAAAAAAATTTCAAAACTCTGAAGAAGGAGATTGAAGATGACATGAGAAGATGGAAGGATCTTCCTTGCTCATGGATAGGGAGAATTAACATAGTAAAAATGGCCATCCTACCAAAAGCAATCTACAGATTCAATGCAATCCCTATCAAAATACCTACACAATTTTTTAAAGACATTGAAAGTTCAATTCTGAACTTCATATGGAAAAACAAAAAACCCAGAATAGCAAAAACGATCTTGTACAATAAAAGGTGCTGTGGAGGAATCTCCATACCTGATTTCAAATTGTACTATAAAGCAATTGTAATTAAAACAGCATGGTACTGGCACAGCAACAGGCTGGTTGATCAGTGGAATCGAATCGAAGACCCAGATATGAATCCACACACATATGGTCACTTGATTTTTGACAAAGAAGCCAAATCCATTCAATGGAAAAAGGATAGCATCTTCAACAAATGGTGCTGGTCTAACTGGATGTCTATGTGTAAAAAAATGCAACTGGACCCATATTTGTCACCTTGCACAAAACTCAAATCCAAGTGGATTAAAGACCTCAACATAAAACCAGAGACACTAAGTCACTTAGAAGAAAAAGTGGGGAAGAGCCTGGAACATATTGGCACAGGAGACAACTTCCTGAACAGAACACCAACAGCCCAGGCCTTAATGTCAACAATTTATAAATGGGACCTCATGAGGCTGAGAAGCTTCTTTAAGGCTAGAGACACTGTCAAGAGAACAAAGCAACAGCCTACAGACTGGGAAAAGATCTTCACCAACCCTACATCTGACAAAGGTCTAATATCCAAAATATATAAAGAACTCAAGAAATTAAACACCACCAAACCAAATAACCCAATTGAGAAATGGGGCTTGGAACTAAACAGAGAATTCTCAGCAGAGGAATATCAAATGGCTGAGAAACACTTAAATAAATGCTCAACCTCCTTAGTCGTCACGGAAATGCAAATCAAAACAACTCTGAGATTCCATCTTACACCCATCAGAATGGCTAAGATCAAAAATTCAAGCGACACCACCATGCTGGAGAGGATGTGGGGAGAGAGGAACACTCCTTCATTGCTGGTGGGAATGCAAACTAGTACAATCACTTTGGAAATCTATCTGGTGCTATCTCAAAAAACTGGGAATAGGGCTTCCTCAAGACCCAGCTATTCCACTCCTTGGAATATACCCAGAAGATGCACCAGCACACAACAAGAACATTTGCTCAACCATGTTCATAGCAGCCTTATTCATAATAGCCAGATCATGGAAACAGCCTAAATGTCCCTCAGTAGAAGAATGGATAAAGAAACTGTGGTACATATACACTATGGAATACTACTCAGCTATTAAAAACAAGGAATTCCCGAAATTTGTGGATAAATGGATTGAGCTAGAAATGATCATAATGAGTCAGTTAACCCAGAAGCAGAAAGACTCAAATGGTATATACTCACTTATATCTGCATACTAACCCAATGGGCATGTCCCACGAAAGCCTTCACTTATCAAGAAACTGGGAAAGAGGGGAAGACACTGTATTGGGACTCTAGACGAGAGAACCGTGGGAGAATAGCAATGTAGAAGGATCCTGTGGGTCCTAGAAACCTACAAGTAGAACATTATGATAGGCAGATTTTGGCCAAGGGGTCCCACACAAACAAAGGCACCAGCCAAGGACAATACAGGCGGTAAACTTTAAACCCCTACTCAGATCTAGCCAATAGTCAGAACAGTCTCCACACTTGAATGGAGAGTGGCATATGACATTCTCACGTATTCTGGTGCCTCACATTTGACCATGTCCCCTCGAGGGGGAGACATGGTGGCACTCAGAGGAAAGACAGCAGGTTATGGAGAAGAAACTTGATACCCTATGAGCATATTTAGGGGGAGGTAATCCCCCTCAGGAACAGTCATAGGTGAGGGGAATAAGGGGAAAATGGGAGGGATGGAAGAATGGGAGGATACAAGGGATGGGATAACCTTTGAGATGTAACAAGAATAAATTAATTAAATTTAAAAAATTAAATAAAAATATTTCAAAAAAAAAAAAAAAGAAAAAAGAATGAAGGATCCTAATTTTGCATCCATTCTGATAGCCATTTTCTTATTGTTGACTAGTTTAGTCCATTGATTTTGAGAGATATTAATGACCAATGATTGTTAGTTCCTCTTATTTTGATGCAGGCTGTGGTAGTGTGTGTGTGTGTGTGTGTGTGTGTGTGTGTGTGTGTG
>OU015747.1:101893589-101906499 GCA_907169655.1 Acomys percivali
TAATCTAAGTTGAACATCAGGCACTAATGCAGTACACATACATACATGTAGAAAAATATTAATAGACATAAGATAAGATGAATATTTTAAAAATAACTGTTGAGTTTCACCAGCCTATAATCTTAGTTCCATGTAGTCAAAGACAAGAATACTCATTGGTTTCATTAGCGAGCTAAACTAGCAAATCAGAGAGCTTCATGTTCAGTGAGAGACACTGTCTTGAAAAGCTAAGGTGGAAAAAGATTAAGAAACAAACCCAGTGTTGACTTCTGGCCTTCCCAGGCACAAAGATGTATGTATACCTGAACATAAACATGAACATTTACATATATACACCCACATATGCTCACTCACATACATCAGTTTGTGCATTCACACTTTACCTTCATAGATGCTAGTATATTCTTTCTCTGATATTTATGCAAAATATCCGATTAAAAAGAATATTCATACTGAACACAAATTCTGAGCAGAAAGTATGTGTGTGAACAGATCATGAGGTGATGGAATAAGTTTACACAGATACCCAAGGATTTAGTATTTTGCAACTCTTCACTGTCAGTCTGTGGGAACTTTGATACAGTATGCTTATAACTGTATGCCTGTTACAGCTTTGAAAACCTGTTTTTCACTTGGAACAAGATGGCTGTGAAATGTCCTTTCCAAAGTTCAATCTTTAATCAAAACAAACACTGTAAAATATATCCTTCCAATTGCACATAAATAAGAAAGAGAAACAATTAATTTGATTCAAATATCAGCATTTTTCTTACAATCTTTTCATAAATATATTTGTTATATTAAAATAATGTAGTGAAAGACTTTGTAATACATGGTTTTATTTATCCATAAATATTAATAGGCAATTTCATGTTTCACATGGTGTTCCATAAATGAGCCACTGTGTTATCACACAATGTAAATATATTTTATACAGAGGTAACAGTTTGTAAACTATAAAATGCATATTTAATTAAAATCATTTTATTTGTATGCAGCAACTAAAAACTATTTATGCAACAGTGATTCCTGACTTTTTACTGAAAATTATGGAACCTTCCCCAAATAACCTAATGTGATTTTTAAAGCAAAGTAGTGCAGAATGTAGAACAGGAAATAGCCTGAAAGAGGTTAAGTAGCTTGTCTGTGGTCCAAGTACTGAGAGGTAGCAATGAATTCAGAAATTAGGTCTTTTTTATAAGGTCATTGCTGTCTCCATATTTATACTCTAATGGAACTTCTGTACACACAAAAAACTGATGCATCCTATACTAACGTATCCTTTATGAATAAAATGTATCTTACTCACTGAACAATGAAAATAATTTTATTCTAACAAAATTGCATAAAATAATCACTAATATTTTGATATTTAATTCATATAGTTTTGTGTAAATGGCATGTATTATATACTATATTTTTAAATAAATAGAAAACATACTGCATTTAGTATTTAGTCACATTATATACTTCCTCTTTTCTTTTTTTCCTTTTAAAAATGTTTTGTTTTAATTGGAGATTTCTGTGTAGCTGTGGGTGTCCTGGAACGCAGTGCTCCACCTACCTCTGCTTCCTGAGTGCTGGGATGAAATGTTTATGCCACTATGACCCACTAAAGCAGTACTATATATCACAGTGGTCTTGAAAACTAAAAACTGTTGCTATCCAGAGTAAAATCATGATCAATTTCTCCTGCATGACCTTACTACAATCAATTTTTGTTTTTGCCTTTACATTAATAGTTATGAAAGCCTAAATAGTAACAATTGGGGACACTCTGAGCAGGAGCAAACTTGTTGTCCTCTACTTGTGGTGGCAACTCTGTCCTTAATTCAAGGACATGCTAATACTGCAGGCATTTGCATCCGTGATCTTCCCTCAGTGTCATAGTCACTTACTTTTATTCCTTCTCTTTCCCTGTCACTCTAGACAGGCACTGTTTCTGTTTCTATGAGTTTCTCAAGGCTTATCAAAGTCCTGTGAAGTCTAGAGAGGTTCTAGCCATAAAAGTGCACCCTGTTCCATTTGTTTATGGCAAATCTCTGGTCCTCATGTCTTTTGATAGTTGACTGAATTTGTGCATCTTACACTGAATGTTACTAACAATATTTATCTGACTATATTTTTGATGTCTTGTCTAGCATATCTTTCAAAATCATCTGTTGTTTTGACTTATAATTATATATTTATACCTTTGTTTTTTTACTTAGCATTCATAAAAAGTAAATGTATTGTGTATGGTATTAACATTTATTAATTTTACATTAAATGTTTATCAATTTCACTTTTCCTATTATTTTGTAATTGGGTATGTGTTGATATGATGATGTGAAATTGACATCTAATTTATTCATCTTCAGACACAAAACTGTTCTGTTGTTTTAGAAATAATTCTGCAATATATAAATAGATTAAAGAATAAGAATATTATTCTTTTCACACACATTGACTTTGCCTCTAGTTTTTCCAATGTTATGAGTGAATTTTTGAAGCAATATGAATACCACAACTTAAATATAAAGCTGAAATTTGATACTGGCATAAATACTATGTGGCAGTTTCTAGGGAGACATGGACAGACATGTCTTCACCCCAAACACAAACAACTGACAGATCAAAGAAGCCATGCTAACCAAGCTAATCTTAATGGGTGAGTGAGTTAATGGGGTGACTTAGATAGTATGTGTGAAGAGCTTACTTATATGAGCACAAATGACTCAAGAGAATGCCCAGGTGGTGTATTAATCAGGGTTCCCTAGAGGAACAGAACTGATAAAATGAATATACTTACATAAAGGGGAATTATTAGAATGGCTTACAGCCTGTGATCCAGCTAGTCCACAATGGCTGTCTACCAATGGAATATTGAATAATTCAGGAGTTGTTCAGTGCAGAAGGCTAGACACTTCAGTTACATTTCACTATACCCTGGGATGCCAAAGAAGTAGGCGCCAATGCCAGTGAAAGAATGGACTTGCCAGCAAGAACTAGAGAAAGCAGGCCAAGGAAGCAAACTCCATCCTACCATGTCCTTTATAAAGGTTGCCAGTAGAAAGTGTGGTTCAGATTAATGGTGGAACTTCCAACCTCAAGAAATCCTGTTTAAAAGTCATCTTCTCACTTCTAATGATTTAATTAAAAATTTTTTCTCTCACAGGTGTTTTAGGTAATTCTAGATGTAGTCAAGTTGACAACCAAGAATAGTCATCATAGATAACATGAATAAACTCACTAAAGCTGCATCAGCATAGCTCCTTCTTGCACTTGCAGTCATCCTGGTCAGAGTGAGAGTCTGTCCTTTCCAGTTACTATTGATGCTTATATGGCTTGGGAGGGAGCTTCTGATAGCCTAGCAGGCTTTTAACCCCAGTTCTGCATTTGATACTCTGCCTCTTTTTCTAACTTTTGATTTGTTCTGGTTTAAGCATTGAGTTTTTCCTCTTCCTTGCCCCCTCCCTTATTCAGCCTTTAACAAAATAATTATTATTTAAAACCAGAAACTCTTCATGGCTCTTTATACTCTTGTGTAGCTCTTGACTTCCAAGTTTCTTCTTCCTTTGTAGTTTTCTTATTCTTTCTTTTTTTTTTTTTTTTACAGGAGACTTAATTTCGAATTGCCTTTATCTGTGAGGGGGAGAGATAGTAAATAACTCTTAACTACTGATAGTTAGGGTTTATGTTGACAGTCAATGTGACAACATCTAAAATCATATAGGAGGTGAGCTCCCAGGTTTTTATAGGATTATTTAGATTAGACCAGCCTTTGAGCATACCTGAAAGGGATTATCTTGATTCACTTAATTGAGGTGGGGATGTGAACAGGGAAAAATGGGTGCTTTTTTGTTTGCCATATGTTACCATGGAAATCAGAGGTTTCATTCTGGGGCTATTAGTCACACTAATAGATGAACTGATAAACGGAGTCTGTAGGAAGCTCCAGAACAACTCTTCTAGGATTTCAACATGCCCGGCATGTCCTGAGTCTCAGCAGCTGCCTAGACAAAAGGGATGGCAAAGAGAAAAAGGAAAACGCATAAAAGCCGGGCGTGGTGGCGCACGCCTTTAATCCCAGCACTCGGGAGGCAGAGGCAGGCGGATCGCTGTGAGTTCGAGGCCAACCTGGTCTACAAAGAGAGTCCAGGACAGTCAAGGCTACACAGAGAGACCCTGTCTCGAAAAACCAAAAAAAAAAAAAAAAAAAAAAAAAAAGGAAAACACAGACTTTTAAACTTAGGATCCAAGAAAGTAGGCTGGCTCAGGTGTCGGTTCAGTGATGGAGGCTAGCATTTAGTAGCCACGAAATGAAAGCTAAATCCCTGAATAGAAGCTTCTTGTTCCTCAAGAAAACAAACAACAATAATGAAAGTATCAGAGAGGCTCAGACCCAGCTATGAAAGCAGGATCACTGGTGGATGTGGGAGGATGCTAGGCCTCTACAGAATGCTCAAGCAGTGTTCAGTGAGAGCACTTCCCATCTCAGTCCTCTCCTGTACCAAAAACATGCATAAGCTGTAGCTCAGTCTGTCTCTCTCTGATGTTCATTTCTCTGTTCCTGCCAGGGAAGGAACTTGGCATCCCCTTGACAACTACCATCATCCTTGGTACATTCCAGGGAGGATAAGCATTCTATCTCATAAAAGGATGAGTAACACTCTCTCCTCAACATGCCTTCAGGTGAATCGGCTTCCCTTGGGTAGTGGTGGGCGACTTGGAAAAGTGACTGAACAGACTAGCTTAAAAGGTGAAGACTATTTAGTTCCAAGCCCCATTTCTCAATTGGGTTATTTGGTTTGGTGGTGTTTAATTTCTTGAGTTCTTTATATATTGTGGATATTAGACCTTTGTCAGATGTAGGGTTGGTGAAGATCTTTTCCCAGTCTGTAGGCTGTCGCTTTTTCTCTTGACAGTGTCTCTAGCCTTACAGAAGCTTCTCAGCCTCATGAGGTCCCATTTATTAATTGTTGACATTAAGGCCTGGGCTGTTGGTGTTCTGTTGAAGAAGTTGTCTCCTGTGCCAATATGTTCCAGGCTCTTCCCCACTTTTTCTTCTAAGTGACTTAGTGTCTCTGGTTTTATGTTGAGGTCTTTAATCCACTTGGATTTGAGTTTTGTGCAAGGTGACAAATATGGGTCCAGTTGCATTTTTTTACACATAGACATCCAGTTAGACCAGCACCATTTGTTGAAGATGCTATCCTTTTTCCATTGAATAGATTTGGCTTCTTTGTCAAAAATCAAATGACTCAGAGGAAGGACAGCAGGTCACCGAGAAGAGACTTGATACCCTATGAGCATATACAGGGAGAGGTAATCCCTCTGAGGAACAGTCATAGAGGAGGGGAATAAGGGGAAAATGGGAGGGAGGGGAGAATGGGAGGATACAAGGGATGGGATAACCATAGAGATGTAACAAGAATAAATTAATTTAAAAAAAAAAGGTGAAGACTATAGTGTCTAATGTTTGTGGTAGTTTGGCATGGCAGTTCTTTGCCCAGTGCCAAAGGCAGAACCATAGATACAATTCTTTTTAAGAGATGAAATAACTTTGTCTTAGTAGGTTTCAACAAAGCCCATATAGTTGGAAATTTCATATGGCTATTTAAACCCTAAAATGTCACTTTGTCTCCTAGTGTTACCAAGGAAACTCATGGGGGCAAGGTCTATTCTTAAAGACATCCAATCCTGATAATATCTATTTAGTTAACTACAGGAAGATCCACCTTAAATGTGGATAACACCATGACACTAGCAGAAGTCCTACAGTAAATAAAAACATAAATATCTATTAGCATAAGCATTCATTCTTCTCTTCTTCATGGCTGCAGGCACAATGTGATCAGCTCTTTAGGCTTCTTATGTCTTGACTTTCTGCCATGATGGATTGTACCCTTGATCTGAGGGCTACAGGAAAGCATTTGTTCTTTAAGTTCCTTTTATCAGGGTACTTTATCTCAGAATATAACTGGTACATTCCTATAATTATTTCACTACCCTTTTACATAAAGATCTCTGTGTTCTCTTGCTGTGTTTTTTTGTGTATGGGGGAGTTAACAGAGGCTGGAAGGTAAGATGTTAATTTAAAAAAAAAAAAGCCATTATACTGGACTAGTTTTCTTTTTGCTTGCTAAATTGGAAATGAAAAAGAAAATGGAAAAAGGGAGCTGATGTATTATGTAACTATAAATAAAGTAATTCTGTAAAAGAGCAGTGAGCCTGTTAGGTATGAGCATTGAAAAAGTAGTTTCAGGAATGCAGACATAATGGTTGCTGGCAGAAAAGAGGTTTTGAATAAAAATTCTTTGTCTTTCTATATTTAATGCCTTCTTTAATGAGCTTTTATTATTTAGTGGGACTGAATAACAGGCCATGCAATACATAAAAGCCATTCATAAAAGAAAATCTCAAAGCAGCACATAATGATAGATTTTCAGTAAACAAGAACAGGTTAAAGTGACTGAATGAAAACTAAATGCTAAATCCCATATGCACTCAAAAGAGAGCAGATAAATCTTCAGTCCTCAAACATCCCACTCTTGAGCTTTTAAAATTCTAAACTATTATGAAAAACATGTTGGGACTGGAATGCACTTGTTATCTACAAAATAATAGCCTCAGGAAAGCAACATTTACATTTTTGCTGTATTCTAAAAATTGGTACTACACAGGAGCATCTCTAGTGGGTTCTCCTTCATGTATCTCAGAATAATAGAAGATTCTGGAGTGCAGGGTGCTTTAAAGTGTTTATTGTACATAAAAGTATGTAAAAAACTATTTAACTCTTGAAATATTATAGATTAGTAAGTCAGTATTCTAAATTAAACCAATTTCAAAAAATATAATGCCTTGGTTCTTTTTTCCTAAAGATATTGAAATTTATAAATGTAATATACAATTCCTCCAATAGTTATGTCCTTATAGTTGCATTTTAAACTATATTAGCAATACAATAAAAAGTGGTTTTGTTTAGAAACCAAAATATATTGCTGTATGTTTCAGTTAAAAGATGGCCTTATTTCTTACTCTATTCTATCACACTCACTCTAACCACAAAAATATTTTAGTAATAATACCATTTGTGAAAGGGTGGCATTATCTTATATTAATCACAGATTACATAGACATGGCATGTGAAATATTTTAATAGATGAAAATAGAATGAGAAAATACAGCACTTCTCTTGTGTTTCTTTTGCACTGGATTTCTATACTTGTTTTGAAAAGCTGTACCATTCAACAAGTAAACTGAAATGTACAACTCTATAATAAAATGTAATAACATTAAAATATATTCCATATGATCTTAATAATATTCCATTTCATAGTTGTAGCTAGTTCTGTTAAAGCATATCACATTTCACAAACATTTACTGTAACTTATGTTCAAAGACATTGCATCTAACACATGAACTGCTCACCTTCCTTTTTAAAATGTCATTAAAATGGTAATAAAAACAGAAAGTAAATCTATAATAGCATAGTAAGGGGAAGCCTGCAGTGGAAAATGGATTTCCAGATTTGGGGAAGATAAATGTTACACAAGTTATTGCCAGAGGGAATGTAACTTAAATTACATGGTAGAAAGTCGGCCTGCGACAGAAACATCTAGAACATTAAGCACATGCCTGGAGGAGAGATTTAGGAAGGGTAAAGGGCATGAGCTGACCTGAAAAGGAACTGTATATACCGTTGGTGCTGACTTTTGTTGTTTGTTTGTTTATTTAGTTGTTTAGTGTCATTGACCCTCCTGCTTCTATGGGAAAATGGGGCTGCATAATGGCCACCTATTCAGAATTATGAGTGCTGTAGAAGGCTAAGATGCATTGCCGTTAGGATTAAGCAAATTGTCAGCTCTGTACACCCACAAACACAGCTGCTTTCTCTTACATGAACTAAAGAAAAAGAAAACTTCTCCAAATCCACCACTCTCCTGATACTCTTTCAAGAGATCAGTTGACTGGAATGCTGGACATTACCATGTGCATATAGCTGGGGTAGCATTACTTACGTTGCTTGCTACTGTTTGAGAGTCCTTGGTAATCACACAACGAAGCTTAAGGATAGAGTTTCTCACATACAACTAAAATTCCCTTCTTTTTATATTAGTAACTATGAAGCATTCTTTATAGGTAACAAAGACAAAGCCAAACAACAGCTTCTATGAAAACAAGCCCAGTCTCATTTGTGAAAGCGTAAATAAAAACCTTAGACATCTTGAAGAAGAGGGTTGTATGTCTGTAAGTGTCTGTAAAAATGGTATTAGACTGCCTTTTAAATGTCTTTGGATATCTGCTTTCATTTTAAAATAGTCATATATTTTATTTTTTAATTAATGTCCATATGTCCCTATCTGTGTGGGTAGATGCCATATGTACATACATGTCCACAGAGACCAGAAAATGGTGTTTAGTCCTCTGGAAAGAGAGGTACAGACAGTTGTCAGCTGCCCAGACATGTGTCTGGTTCTGGGGACCAAAAACCACTTGTCTGGAGGAATATCAAAGGCTCTGGACTGCTGCTCCACCTCCAGCCCTTGTAGCCTTCTCCTATATATACTGCTCCCACACAACTTTTGTTATCATTTTGTTAAAAGAAAGCAACACACAGAGACAGGAAAACTCTGAACAAAATCTGACATGCTCAGAATACTGAAGTATTTGGATTAATCTATGACACATTTTGGGATGCATATCATGTACTTCAACACTTTCCAGAAAGTAACTGAAAGTATCAGTAATCTCATACTCCAGTTCTGAGCTATTCTACACTCAAAGTACTGGTGGGAGTCAACAACCTAGGAGAAGTCAAGCGAAGATTTGCTTCTGTGTACCACTTACAACTGAGAGGAATTTGCTGAACAGCACATCTTAGCAAGCTAGGAGTAGAATGCAGACACTAGAGTAATCTACCATATTTTTCCAGAAACTATGAATTGCAAGATGGCAACTTGCTCCAGACCAAGTAAGACCCCATGTGCTTTCATCCCTCTGTGTATCTTTGCTTGCCCTTTCTACAATACCAATGCAGCAGATTGATGACAAGGAAAAAAAAAAAAACTATGTAATTCATGGTACTTGTGTTCCTGCAGCTATGCAGACATGTGAAAAGATCAAAGCTTTCTTCTAGAGTCATGGAGTTCGGCTAATATTTACAAGGTAAATGCTTTTAAAATGTCTTCTGGGAATAGTGTCTATGATGGATAGTTTTATGTAAACTAAGCACAAGTAAAGCCTTTTGAGAGGAGAGATTCACAATTAAGAAAACGTCTCCAAAATATTGGGCTGTAGGCAAGCCTGTAAGGCATTTTCTTAATTAGCAATTGATGGGGGAGGGCCCAGCCCATTGTGAGTGGTGCCATCCCTGGGCTGGGGTAAGGCGGGGAAAGAGGTTCCCTTTTATGAGATGTCCTAAGGGATTGAAATAGGGCAGAAGAGGGAAGGCGGATGGGAATGGGAAGATAAGAGTGGGGGTGAAAACAGTCGAGATGTAATATGAATGAATTATAATAAATAAAACTTTTAAAAACAGAAAGCCAACTGAGAATGCCATGATGAACAAGCCAGGAAGCAGCAGCCCTTCACGTTCTCTGCATCTGATCCTGTTTCCTCCCTAACTTGTTTTAGGTCATGTTGTTTCATCACCGCAATAATAACCCTAACCACAACAGTGTCAAAACTTATTTTTTCTGCTATAGTAAATTCAAGATGAAGTTATAGCATATAAGATAAGGCTTATTGGAAGTGGCTCTTAGCCACCATGCATGGGGGAGTGGGAGAGAAAGAGAGAGGAGATAGAGAAGGAGGAGAAAAGGAGGAGAGATTTAAAAAAGAGAGAGAGAGAAAGAGGATCAGGGGTGGAGGGAACCAAACTATTTGCTTATATAGCAAAGGATCTCTTGGAGAGGGAAAGCACTGCCCCTGAGCTAGAGAGTTCAGGGTACAGAGCACTGTATGCCAGCCACACCCTGAAGTAGGTAGGGATCCATGGATCTTTGAAACTAAACAGTAAAGGCCCTCCTGAAAGAACAGCATGTTTTATTTTACCTTGCACATATCTCTTACAGTCTTAGTCTGTGTTCTACTGACATGAAGAGACACCATTCCCAGGGCAACTCTTATTGACGTTTTAGTCTATTGTCATCATGATGGGAAGCATGGCAGCCGCCAACCGGACATGGTGCTGGAGAAGTAGGTGAGAGTTCTACATCTGGATCCACAGGTAGCAGGAAGAGAAAGCCACTGTGCTTGCCTGGAGCTTCTGAACTTTCAAAGCTTACCCCCAGTGACATACCTACTCCAACAAGACAACACCTCCTAATCCTGCCCAAGTAGTGTCATTCCATGATGAATAAGCATTCAAAGTAATGAATCTGTGGGGGCCTTCCTTTTTTATTGTCATAGTAATATTTATTTGTGAGAAATCAATACATAAAATGATCTTTAAATACTAAAACCATCAACCCGCAACTAACATCCGTAGTTTAACTTCTTACCCTAACTTTGTATTAATAATAGCTCTTCACTTATTTTATACACAGATTTTCAGGTTTTGTCATAATAAGCCTGTGGCGACCATAAAATAAAAAAAACACATCCATTTTGCAAACTAATCTTTACAGAGATTACAAGATTTGCACACAGTTACAGTTCAATGTGAAGTTCAGATTATCTAAAACCCTTCTGTACACACCTGAACTTTAATATCATATTTTGAATCTCTTTTTTCTTCTTTCTAATTAATTAATCATTTACTTTACATGCCAATTGCAAGTTTCTCTGACCCCTCCTCTCCTTCCAGTCCGCTGCTCTCACTCTTCCGCTCTCCTCTGTCTACACCTCCTTTACTGCCCCCCCAGAAAAGAAGAGGCCTCCCATGAATATGAACCAGCCTTGGGATATGAAGTTGCAGTAAGACTAGGAGCATCTTCCTCTATTGAGGCTAGAGTAGCAGAAAGGGACTCAAAGGCAGGAAATTTAGTCAAAGACAGACCCTACTCACACAAGAAATCCCAGAGACACAACTGTTCTCTTCTGTACAGAAGGCATAAGTCTGTCAGGCATTAGGTATATCTATGGGGGCCATTCTTATTCAAACTTCCAGTCATTAAACAATGATTTTGAAATTTTTTCATGTTGCTACATATATCACCTATCCATTCTTTTTATTATTACTGTTATATTATATTTTACTATATTATATTATATTATGTTATATTGTCTCGTTAAATTTCGTATATCCATTCATATCGTAATTGCACGTGGTTCATCTCTAGTTTTCAGATATTATAAATATATGTAAGTATACTAAACAAGATTGTATAATTATGTATTATTATTCCTATTTTTGTGAATGCTTTGTAGAATAGATCTTTGATTTTGGAAATGAATAGATAACTTTCAAGTGATTTTTCAGTTTGCAAACTTCCTAGCAATGTATAAATGTCGAGGCTACAACCTTGACAATAATAGTAGACTCAAACACTTTCATTTTAGTTTTCCTAGTTTGCTCTAAATATTATTAATATTTAAACTCTAATAAGAATGAAACAAGAAACATTTTCTATATTAACAATAGCCTTTTACTGTCCCCAAATTTGTTCTGAGGAAGCAGTATGAATTACTTCAGTTAAGGGTTTGCAATATTAGGGAAGGTATAAAAGAAGTAGCCATGAACATTTGTGCGCATCTTTCTGATCAGAAGCAGCAGGCAGCAATCCAAACACAAGCTCCAGGACCACAAGATCCATTATACCCACTGAAGTTTCTGCAAGGTGTGTGCAGGGAATCCCAGGATCACATATGCCTGCCATAGGTCTTGGAGAAAGGTGTTAGAAGTCTCCAAATTAAGTGTTGCAGTTGGTTTAAATGAGCTACCATGTACCATCTGACTCTCTACTGCATTGGTACCTGCTGTCAATAGAATCCTGTATTCCAGAATTGTTACATGGAACTGACTCTTCCCATGAAAATGTTAGTTGAGAAAACAGACACTAGTCTCCTTTCACTTGATTGACTCCCCAGAAATTTTTTCTCTAAAATATTTTGAACAATTAAGTTTCCCATTTATATTTACCTTTGAATAATTGTACCAAAGTATGGTGGCCACCATCTGTAATCTCAGCATGAAGAAGATGGAACAGGAGAATCACAAGTTCCAGACAAATATGGATTATATAGCAAGATCCTATATACAAAATTTAAATGTATGTACAAGGTTGCTATTAAAACTTAAATGTAGAGTGCTGCTTAACATGCAAAAGGCATGTTGGTCATATACATACCTATATATACATATATATGGGGGTATATGCTTAAATATCAGTATATGTATATATTTATGTAAATTGCAGGCTTTGGACAGGGTCATGAATACCTATTAATTAGTTCTCACTTGATAGTGTGGGTAATCAACAATTAAACACTTGACAAAATGTTCTGAACAAAGAGACAACAGGGGTGTCTATGTAGGGGCACTTTCATGTCTCTGTACTTCCAAATGTGAACATGCCCAATTTACTACAAGATTTACTGCAAAGATCACTGCAGAGGTTATATTTAAAAACAAGAACCTGCACTAAATCCTGAAAAGAGAACTCCCATGAGAAAGAAGTTTGATGTCTGCATTGGCTGTGAAACATACCAGTCTGTTTGACTGTGGAGATATCTGTCGGTGTCCCTGCACTGCCCTTGGTCAGGCATAGGCCAAGATGAACAAAGCTGTCTAGAGGTCACTGACTGACTCTTTTCTTCTTGTCCCTGAACTGGAGAATCTTTGCTTTCTGTAAATGCTTATATATAATGCACTCTGAATTAAAAACTCGTAGGCATAGTTAACTGGTCAATATAATTCATTTCCAAAACAAGAACACTCTCTCTCTCTCTCTCTCTCTCTCTCTCTCTCTCTCTCTCTCTCTC
>OU015747.1:101914782-102015334 GCA_907169655.1 Acomys percivali
TCTCTCTCTCTCTCTCTCTCTCTCTCTCTCTCTCTCTCTCTCTCTCTGTGTGTGTGTGTGTGTGTGTGTGAGTAAATGCTACATTGTTTATAAGATAATTATTAATCATGTTTAAGAATAATGATGGAAATCAAATTGCCACTAAAAATATTTTTTCTTCATTCTTAAACATGAATGAATTGTGAATTCTTAGACACAGAAATTGAGAATTTAGTGGAGAGAGAGAGAGTGGGTGTGGATAAAAGTGTAGCATTAACAGAGGAAGAGATATGATGGTTGGTATGAAGAATTCAGCATGCAAGTTTGGGTATAAATTATACCTATGTTTTTAGAAAAGTACAAGATAATGTTAGTGAGCATATTTATTTATTTTTTCATGTTTTAAATTTATTAAAACTGTATTACATCCCATTGTTATCCCCTTGCTCTCATCTTCCCTTTCCACTGTCCCTCCCTCTTCCACCCTATTCCCCTCTCCTAGTCCACTGAGAGGGAAGAGAAATCCTTCACCAACATCCGATCACAGCCTATCAGGTCTCATCAGAATAATCTACATCCCATTCCTCTGAGTACCCACAGGGCATCCCTGCTGAGGGGATCAAATCTGAGGCACCAGCATTCACGTTAGAGACATTCCCTGCTATCTCCCCAATCACAGAGAACCATCTGTCCATCAGCTACATTGGAACAGGGGGTCTAGGTTCTCTGCATGCATTATTGTTGGTTGATGCATCTGTCAGTGCAATCACTCATGGGTCCCGACACACTGGACTTTATCGTCTCACTGTGGGGCTCTTGACCCCTCTGAGTCCATAAACCCATTCTACTCCTTCACTCTTAGTGTTCTCCCGGAGTCTAGAAGGGTGTCCCAGTATCTGTCCTGTCCTGATGCCCATCCACATGGAGTCTTTCAGAAAACATCAATGTTGAGATAATATTCTCTTATAAGTGAATATATACCATGCATATGTTTCTGGTACTGGGTTACCTAACTCAGGATGATCTTTTCTAGTTCCATCTATTTGCCTGCAAATTTCAAGATTTTGTTTTTAATAGCTGGCTAGTATTACATTGTGTAAATGCACCACAGTTTCTTTATCCATTCTTCTTTTGAAGGACATTTAGGCTGCTTCCAGATGCTATGAATATACTTGAAAAATGTCCTTGCTATATGGTAGAAAATCTTTTGGGTATATATTCCCAGGAGTGATATAGCTGGCTCTTTGAGGTAAAGTTATTACTAGTTTTCTAAAAAAGTGACAGATTGATTTCCAAAGTGGTTATACACTGGCAAAGGAGTGTTCCCAATTCTCCACATCCTTGTCAGCATTTGCTGTCACTTGAGTTTTTGATCTTAGCCATATTGATAGGGGTAAGATGAAATCTTAGAGATGTTTTGATTTGCGTTTCCCTGATAATTAAGGATGTTGAACATTTCTTTAAGTGTTTCTTGGGCATTCGATGTTCTTCTGTTGAGAATCCTCTGTACACCCATTTTTAAGTTGGGTTACTTTTTATGGTGGTGTTTAATTTCTTGATTTCATCTTATATTTTGGATATTGGCCCTTTGTTAGATGTAGGTTTGGTGAAGATCTTTTTGCAATCTGTAGGCTATCATTTTGTTCTGTTGACAGTGTCTTTTGCCTTACAGAAGCTTTTCAATTTCATGAGGTCCCATTTATTAATTGTTGATGTTACAGCCTGATCTCTTAGTGTTCTCTTCAGGGAGTTGCCTCCTATACCAGTGAGTTCAAGGGTCTTTCTCACTTTTTCATCTAACAGATTTAGTGTGTCTTGTTTTATGTTGAGATCTTTAATCCACTTGGACTTTAGTTTTGTGCACAGTGATAAATATGAGTCTATTTGCATTCTTCTACATGTAGACATTCAGTTAGATCAGCACTATTTCTAGAAGATGGTATCTTTTTTGCCATTGTATGGTTTTGGGTTCTTTGTAAAAAATCAAGTGTCCATAGATGTGTAGGTTTGGGTATTTGATTTGATTCTATTGATCAACCAGCCTAATTCTATGGCAATACTATACCATTTTTATTATTATGTTATTATATATTATATATTATTTATATATGTTGCTCTGCAATGTGGCAGGAGATCAGGGGCGGAGATTCCTCCAGAAGATCTTTTAATGTACAAGATTGTTTTAGCTATTTGGGTTTTTGTTTTTCCATATGAAATTGATAATTTATCTTTCAAGGCAAGTAAAGATTTTTGTATGTATTTTGATAGTGAGTGCATTTAATCTGTAGATTACTTTTGGTAAGATGACAAATTTTACTGTGTGGTGTCTCTTGATCCAAGAGAATGGGAGATCTTTCCATCTTCCGATTTTTTTTTCAGTTTCTTCAGAGATAAAGATTTTTTCATATGTCTTTCATTTCCTTGGTTAAAGTTACACCAATATACTTTATATTATTTGTAGCTATTTTTAAGGGTGAAGTTTCCCTAATTATTTCTCAGCTACCCATTTTTCATTTGTATACAAGAGGACTACTGAGCCTTTTTTTTTTTTTTTTTTTAAGTAATCGTGTATCTGGCTACTTTGATGAAGTTGTTTATCGAATGTAGGTGTTCTCTGGTGGAATTTTGGGGGTCACTTATGCACTATCATATTGTCAGCAAATATGGATAATTTGACTTCCTCCTTCCTGATGTGGATCTGTTTCATCTCCTTTTGTTGTCTTATTGGTCTAGCTAGAACTTCAAGTACTATATTGCCGAGCTATCGAGAGAGAGAGAGAGAGAGAGAGAGAGAGAGAGGACAGCCTTGTGTAGTCCCTGATTTCAGTGAAATTTCTTTGATTTTCTTTTCATTTAATTTGATATTTATATTGGCTTGTTGTATATACCCTTTATCATGTTTAGGTACGTGTCTTATATTCCTGATTTTTCCAAGAGTTTAAATATGAATAGGTGGTAAATGTTGTCAAAGAGTTTTTTTTTTGTTTTGTTTTTTGTTTTGTTTTTGTTTTTTTTGGCATCTATGGAGAGATGATAAAAATTTTTAAAATTATTTTCTTTCAGTTTGTTTATATGGTGGATTACATTGATGGATTTCCATATATTGTACCATCCTTGCACGCCTGAGATGAAGCCTATTAGGTCATGGTGAATGATAATTTTGATTTGTTCTTGGATGCAGTTTGTGAGAATTTTATTGGGTACTTTTGTGTCAATGTTCATAAGGGAAATTGGCCTGAAATTCTTTTTTTGTTGTTGTTTGATCTTTGTGTGATTTAGATATCATGGTGACAGTGGCCTCACAGAACAAGTTTGGTAATATCACTACCATTTTTATTTTGTGGAGTACTTTGAAGAATATTGGTGTTAGCTCTTTTTTGAAGGTCCTAGTAGAATTGAGAGGTGAAACCATCTGGCCCTGGGCTTATTTTGGTCAGGAGACTTTTGATGAGTACTTCTCTTTCCATAGGATATATAGGATTCTTTAATTTGTTTACCTGATCCTGATTCAACTTTAGTAAGTGGGGTCTATCGAGAAATTGTTCATTTAATTTAGATTTTCAAATTTTGTGCCATATATGATTTTGAAGTAACACCTAAAGATTCAACAGTGGTAGGAGGGGCTCCCCTTAAATGACACATAGGTGAGTGGGGGAGGAAAAAGTGAAGCTTGTTGGGACTGGAAGGAGTGGATGAAAGGGCTATGATAGTTATGTCAAGTGAAGAGAGAAAGGAAGGAAGGAAGGAAGAAAGAGAAATAACTGATGAATATAAGGTTCCTTGAAAAGAGGTTGAATAAATATTAGGCTTTTTGTATGAAAATGCCATATTCCCTTGTTCCATTATAAGCTAGTTTCAAATGTAAATATTTATTTTGAAAAAGAAAATCAGCTTCTTTTGGGTTTTTATATGGTTAAATTAAAAAATGTCTCTCTGCATCCAAGCAGAGATTTTCAGGAAACAAGAAAGTATCTAACGCTGACCTTGAAAAGGTATTTTTTGCATGAGTATTTTTCTTCCCAATGGAAAACAATCAAGTCTATGACTGTGTCTCAGTTTTGAAGGGAAATCAGGATCCTGATACAATAATCCCTGAGCAATTTCAACATATGAAAATAGATAGAGGACAAAAGTAAGTAGAAGAACTCTTGAAGAAAGCAGAAGTATATAGAAAATGAAGAGTAGGCACTATTAAAACTGGAGAGAAAAAATAAGCACAGTGTACTGCTTTGATAATATTTTTAACCTCCCTATCATCTGCCAAATGAGAAAGAAGAATTCATTATCAAATTTAATGAACACATAACTTCTTTTTAAAAATATTTTATTAATTTATTCATATTACATCTCAATGGTTATCTCATCCCTTGTATCTTCCAATTCCTCCCTCCCTCCCATTTTCCCCTTACTCCCCTCCCCTATGACAGTGACTGAAGAGGACCTCCTCCCCCCTGTATATGCTCAGAGGGTATCAAGTCTCTTCTTGGTAGCCTGCTATCCTTCCTCTGAGTGTCACCAGGTCTCCTTATCCAGTGGATGTGATCAAATATGGGGCACCAGAGTTCATGTGAAAATCAGACCCTACTCTCCACTCAGCTGTGGATAATGTCCTGTCCATTGGCTAGATCTGGGTAGAGGTTTGAAGTTTACGGCCTATATTGTCCTTGGCTGGTTCCATAGTTTGAGCAGGACCCCTGGGCCCAAATCTGCCTATAATAATGTTTTTCCTGTAGGTTTCTAGGATCCTCTGGATCCTTCTACTTTGCCATTCTCCCATGCTTCTCTCATCTAGAGTCCCAGTAGGATGTCCTCCCCTCTGTCCCAGTTTCCTGGTAAGTGAAGACTTTCATGGGACATGCCCCTTGGGCTAATTTCTATAACAGGAAAATTAAATTAGTCCATCTTGAATAATCTCTCAAAAGGGAGGACAAATCAGTTATAATTTTAAGATAGTTTCCCCCCCCAAAAGAATAAAATATATAAAGACAAAAACTTCTACTTAGCCTAAGATAAAAAACAGTAAATTTAGTCATTTTTTTCTATTTCTATATTTCTAGAAAGATAATGCGATAGGGTTATGGCCCACCTGTGAAAGAATAGATTTTCACAGTGGGCAGAATTATGTCACCATTTCAGGACAGAAGTTGAGTGAAGATGTTATCTGAGGTTTCAGTTTTACTAATTAGAGAAATGGTCCTATTTGCTTCAATTAATATTCTACATGAGCTGAATCTCATATATAGGGGTAATTAGGTTTTAAGGAATATGATCTGTGACAGAAAGAAGAAAGAATTAATATGTGAAACCAGGGAAAGGACTTAAGGAGGAGTTTAAAAAAGAATATTTGTATCAATTTGGTTTTCCATTATAAGAGATTAATGTAAGTGAAAAGAGATGTCAAAAAAATCAGATTGTGGAGTTTACATAAAGTGGTGTTTAGTGACTATGTTTTGTGGTGAGAAGAATAGTTGACTGCATTCATCTGCAGTACAACTTTTGTCAGATTCATATGATGAGAGATTCAGCCAGAAATGACTTCAAGAGATAAAAATACAGAAAACAATGTCCCTCATTATTTTCATTATTTTAGTAATTATTCCCTACAGCAGAGCTGCTATTATTACACAACGTGTTTCTTTCCTTTTCTTACTTAAGAGTAGGGATAACTTATGACCTACTTCACACTAATTAGTACTAAGAGTGAGACCCTTTTTCTATTTTGTATAATTATTTTTAGCTCATAATTTTGCCTTGCCAGTGAGCATGGCTTGCATGGAGTGCAGTTAGTCAGGCACAAATTTTATTTAAAAATATATCAAGAGTAAGATGCATCTCCAGAGAGAACTAAATTGAGAGTCAGTAAGATCTGTCCTGGTGAAAATCTGTTCCTGCACACCATACTGCTTTTTAAAATGAATCAAAATCTTAATCAACTTGCTTGCAGGCAAGTCTGAATTATGTCACAGTTATTTAGGTGAATCTTGCTGAGAAACACTGAAATTATATAATATCGTGACACAAAAATAAGAGAGGAAAGTATGGTATAGGTTTCTCCTGATGATTGCTTCGTTGGCCCAAGTTGCTACTTTGTAATGCCGTTATATTTTGTACATTTGAAAAGATATGTGAGGCTTATAGTTTGGAGGAGAAAGTGCATATCGTTCATAAATGAATAATTATAGCTCATCTTTTGATGTTGTGAAATATGACAAGAAATTAGGTGAAATGAGGATAATTTAAAATATGCTCATACCATGTAGGCTTTTAGAAAAGAGAAACAAATCCAAGCTGGCTAAGAGTTTGTTATTTTTCTTGTTTAAATGTTCTTCTTTTCAACATGTACCTTAGTAAGAAAAAATCAAGGGAGTATGAAATGGAGTGGGTCATTGACTGCACATGTCCTCTCAAAACTAGTGAGTAGAAAAGATCACACCTATTGTAGTATATGAAATTACTTTTAATTGCACATGGATTAGTGTAGAATGTGGAAGGCACTGTGCTCATAATTGGATGATTTGTGAAACAAATTGGTTATGTGTTAACCCTAAGGCAGAATTCATATTTAGTTAGCCATTTGAATAATTATGGTCAAAAAGGATTCACACATAAAAGTATTCCATGATACCCTCTTCCCTTAGGCAATATCATCCTTAACCATTAAAACAATAGAATTTTCAAAATAAACATCACACTTTGTTGTAATAAAAGGATCTATTATGTATATTATAAATCATTATTATCACAGTCACCAATGAATACCCAAATCTATTGATTTCTGTCTGAATTGATTTAATTTATGACCTACTTATACATACATTGTGTGTGTGTTTGTTGTGTGTGTGTATGTGTGTAAAATATTACCAAGATGATCACACAAACAAGAAATGTTAAACCCGTAATCAAAAATGTAAAAATATCATGAAGGTCTATCTCTGTCAGAAAATAAACTGAAACAAAACAGTCCAATTCAACTTCCTTTCCTGCCTATTTTCTCTCAAACACACTAATACACTATTTGACATGGTAATTTAGGTGTCATCATAATGTCAATATTTTCAGTTAGGACAAACCTAAATACGATATGAATATTATTCATTAGGAAGCATTCTTTCCTATACATTGTTGGAGATTGCATGTTTACTTCATTGTCACCTAGCTAGGAAAATCAATAAATAAATTTCTTCAGAGCAATGAGAATGGTCATAAAGTTTAATTGTAGCATAGGAAAATGTAAAGCAGAAAAATGAAATAGCTTATTAATAATCGATATTTCCACACATGCTTTTAAATCTTTTAAAATATTATAAATATATATTTAGAAAGTCAAGTTGGCAAAAATGTGAGTTATTCAGTTCAATGTGTCATTTTATAAGTCAAGTGAGGACTTATTAATAAAATATAAATTGCTTGTATGATCCAAAGGCATGTAAAATTATATTAGTCAGAAATTGCAATAGAATCTCCTAGGAAATAAACCCAATAAAAACATTCATACTTTATCTTCAGGATAATATTCAACTATAATTATTTTGCTTCCTTGGCTATTCATTTTTTGGCATGAAGCCTGAATAAAGTTTGGTGGTTATATTCCTCATAAATTTCTAGATAAGTACACGTAGAAAAAGAAAAAGATAATATCCATAGTCTGCCTCCAAATAAAAACCACAGCCAGTTAAATGTATTTTCCAATTATTTATCAACTTAAAGCAATCTACATGACATTGATGTTGGTTATAGCACTAATACTAATCTTTTAAAAATGTAAACAGGTTCCAACTATTGATGTAAAAAATTTTCTGGCTTCATTGGTAAAATACATACTTGTTAATAAATATCAGCTATGCTATTATGCTATTGATCAACTTTGGGATACCCAATATAGAAACCCCTCTTGTTTGATAAGGCATTGGTCTCCCAAAATATACACTGTGTTTGTCAGTTAAGATCTTTTTGGGAAGTCATAATTAGCATTTTGAGAAATAAAAATATCCATTTGCGTTTGAAATATAGATATATATTAAAGTAAATAATTATATTTTAATGTTGTTTTAGTCTTTGTGTATAATTAAAAAATAAGTCACAGTGTTCCTTGAGCCCATACAAGCAGACATAACACTAAACTAGGAATAAAGAAACTGACGCCTTTAAGCAACTGAGGTATGTTACAGAATGCATTCAGATTTTATAGAGATGCTTAGTGGAGAAATCACTTGCAGGCAGGGCTAGCATGGTAACACAACTCCAGATCCTGAGAAACCATGTAAAGCTCAACAAGTAGCACAAAGTTCTATAATCCCAGCATGCCCACAGAAGGATAAAAAAGGACTTGTTGAAAGCATGTAGGGTTTTGTTTTGTTTTTGTTTTTTCCAATTCACCATTAAAGACACCCTGGCTTTAAAAGGTGTCAGACAAGGACAGATACACCTGATTGTTACATGTGCTCTTTATCTTAGTGCGCCTGCACTCTCATACACATACACAGAAATATGCACATATATCACACACTGACAGAATGCACTCAATTTGAAATTTTTGTATGTATGTAAATAATATACACAGCTTTTATGTGTAATCATTTAACCATTGAATAATATGCGTGTTTCTAGATGTTTCAAGTAAATATTTAGTAATTTGTACTTCATAAATGTTAATGTATTTTTCAAGTTGATTTATTAGAGAAAATCCAAAACATTAAAAAGTATGAAGAAACTTGTACAAGTCTATGACACACTTAAAATCTTCATGACAATAATGAAGAAAGAGATGATAGTCTTATAATTGTCGGGTCTTTCTTGGCCAGTGTGACATCAGGTATGTACACTTAGTGCATGTATGTTGAGGCAAAAGAAGCACTCCAGAGTTCTGCTCTATCTATCCCTTGGCTTACTTATTTGAGATGAGGTCTCTAACTGAACCTAGAGCTAGGCAGTAGCCAGAAATGCCCAATAATCCTCATGTATCCAGACCCCAAAGTTCTGAGATTACTGGCACATATGGCAATGAGTTACTGTCTACGTTAATGATGGGGATTCAAACTTAAATCTTGGTGATTACACAAGAAACAAATCCTCTTACACAGGAATATCTAGCCTTCTCTGATTTCATGCTTTGTTTTAAGTAAACAGGCTGAGACTACCATCAACTTCAGAATAAATAACAACTTGTTTTTAAGAGATCCAGTGCGTTCTAAATTCCTATCAGAATTAAACTAACAGTAAAAAGTCCCCTTTAGTAATTATTTCCAAATTTATATTTAAGATATATTTTGTAGCATGTAGTAAAATTTGTTTTAATATTTTCCATTAATAGCTTCCCTACTTAAAAACCCAGATTTTTTTTCCTTTATAAGCATGTTCAAGCCTATTTTATTGTTTTCCAATAGAAATTTCTAAAAAGCATAAATACTGAGGGAATAACACAGAATTGTTACAGTTTTGAATATACCTCATACTACAAAATCTGGTTTCAGTGATCTCAAAATAAAAATCAACCATTGTTGTAATAAAAGTACTTTCAGATATAGTACTTCACAGTGGATGACTATAAGAAAACACTTGGTGTATTTTTTTGTGGAATTTTTATTAATTCTTTGAGAAATGTTTAAATTGTAATTTGGTTGTATTCAAACTTCCCTCCCTCCAAAGTCTTCTCAGTTCCCTTCCTCCCATGGTAATTCAACTTCAATTCTCTTCAACTCTTTTTGAAACTCACTGCATCCAATTTGTGTTGCTATATAAACAAAATAAGAAAGCATCAATAACTGGAATAAAATGAACACATACACTTTTGGTGGAAAGGCAAACTAATATAATTGCTATGGAGATCAGGATGGATATAGTTCAATCAACCAACCAATAAATCAATTAACTTACCATAAGATCCAGATACAATATTCCTGGGAAAGTATTTGAAGGAAATGAAATAAGCCCAAAAGAGAAAATCATATGTCCATTGTGACAGCTACTCTTGATTGTTAACTGGAATGTGTCTTGTATAAACTTAAATACCAGATGCTGGGCACCTCTCTGAGAGAAGGATGTGTTTAGGGGAAGGAGTGTGAGTACATGAGTGTAGTGCTGGTGGAGGGCAGAAGAGAGCGATGTATTTCCCTGGAGCAAGAGAAAGTGGTGAGTTTATCTAATGAGGGAAGTCAGCTGGTGTCCTCTGTAAATTTCTGCCTTATATCAAGTCCCATACTCCTGACACTATATTATGTAGAATACAATGACTGCTTATTTCTTAAAGCTCTTTGTGATTATTTTTAGTTGATGTGAAAATTTTTTATATTGTTTGTATAAAAAATGGGTAGAAATGGGTAAATGGAACATTATTATATATTTTTAACCAAAGATTATAAGCATTTTGTTTGATGGTATTTAATTGAACAGACTATATATGCCAACTTTGTTTGAAAATTTAGATATATCTTATCAGAAGCAATCAAGCAAAAGCTGTCCATGGTCAGTTGTCTAATGGTATGCTCTATTGAAAGGTTACTTAATTTTTAAAAATCTAGTTCATAAGTGAAAGAGAAATGAAACACATCTGGATTCCATATTCTCCTTTTGGGAGAAAACCCTAACTTTCTGGCTTACATAACTAGAGAATTAGAGACTATTTTTCCATTTGTCTTCTTAATTTATTTAATCTAAAAAGATAATAGATTTTTCTTGTATCAGGAAGAACATCAACAGAGACCAGGATAGATTATTTTACTAGTAGCTCTTTGGAACCTGAAAGAAAGAATGGAGGGCCTACTCTAAACACTTACATGGTGGAATCAGTGAAGCCCCAAATTTGGAAACTACTAAGATTTTAAAGACTGGGAGTCCTGAGACCCTTTGACTCCTGTAGGTTTTGTTTATGTACTGACGGTCCGGTATTAAGACACTTAGGTCCTAGGAAAGTTTTCTCTAAAAGAGTAGGACTGGAATTCTCCTATACATATATGTTATGCCATTCCATTATATAAGTACTGAAAATTTTTCTACATTCTTAAGTTATGGAGTGCCCAACTTCTTTAGTAGGAGAAACAAAAATTCCCATTTACAAATTTTCCCAGACATAAAACTGAGGACAATACGAGAGTGTTGAATTGCTATGTTCTACTGCAAGATATCAAATCGAGCTGACCCAGGTCACTCATTTACTATATAATGAGTTACTAAGCATTATTACTAAAACATGAACAATTTTGCTGCTTAAGTGTTGAGATTATTTCATAATATTCATTTCTAAATAGATTACTTTTGACGTATTATTTCTGTTAGATAACTATTTGGTTTAGCAGGTTACATATTTGATTCAATATCTCAGAATGATTTTCTTTTTAAAATAACTATGGTTGAAACTCTTTTTGTTACAGATAAAAAGTGTCATTGAATACTCAGATTTTCTGATTGTCCCTTTACATTATTATTTTTATATGCTCTTTTACTTTTTGCTGTAGCATAGCACCAAGTACTATACACAGATTTATTATATATAATACTTAGAGAGATCCTTGAGGACATCTTGGGGTCAAGGACACCAGGAGAAAAAGGCCCATAGAATCTACTAAGCAAGGCTCATAGGAATATACAGAGATTGAAGTGGTAATCATTGAGGATCCTGAGTGTCCTCAGCTAGGTCCTCTGTATATATGTTAGGATTGATTGTTTTTGTGGGACTACTAACAGTGGGAGTGTGGGTGTCTCTGACTCTTTCATCTGCTGTTGACATACTTTTCCTTCTACTGTGTAGCTTTGTCAAGCCCTGACATGAGGGCTTATATGCCTAGTTTTATTGTATCTTATGATGGCATGTTTGGTTGAGGTCCCCGAAAAGCTTCCTCTTTTCTGAAGGACAATGGAGGAAGAGTGAATGGATTTGGGGGGAAAAGGAAGGTGATGGAGCCTGAGAGGAATGGAGGGTGGGAAACTGCGATTTAGGGTACTATATGATAAAATAATTTAATAATAATAATAGTAATCATCATCATCATCATCATCATCATCATCATCATCTTGGGAGAAATCTCTGCATCTGCCAGGAGAGTCAAGAAAAAGTAAAAGCCATGCAAGAAGAGCTATCTTGGCATAGAGAGCATCTAGTTGGCATACAGGAAGTAGATGGCTGGAAATGGAGCTCTACAGAAGGAACAAAAAAGCCCAATGTACTAGAAAAGCATACTTAGGCTCTGGGCAGGATCTGAAAGAAAATGAAAGGAGAAAACAAAGAATCGTTATACCTTTCTAAGTAAGTAAGCAGGCAGACACACATTCTGACTAGGAAAAAAGGTTCATGATTTCTTTTCCGTTCTTTCTTTAAAAAAATAAAGATTTATTTATTTATTATGTATACAATGTTGTGTCTCCATGTACAATTTCACATCAGTAGAGGGCACCAATATCATTATAGAAGTTTATGAGCCACCATGTGGTTTCTGGGAATTGAACTCAGGACTTCTGGAAGAGCAGCCAGTGCTCTTAACTTCTGATCCACCTCTCCAGTCCCAAGGATTTCATTAAAGTCTTAAGTTTTTCTTCTACCATTTTATCATAGCTTCTAATTATGTATCTCAGGAACCAAGTTCTTGAGACTATGTAGACTTCAAACTCATAGAGTTTAACCTGCCTCTGCCTCCTGAATACTAGGATTAAAGGAGTGCCCAATCACACATACCGAGGTTAGTATTTCTAAAACTCATTTACTTTTTAATTTTAATGCATACAGATCATATTTTTTTAAAAGATTGTGTGCAGTGTGTGTGTGTGTGTGTGTGTGTGTGTGTGTGTGTGTGTGTGTTTGAATGTGTCTTCAAAGGTCTAGAGTGGAGTTACAGGTTGTTAGCCATAAGATAAGGGTACTGGGAGCTGAACTCTGGTCCACTGAAAGCACAGTAAGTTCTCTAATTGTTGCAACATTCCATATAGCTTAACTATAACACTCAGTTAAAAAATGGTTAAATAATATTTTTAAAAATCCATGTTAATAGAGCATCATATCCGATTTTGGATCACATGACCAACAGATAATGTAAAAAGCAGTTAAAGTGCATCTATCTTTTCCATAATCATAATGTCTTCACGGTAAAGCTTATAAAACACTTCATTCTATCCTTTTGAAATAGGCACGCCATGGTCTCTTCTATAGTCTGGTAGTTGGTAGGTTTCTGTTTCTACATATCTATGGCATAATACATATTTAACAAACTATGTCTTTTATCCAATCATTCCTACTCTACATCACCTCCAGTAACCAGCAATTAACTCTCAACCTCTACTTGATCAAATTAAATAGATTCCGTGTGTATGTGCACGTGTGCATGCGTGCACTTTTCCTTGTGTACCTGGCATAGTTAATATAATGATCTCAGGTTCTAAGCCAAATGACGCACATGACCAGATTTTATGTTTTCTGCGGCAAAATTATAGTTTTGTATATATGCATCCCATTTTCTCTATACATTCATCAGTCAGTGGACATATACTTTGTCCCCAATTTATTGGCTACTGTGATTAATGCAACAGTGAACCAGAGTGTTCAGATGTCCCATTGTCGAACTGTAACTTATTTTCTTCGTATATGTGTTATGTTCTACATGTTTACCTTTTGAGAAACCTACATAAAGATTTTTTTCTTTAACATTTACGCACACATGTATGTGGATGCCCTCGCCTGTGTGCACACTTGGAAGTCAGAGGAGGGTTAAATGTTCTCTTTTGTCACTACCACCTATTCTTTTGAGAAAGACCTCACTTTGAAACTGACTCTTACATTTTGTTATTAGCACACATAATTTGTTACCACTCTTTAAGTGCAGGAAGACTCAGCGTTTGCTAGCAATTGTGCGATGCCTAATATGCTACATGGGTGCTGATATCCAAGCATGCATTTAGGGTTATGATCCAAGTAATTTTTTCCACTGAGCCATCTCTCCACACCAAGTGTTTATTTCTTTACTTTATTCAAAATACTTATTTGTAGTATTTTTGATACTAGACATTCTTAATGGGTGAAGTGACAGTTCATTGTGGTTTTCATATATCTTTTATAATCATTAATAACATTTAGAATAGAAAATAAATTTTTAATTTTAAATTATTTATACATTTGTGTATGTATGAATCTGTGTGGAATTCATATATACTCACCTGCAGGTGAGTGCAGGTGTTCAGGACTGCCAAAGCAGCTGGATCCCACTGAGGTGGATCTATTGGTGGTTGTTAGTCATCCAACATAATTCTGAGAATCAAACTCCAGGCTTCTGCAAGAACAATACTCAATTTAACATCTCTCAACAATATAGAAAATTTTCCAAGATTTTTCAGTTATTTATATATGCATTATTTTCTTAAGTGTCTATAGAGATCTATATCTTATATTTAAATCAGGTCATTAATTATCTATTGTTTTAGAAAAATTAGATTGAAGAATTGACTTGCCTATTTTAAACATTAACCAATTCTAAGATGTACAGTTGGAAATATATTCCAGATTGTAATTAATATATATATACATATATGATAAGAGAATAACAGCAAAATATTATATATACATACGTATGTAATATATTATATATAAATATTTTTGTTGTTCTGTTTTAAAATCTCTGTGAGTACCTCGGTCATACTTATTATTACACAGTCAGGCTTCCCATATCTAACCACATTTTAATATTCATTGATTTTTGATGATGTTGGCATAATAAATCTGCTGGGCTTTGAAAGAGAATGCAATAGTCATAATTTGGCTTTGCCTGTGCCTGTCTTTCCAGAAGTGCTAAGCAGGCTGCTCATATTCTCTGACTTCTCTCCTCATTTGCACAAATTCAGCTCTGGATGAGACCCAAGTTCAGATTTGCTGGGAGTCTGTTTTTTGTTTGTTACTACTATTTGAGTGCTAGAGAGCAAGCCAAGCCTGGCTTTATTCCAAATACAATTCCAGGATGTATTGTTCAGCAAGAAAAGAAAGTGTATAAAAGCAGTCAACTGTCCCAACAACTTAGGGTATATTCAAGTAACTTGTTCAAAAGTATTCTTCCAGCATTGAACAATATTCCTCTTAATGATTCAGTTCCAATCCTATATCATAAATGTTGATATAAGTGTCTTTACCTGTTGCAGGGCTTGGTTTAGACTCTCATTTTTCATTATTTTGAGGGAACTAAAGTTAAGTGAATATTGTTGTAGTGTAAATTTCCCATAATTTTAATTTTATACTTGAAAACATATTTTATAGAAAAAAATTGAATGTGTCAACCAGTCACTAAGGTGATGTATGTTAAATAGTCCACTAAAATGAATAAGGTACTCAGCATGACATCCTGGATGTAAACTTACGAAATGATTTTCAACATCTGCAGCCTCTAGCCGATTAGAGTTACTCCTACCATTTCAGTGCTGCATGACTCTAGCGACTTCTATAATTTTGTTATGTGTCATGGTGGATACAAACTTCTCTTTCTGGGAGCTTTCTCTACTGAAGATTCAACATAGATAATTATCCTGTAAATGAATTAGCTACCAAATAGAGTTATGAGAATAATAAATTTAAAAATAATTATGTAAACCAATGTTCCCAGAAGAGCCATACCTGTATCAAAGGCTGGAAGAGGATTAGAATATCTTGACAGTGGAGTCAGAGACTAAGCACTCAGGACCAGATGGTTTTGAGATATTACTAATCACTTCATTAGCCAAACATTCTCCACTCTTTTTTTTTTTTCTTTCTTTCTTTTTTTTTTTTTTAAGGAGGATATTTATTTATTTATATTTTTTATTAATTTATTCTTGTTTTTTTCTCTTTTTTTATTAATTTATTCATATTACATCTCAATATGGCCTCTTGTATTGGCTAAGGCTCTTTCTTTTCAGAATATTAAAATTCGGTTTTAAATCAATAAGTCTTCTATGTTAAAAATTCCTTCTATACTTAGCAGCATCTATTTTTTTTAAACATTCATTTATTTACTTATTTATTTATTTATTGCAGGTGGTCTTTCCAGGCCACAGAGGAACTGGATACAGGAAGTCCAGATGAGACTCGATAGGCTGAGGACAGGTGTTATAGGAGAAGGTCTCCCCTTTCTGAGGACTAAGGGAGGGAGGGAGAGGTTATAAGGAAAGACGGGTGGGATTGGAGGTGACGCCAGAGGGCGCTACAAGGAGGATGTAAAGCTACCATGCTACACTCTTGTTTCTGACCATCAGGTAGAACATTAAAAATCTATTCTTAGCAGACCGCTAAGTTACATAAATCCAAAAACTATGAGTGTCATTAGTTGGCATCTGTGATGTACAGTACAAGTTTGTATATTTTGATAAAACTTATCCACATGGCATCCTTATCAGTATATTTGAGGAAGCTCTGGTTTACCTTTATTTGTCCTGTACCTATTAAATCTTACGTAACTGCTTCCATTTTGGAGCATGTTATATGGGACTAAAAACATTTCTCTAAAACAGTAATTAGTTGAGGAAACCTTCGCAGGTGTTACTAGTTCTATCACCAGAGTAGGACTGATTAACCTGTCTTGTATTCCAATTTCTTATGTCCATGTCTTGGCATCATAAATTTAATATATTGTTGTTTTGTTTTCATTACAGTAGTGATATCATATATTCTATTGTATTTGTTAGCTGCATTCTTAGCTCAGTGCTTCACAAACCCTATATTATTAATGGATATAATGAAGGGCATCAGATACCTGGGAGTGATAGTACAGTGACTATTATCATGGCTGAGAAGCAAATTGTAACCTATTCTACCATTGGGAGGAAAAGGAAATATTTTCAAGTAATGCAATTAAATATATGTCAGCTATACAGAAAAATCTAACTGTATTCAGCAGGGCAGATAAGATGTGGCATATAACAATAAAGCTGTGTAGCAGACATGTATCTTTCCCAATATGTTGTGTCAAAACATGGTGACTTCTTTAATTTTATGTGATTTATTTTCTTACATATTCATCTATGGTAATGTATTGGGAATCACTACCAACAGTTTTTAAAATCATGGAAAACTATAGGCCACCAGTAAGTCAGAAATATTTTATCATAATGCTGAAACAGTCTATCATTTATTGATTTTATTTATCTATTAATAAATTAAATAAAATATAAAATATGTATTTTATTCATTGATTTATATTTCATGGATTTGATATTATAAAATAACTAGCACTTCAGCATGAAAATGCAATTTACCATTCATGTATATAGTGAGATGTTTAATGATGTAAAGGCAGCATCACTTAGATTATGATTTTATGAAAAATATTTTTCTTAAAAATAAAGTATTGATTTTCATAAAATGAATGATTACAAGTCTCTTAGTAATATTATCTCTATGTAATTAAATATAGGTCATGGTGACATTGTAATAAAAAGTAGTCAAAATACATTGATAAGCTAGAATGTTTTGCTTCATTTGAATGAAGTAGTTAAGTGTCTAGGTTTCATATAATCAGCTTCACTTTTAACCAAAGGACCTTGTCCAAATATAATTACTTTGAATTTGAAATTACATTAAACAGAAGAAAGAGGAATTAGTTAAATCTAGTTCAAAACATGGCTACACTTGAATAATTCTCTGTTGATATCTAATTATTTTGTGCTAGTGGAACAAGGACAGATTAAATTCCATCATACTTGTGTACTAAGCTTGTAGAGTGAACTATATGGATATTTTCTGCATAGCAGCAACATTCACGTATAATATTTAAATATGAAAGGATGAAGTTTTAATGATTTGGAGGTACTATAATAAAATATAAAGGCAAAGTCATTTCAGTAAATTTTTAATGTGTGCTAAATTAAATTATAGGAAAGAAATGGTTTTATTTTTAATGCAGTTCCCTCAGACTTACAAACTGTATTCTAAAACTTTAATTTGCCGTCTTTTCTCTCTCATATCTTTCTTGTGATCCATTATGCATCAATGGTAGAATTGAATGTTTACTTTTCCTTTAATTGCCTGTATCTATGCATTCTCTCTAGTTGTATCTCTAGCTTCGTCTCTATCTCTTTGTCTCTCAGTTTCTCTCATATATTATTTCTTCCAGCTTTAAATTTTATAGTGGTGATGTGTTATTGCAGAATGGCAAACAGCTTCAACATGGTCCCTCAATAGCAGAAAATTAGACTCTGCTCTTTTTGGATATTGTATGTAAAAGTCCCACGTTTTTTAAAGAAACATTCATCCAGTAAGGCCAAAGATCATTTGTCTTTTGAAACAAGGTTTATTCATAACACCTTAAAGCTAAGTGTTGGATTACAAAACGATTATCAGAATTTGAAGACAAGATAGAGTAATTGGATCATACAGTGTAAGAAAATTTATCTGAAACAAAACAAAAACCTTCAACAAAACATTCAGGAAGTATATGAAAGCATTCTAAAGCTCGTAGCTATGAATAATGGGTATAGGAGTAGAGACCACCATCAGTGGCACAGAAAATATTTTTAAACAAAACCTCAATAGAAAAGTTTAATGATCTAAGAATATGATGCTATTGAGTCCAAGAGAAATACAAAACATCAAGTAGAAAGGAGGTGAACAGAAACATCCCACATCGTATAATAGTCAAATGAAACAGAGAACAAAGAAAGGATATTGCTAACAATCAGGATGGGAAAAAATTCTAATAAATAAAATATGCATAAAAATAAATAAAAAAGAAAGTGACTATAGATAGATCAAGTCACATACCAAGGCAGATCCATTAGAATAAAAGTATTTTTTCCCAATGGACATAATGAAAACCAGGAAGGTTGAACCAATATTCTACAAGTTAGGAAAGAGCAAAGATGCTTTCGAATTTATATCACATGCTGCAAAACTATTAATCATAATCAAAATAAAAAGAAAAAATCATTATGGTTTAAAAAATTTTAAGAAATCTACGACTGCTAAGACAGCTCTACAGAGATTTCTGGAAAGTAATTTACATCTGAAAAAAGGTTAAACATGTCCACAAGAGGCACAGGAAAAAAAAAATCCAGAACACTGAATCAAAATAGCGGTAATAAAGCTGCATGTAAATAACAAAGTGACAGGAATTGAAATGCATTTTAAACAACTTATGAGGTCTAAACTCCCCCAAAATGAGACATATTAACAGTTTGTTAGAAAACAGGACTTAGGGCAGTGGAAGCCATGAAGGCTGCCCCACCTTCGTGGAGCTGGAAATGCAATGGAATGCAACAGTGGTGAGAACGAGGCTGATGTGAGTGGCCTCTGAACAATGCGGAATCAGCATCACGACCCCATTTTTCTTGTGCAACTTCTCCCTTATCCTAACAATATGTTACTGTTTCAATTTTATGTCCCTCTTTTCTTCTTTGAATATTTTATTTTGCCTTTTTATTGTTTGTTTGTTTGTTAATAGTCCACTACATCTAATGACTGCTTCTCTAGACAGCTTCTCCTTCATCTATGCTGGAATTTTGGTTTACTTATCTTGTGTGGGTAAACATAGCTGCAGTAAGTTTATATGTGCAGTGGTCCTGTGATGTACAAATAACAGCATTCCTCATCTCTTCACCTTTAGTGTATTCATATATATTGTACCATGTGTATATCTTCCAAAAAAGCTGTCTGTTTTTAAATGTAGATACTCAAAATATGAAACATTTATTGGATGGTTTGGCAAATATTTACATATTAATGAATAGAAAATATCATCATGATATGATATTGAGAAAAATAAAACCATAATTAACATACTCCTACTTGACACTCAATAAAGAAATATATGAAAGAAATGATGTATTTAAAAATGTTTCAAGCATAGTATAAGTCTTACATATCTTTTTACTTTATTTCTTTAAAATGGTTGTGTGCACATATGGTCACTTGATTTTTGACAAAGAAGCCAAATCTATTCAATGGAAAAAGGATAGCATCTTCAACAAATGGTGCTGGTCTAACTGGATGTCAACATGTAAAAAAAATGCAGTTGGACCCATATTTGTCACCATGCACAAAACCGAAATCCAAGTGGATCAAGGAGCTCAACATAAAACTAGAAACACTAAATCATTTAGAATAAAAAAATTGAGAAGAGCCTGGAAAACATTGGCACAGGAGACAACTTCCTGAACAGAACATCAACAGCCCAGGCCTTAAGATCAACAATTAATAAATAGGACCTCATGAGGCTGAGAAGCTTCTGTAAGGCTGCAGACACTGTCAGCAGAACAAAGTGACAGCCTACAGACTGGGAAAAGATCTTCACCAACCCTACATCTGACAAAAGTCTAGTATCCAAAATATATAAAGAACTCAAGAAATTAAACACCACCAAACCAAATAACCCAATTGAGAAATGGGGCTTGGAACTAAACAGAGAATTCTCAACAGAAGAATATCAAATGGCTGAGAAACACTTAAAGAAATGCTCAACCTCCTTAGTCATCAGGGAAATGCAAATCAAAACAACTCTGAGATACCATCTTACACCCATGAGAATGGCTAAGATCAAAAATTCAAGTGACACCACATGCTGGAGAGGATGTGGGGAGAGAGGAACACTCCTTCATTGCTGGTGGGAATGCAAACTAGTACAGCCACTTTGGAAATCTATCTGGTGCTATCTCAGAAAACTGGAAATAAGGCTTCCTCAAGACCCAGCTATTCTGCTCCTTGGAATATAGCCAGAAGATGCTCCCGCATACAAAATGCTCAACCATGTTCATAGCAGCCTTATTCATAATAGCCAGGACATGAAAACAGCCTAAGTGTCCCTCATTAGAAGAATGGATAAAGAAACTGTGGTACATTTACACTATGGAATACTACACAGCTTTTAAAAACAAGGAATTCCCGAAATTTGTGGACAAATGGATTGAGCTAGAGATGATCATAATGAGTGAGTTAACCCAGAAGCAGAAAGACTCAAATGGTATATACTCACTTTTATCTGCATACTAGCCCAAAGGGCATGTCCCACAAAAACCTTCACTTACCAGGAAACTGGGACAGAGGGGAGGACATCCTAATGGGACTCTAGATGAGAGAACCATGTGAGAATAACAGTGTGGAAGGATCCAGTGGGTCCTAGAAACCTACAAGTAGAACATTATGATAGGCAGATTTGGGCCAAGGGATCCCGCTCAAACTAAGGCACTAGCCAAGGACAATACAGGAGGTAAAATTTAAACCCCTACCCAAATCTAGCCAATGGACAGGACAGTCTCCACACTTGAGTGGAGAGTGGGATATGAGTTTCTCATGTACTCTGGTGCCTCACATTTGACTATGTCCCCTGGAGGTGGAGACCTAGTAGCACTCAGAGGAAGGACAGCAGGTCACTGAGAAGAGACTTGATACTCTATGAGCATATGCAGAGGGAGGTAATCCCTCTGAGGAACAGTCATAGGGGAGGGGAATAAGGGGAAAATGGGAGGGAGGGGAGAATGGGAGGATACAAGGTATGGGATAATAATTTAGATGTAACATGAATAAATTAATAAAACATATTAAAATAAAATAAAGTGTGTGTGTGTGTGAGTATGGGCATATGTATGAAATGTTTTGGGCTAGATATAATTTCAAGTATGTCCATAAACCCAAATTAAAATATATTGAATTTAATTAACTTTTTACCATTTTAGTCAAAGTATTTACAACAAGTAACAAGACTTTTTACTCCTAATAAAACACTTGTTTTATTAATAATAATTTACCAATATAATCACTGCAAGTTAGAATTACTATTTGTTGAACACTGTTGTAGGTAAATAAAAATATAGTAGCCAATGAGAATTATGAAATTTAATAATAATCCATGCTAAGTACTTTGTAAATGAGATGACTACCTTTGTGGTTTACCTATGTCTCATAATTTTTCTTTATTTGTAGTTCTCGGCTCATTTCCTACAGTGAATTTTGGTCCTAATCACCCCCCTCAACTTCTTCCAAGGCTACCCTTCATTCCTCCCTATGCATCCTTTAATCAATTTGGAATAAAATCTTTCTTCAAAAATCCTCAAATACCGAACAGATCATTTTAAAAATGTTAAAATTTTTTCATTATTTTCCTTAAATTGTCCAAGTTATGAATAACTTTTCTTTAAATATTTAAAATGGCATTTCTCTGTAATATCTTAGTCATTCAGTAACATTAACATTTTCCCATTCAAGTGAAAATAATGAAAACAAAGGAGAGTAGAAATGCTGCCAAATTGTTATTGGTTTTAAACTAAGAACACAGATAAGCTTGTCTACTCAAAGTAAAAATTTTTTTTTTCTGTGTGCAGATTACATTTAAATGCATCAGTGCATCTGGAGATAAGAGTTTTGTTTTGTTTTTTGCTTTTTTTTTTTTTCCCCTCTGCCAATCCTCTGTAGTATGTTCGTTTTTCAATTTTCTCAATAACTCCACAGAGAAAACATTCACCTTAAAACACATTATGGAGATAAGCCTGATTATTCTCATAGTGACACAGATTCTGGGAGTGATAAAAACAACTTAAGGATCCCGAGTGTTAGAAGCAAAAAAAAAAATGAGCCATTTAGCTCTCTTATTGTAATAGTCCCCTCTTCCTCTGTTTTCTCATGACCCTGGTGTATGGCACATTGCCTGGTACAAGGGTCATTCACTGTATGGAACTGATCAAGTTCTGTGATCTAACTGCTTGTATCAAGAATTTGAGAAAGACAGATATCTAATGATTTTCTGGGTGTTTTGTGAAAGAAACAACATGTAACACTGGAAAAATCTTGCTTGGCATATAACAAATATTTTAATAACTATTATTATTTATTAAAATCTCCCTGTACAGTTAAGAATGGCTTAATTGTATAATGCTATTTTTGAAACAAATGAAATATTTTTACACATGATTTTGATTCTCAACAGGTTTTGATTGTGAAAAACTTGACCTCGAAATATGTGCATTTCAGAATTAAACTATAGTAGTATATATTGGTGAAGGGCTAATAAAAATACTAGGTATTTGAAAAGCTAAAAATAAAGACAGCAGTTATGTTAAATAATGCAGACAAAATTAATACTCTCTAATATCTTGAAAGGTGAGACTCTAATGAAAAAATTATTAGATAAGGCAGTAAATAAATAAGACCCTGTTCTTAAAAAACTTTTGAAATAGATTCCAAAAGTCTTCTTGTCTCTTTTATTTAGTAATAATATCAAACACATAAATTGTAGTACAAATGACACATTGAGATAACTAAAAATTCATTTAAACATTAAATCTATAATTCTATAAATATAAATCTATGTTTACAAATTATATGTTTATAAATATCTCTCCATAATTTTTTATAGAAAACTAAAGTTAAAAAAAGACTATGTAAAAATGCTTGGAGTTTTTAAACCTCAATTGTTTTGCCTACATGAATGTCTGTGAACCATATGTCTACATTATCCACAGATCCCAGAGGGATGTGACAGATCCATTGGGACTACAGTACAAATGGTTTGTGCCACCATATAAGTACTGAGAATTAGAAAAGGATCTTCTTGAGAAAAAAAACCTGTGCTCTTAATTTCTGTGCCATCTCTCCAGCCACTACAGTATTGTTTTCTAATTACTTCTCACAAAGAAAAATCCCTAGTGTTTTCAAGTCCCCAAATGATATTTGTTATTAGGAAATGGTTACTATTTTGTAAGACTATATGTGTTAATGTAACTATTGATATATATTTTGTACAAGATTAGTAAGATTACTACCCATGTAATTTTTAATACTTTGCTAGTTCCCCATGTTCCATGTTCATTGTAATTTACTAGTTTTTTTACATTTCTCATAAATTTGTCTAAATTAAAACGTATTTATTGTTAAAATTGAAAATTTCAAATGAACTTTTTGAATGTTGTATAAAGAATGTATTTAAATGATGATGGTTACATATTGGCCAAAATTTATTTGAAATTTTAAGTTACATGATAATGGATTAAAATTTAATAAAATTAAATGGAAAACATAAATATTTATAACTTTACTACAAGGGATGTCATCCTTGAAGAACTGAAATGTATTGTAAACTTTAGTTTGAGTATTTGATAACAGATAATAGAGGAATGGTACTTAAATATGGAGAAATAGTGTCCTCATGTGTGTAATAGGTTGCTTCCTCATGTGTGTAATTGCTTGAGTTAAGGTCACTAGGAGAAGAAAGATAAAAGCACAGGGAAAAGATATGATACATTTACATATCCAGTATTTTTCTTTGCTTATTTTCCTATGGAATTAGAATAGCTGAATAGTTTCATAACTGAGAATAAAAGTTTTAGCAGAAAAAAACACACAAAATAATACAGGCTATAATAAAATAATCAAATATTACTAAAAATAGAGCTTTATAGATATATGTGTAGCCCATATAATTTGAAGATGCCAATTTGGAACAACACCAAATTCAAAAGAGAGATCTGTTATCTTATATTCTTTTTTCTTAGGATATAGAGAAAATGTTCTTAAACTTTCTACCTCATTCTCTATGAGTAGATTATTTTGTAAATTTCAAAAAGCAGTACATTTACATTGCTAAAATTCTTTTATTTATTTTTATTAACGTCTCTCATTCATTTATTTCCTTTGGTTTAGAACTAATGTTTTGGTTGCTCTTTCATAAGAAAGAAAAATGCCATATGCATTTCTCTATATTGGTATTTTGCTAATAAAATATTGATCTATAAAATACTGTATTTTAGTTAGGTATCATAGAGATATTATGTTAGCATAGCTAGGAAGGAGTTCATGTATCCTAATGAGACAAACTAAAGGATTAATTATGGATCCATGGTTAGAAGACAAATGTACCTGTTACACTCTGTATTTGCCAGAATGCACCTCAAATGCCTTTGTCAGGGAGGAAGCTTTAGGAAAATTGCTAACCCTTTAAAATAATTGTGCAATTAATCACTACTGAAATCTCTGGTGAAATCCCAAAGAACTAGTTATGACATGCAAATTAATTCTAAATGAGTTCATCATGATTAATATTGTGACAATAAATAACAAAGGAAATTCATAGTGAACAGTCAATATTTTTAATCATAGGTCCATAACTCAAGTATTTTATCTTGAAATAAGTGTCTTTAAGTACATATTGTCTACTTTTTTGTGTGTTTTAATTTACTTTAGTTAGTTTAAATAAATAATATACTCTATTTTGTAAGTAGTCTGAGTCTTCACTCATTATCAGCAAATAGAATTTCTACTTACTTTTACTAAGGAGTTAAATCATTTGAAAATATGAAATACCTTTAATTCATTTAGTTTTCACTTTCTAAAACTTAAATTACTTAAATTTTGAAGCATTTAGTATAGGCATAGAACTGTGTCATTCTTTGGTTTTCTTTAATGACTTTTTCCTTCTTAAAAGAAATTAAACCAAAGTGACTGCTACACATAAAAATGAAAAGCAGAACATATATGCTTAAGTATACCATTGTTCCAAGGAAAAGATTTTTAGTACATTTTATCAGGATATTAATAATACAAATTGGAACCTGTACAAATATAGGCCAAACTCAATAGGTCAAGATTTCTGCTATGCAAACTATTTTTACAGGTCATTCTCAATTTTGAATTATTGTCATCTTGCCAGCTCTAATAACTATTTCTCAAAAAGAACATTCAGGGAAATTAATGTCTAATCTCTCTCCTGAAGTCTCTTGATCTTCCTAACGCAAACTATTGGTAATCTGTTATTTTTATGTATTTTCATATTTATTTCCATTGCCTTATGGGGGACCCCCCTCTGACTTTTCCCAATATAAGTAATTTTATGTAAGACACAAATTTTAATTATTCTATTTTAAATAATTTCTTTTGAATTTTTCCTACTTCTATGTACCAATTGGGGACATTAATACATATCAAAGAGTTTACAATGGCACTGAGATGTAGACATGCTGCTTCTGAAATAATACAGAGATTGATACTCCCAGGCTTCCTGTCTCTATGGGTACTCTGAACATCCCACTCATTATATTATAACCTTTGCTTCTCTTGTCTGTCATATGCACTAACCATGAAGGACAGTGTCTCCTCCTCCCCTCCTCTTTTTAGTTGGGTCATTAAAAATGGCTCATACTGATGAGTAACACACATTTTAAGTTTATCATTCCTAATATAAACTCAACAACAATTAAAGATAACTCACCTGGTATTGATCTATATAAAAACTACCTCAAAATATAGTAAAACACTGAGACCCTCTGAACCTCAAATCCCATGTTTGTAAACACCTTGTAATAGCAGAGTCTCCATTTTCTAGGGAAAATGCCTTATAATTGAATCCATGTTACTTTTGTATTTAAACAATTGCAGCTTAATATGCCAAACTGTATACTGTTTGTTAATCCTCTATATATCTTGTTCTAAATATTAGTAAAAGGGCACAAAGAGTATTGGAAATATATGGAATGCTAATCATGAATATATATGTAGTTTCAATTTTACCCCAGTTACAACATTATGCTGCCTAAAGAGAAAAAATAAATGCTCATGGTTTATATTTCACTATTAAGAATCATAGCATAAGAAAGAAGCAAATATATTTTGGTAAAAACTTTATCAGATAGGTGTAATATCCTATCCTGAATGAACATGGCCCACTGCTTAGTGTATGGAATGTATTGGTTGGGGACCAAGTCAGTGATGTGAAGATAATTATGACAAAGTAAAGATATCAACAAAATTGTATGCTCTATATTTGATCTTTGCTTTGTGTACATCTTTACAAACGGGGGTACAAATTTTTGAGATTGTGCTATTTTATCTTGTGTATATGAAATCCAGGAACAGAGAATTGACTCCCCTAACATGTCCTCATATTGCTTTAACATCTATACACTTTAATGCATGTGCAGGCTACCAATGCATGATAAATAATCAAATGTGAAAATACTATAGAACTTTAAAAAGTAAAACATAAACTGAATTTAGTTTCTGAATAAAGTAACAAAGTCTTACCTTACAACAAAATTCCTTAGAAATTAAAATGCAGGACTGAGGAAATTAACACTTGAACCCCGTCTTTCCTAAGATAACATTAATACATAGATCTTTTGCACTATTGCAAATCATAATTAAGGTTCAGTTGTCATTATAGTTTCATAATACTGCAAGAAAATGCAAATGCTCATCTAGCTTCAATCTGCACAAGTACCTTAATTCTAAAATCACCATGCACAACAGTTCTAATGTGTCACTGATAACTGGGAATATATAGATGCTATTATGACAATTTTGAGTCATATTGTTTAAATTCAGTCTTTGCTGCCCAATTTAATAATAATTCAACAGAGCTACCTACCAAATCCATGTGAATATTTTTTCTCCTGAATATTGCTTCCTTACTAGATCAATTCTTAGAAAATAAAGAGAAATGAGTAATTTTTCTCTCATAGTATAAAGTATTTCAACAGAGATTATTTTATTATCTTCAAATAATTTTAATTGTGTGAATGGACTTTTGTTTGCTCTCCGATAGATTTGAGGGCTGCTTGAAAGGCAGGAGTTTTTATGTCTGGTACTATAAATTCAGTAACAATAATAACAACAACAATAACAATAATTCATGTAAATCCATAAGCCCTTGAGGAAATCTAATGCTGGTGTTTAGCGAAATTGACATGGCATCAAACAATATTCTATATACTTATGCTTATACTTCTACACAAATGTTGCTTTCAGACTAAATCCGATAACAGACACAGATCACTTTGCAGTGAACAATGGCGAATTCAGAGACAAAGCTACAGATACTGAGAATAACTGAATGTTGACCCTTCAGACAGAGATTAATGTCACCTCCTCTGTTGCTCAGGGCACATCATGCACACACACACACACACACACACACACACACACCGGGAATACAGTGTGGGAGGGCAGCAAAATAGATCTTCTGGGTGTGACACTATAAATTCACAGCCCTTGCTGTTTGTAGACAGGACCCTAGCATAGCTGTCCTCTGAGAGACTCCACCCAGCAATGGATGACTCACAGCTGAACATTGGGCAGACAGCAGGAAGACTTACAAGGACAGAAGTACCTGGAGGGGACAGACACGCCACAAGAAGACCACCAGAGCCAAATAACCTGGGCCCAGAAGGGTGCTTGCAGAGACTGAAAGACCAACCAAAGACCGTGTGTGGACTGGACCTAGACCTCTACACAGATGTACCAGATTGGCATCTTGGTCTTCATGTGGGTCCCCTTGTAAGAGTGGGGTGGGTCTATCTCTGGCAAAAACTCTGTTGCATGTTTTTTGAACACTTGCCCGACCTGGGCTTCCTTGCCAGGCTACCGAGGAAGAGGATACGCTCGGTCCTGATGTGCTTTGATGTGCTGGGATAGGTTGGTGGCGGACTCTCCTTTTTTTTTTTTTAATTAATTTATTTATTTATTAATTTATTCATATTACATCTCAATTGTTAGCCCATCCCTTGTATCCTCCCTTTCATTCCTCCCTCCCCTTTCCCCCTCTACTCCCTTCCCCTATGTCTGTGACTGAGGGGGACCTCCTCCCCCTGTATATGCTCCTAGGGTATCAAGTCTCTTCTTGGTGACTTATATCCTTCCTCTGAGTGCCACCAGGCCTCCCCATCCAAGGGACATGGTCCGATATGGGGCACCAGAGTTTGTGTGAAAGTCAGATCCCCTTCTCCACTTAACGGTGGAGAATGTCCTGTCCATCGGCTAGACTGGTTAGGGGTTCGAAGTTTACTGCTATATTTTCTGAGGGGTAGGCAAGAGGGTACAAGAGGATGAAGGAGGGAGGATAAGACTACCAGGAGAGGAGGGAGGGGACTACAATTATCATGTAAAGTGAATAAATTAATTAATTAATTTAAGAAAAGCTCACAGCCTCTGCAGTTGCCTGCAATGAACTTTCATAAGACAATTTCTATCGTGGACGGGGAAAGCACCACGCCTAGCCCTCTATGCTGAAACTAGTGACTACTGGTAAGTTCTGGGAATGGGGCATTCACGGTACCTTCAGTTGTCTACCCAATGCTGAGTCCACCAGACTCCCATGGATAATTCCAAACACAGGCCACAAAGATCTCTCTTAAATTTATTGGGTCACAATACCAAAAGACCTGAATGCCGGATAGAAACTTTGGGGGGAGACATCAACGGGCTATGAGGGAGATAGGACAGGGTTGGGAAGTAAAAGTGATGAGAATGAATTATATACATGTACGGAATTATTAAATTTTTAGTTAAACAAAATTGGCTAGAAAATTGTCACAATATTTGGAAATAACTTTAGTGCTAATCAATCCTGGAGGGACACTCTATCTTACCTATACTGTAATCCAAGAATTATAGCTCATTCATCTTTTTAGGTGGAGAGCTCTGTGTCTTGGTATTCACTAGGACAGGCGTAATTGTTTAGTGAATGAAAGCATTCACTTAAAATATGTCTTTGAATTTATACAGTCTTAGGCTTTTGTGAAATAGAGCTTGTAGCATGATACAAGCACACAGTTAAAGTTACTAGGATGGAAAGCTTTTTAGTACCACCTTCTTGTAGGTTTCATTAGCAATCCATTCAGAGTGGGTAACAATGTCAGAAACCAACTTAGCGGCCTCCTTTCTCTTTAGATGATGGAAACCTTGCTTGGAATATTACAGAGAGAAACTTAGATACTCTATCAGGATCATTTTCTGTTTTCTAGAATATGTATTATTGTAATGATTTTATTTATTTGGTACTCAAATTGCTTCAGAAACCTATATCTTTTAAATAACATCTCATTCTCCTGTTGAAATGTCATGAGGATTATCTTATATGCAATGAGAAGAGTTAGATATTATCTACTTAAATTTCACAGAACATATTATATCAGATTGTTCTGCTTTGATATAAATGTAGTTAGTATAAATAATAATCAAGAACAGGGAGATCACTGCTTATGTTGTCCTTTATTACAATCACATAATTGTAATGTAAGTTGTGTTTTGTGTAGAATTTTATAATACTTGTACTAATTATATATTGCAGCTTAGCAGAACATTCTTTAGACTCAGGACTTAAAACATTAAAGATAATTAAAGTTTTTGTAGGTCAATACACTTCACCAAGATTTTGTGAGTTCCAAAAACTTCTTTATGATGCAAAATTATGTTTAAAAGTGCATGGCTCCTTAAAAGATTTAATAGGGAAATGATCTGCTTCTAATTTAGCTGATTTACATTGTTGGCAAGATACAGTTAACTGAATTTGGTGGGATTGCAAACTCTAGTTCTACTCTGGTTCACGCGCACTGAATGTCGGCATTCCATTGCCTTTATACAGTTTTTTTTTTTTTTTTTAAAGAAAACACACAAGACAACCTTTTTTATTTTTCCCAGACAATTCATCAAGAAATTCTATGGACAGATTATGAATAAATAAAAAATTTGTATTTTATAATCAAGTCTGAGACATGATGTTTACAGTGTCATCAGAAACATGACTCTTACTGAAGGCTATGATTATTAAGACATATTATACATAGACTGCAAATCCAGAAAACAGCTCATTGCGACCTATGTTTGATAGTAGCCTGTGTCAGTGGTGATTCTCAAAAAAATTAAAAAGAGAACAAAAAAACAAACAACAATCTTGTTATTGAAATGAATTTAAACATATGTTAAGTTTTTTAATGACGTTACCCATGTGTTTTAAAAATTGTTTATGTTATTTTATATTATAGCTTGGGATAGTTTTATCAAATTTTAATAAATTATACAGTTATTTTTCTACTTTCTAGCCTTGTTTCAGTGACCTTTGCAGAAGTGTGCTGGTGAATGTCAAAGATGGGCTCTGAAAAGGAGGACAAGTTTTACTGATATAAAGGATCTGTAGGACACAGTTTACAAACATCAATAAAAATGCAGTACCCTATTGTAAGTCCATATAGCCAATTGATTTTTTTACAGAATGTTTTTATTGATTTTTGCCTAACTCATTTTTTAGCAAGTTTGGGTTTGCACTTTTACCATGGTTTCGCAAAATCAGACTACAACTAAAAGCTTGATCACATTCCAATTCAGCAAAACCAATCATTCACATAATTGATGAATGAGTGTTCTTTCATCAATAATGTTGGTTCCTAATTCTACCCAGTTAGGAAAAAAAATACAACAAAACAAATGTTATTTGGAATTTCACTCACTGATCAATGACATGCATGAGTTCTTGCTGAATCAGGTGATCATGTTACGTACAAGAAAAAATGTATTTCTCTTATGTTTATAGAGTATGTGTACCTCTCCTAATGACAATGGGCATGTCTTCTTTTCAATATTTTAAATGCAATATTAATTTCTGTGTAGATCAATTAATCTGATTCATGAGTAAAACAATGAAGCAAGTCTTGAATTTTATAGTTTTCCCAATTCCTTCCTAAAAGTTAACCTATTATATCTCTATTGTGGCATCCAAGAGGATATGGGCTAACACATTTTCCAAAAAGGATGGGTATATACTATTACTTAGCTTAACAAGTAGATAAAAGATAATTTTTAAAAAGTTTTGTTTTAACACCTTCAACATATGTTTTTCTATATCATTGTGTTTATATATCATAATTTTAATTCATTATCGACAAGATCAGATGAAGTCTGATTAACAATGATAAGCCAATAAGGCATGAAGTCCTACTCTCAGCTGTGCAATTCATCATCAGAATTCAAAAGCTTAGAGAGAAGCAATACATCATATTCTTAATTTTAGTAAAAAAAAAATGAAACAATGCTTTACTGTCTGTTATCAATATTGTACTATGCTTAGCAAGGCGTGTTATGTCACAGATATGGGCAAACCCAGTAAGAGTCAGTGTAACCTGATGTGAGTTTAACACATGCTGCAGCAAAATTTCCAGGCAGAGATTATCAGGCTTAGGCTTCAGCTTTCTTAATTCTTTGGCTTTAGATAAGTACTTAGCTCTCTGTACTTTCTTTTCATCTCCTTTAATGAAGAGACAGTGATGGGAATTAACATTCTTGTGATGCTTAAATAGATTAATACAGGTATATTATGTTAGAAAGTACCTGACACTATCAAAATGAATAAAGATGTCTTACTTTTATTTACTGGTATTTATGACAATCTCATTAGTCACTTATTCTCTATCATGTAATTCAAGACATAAAACAAAACAAAGCCTTCCTACTTTAACATATGAATCTCATCCATATATAGCATCAAGATTCCTTTAGACATTGGTTGGTGTAAACACATACACACACACACACACACACACACACACACACACACACACACGGATTACTAATTATTCACTTTACCTCCTGGTCATAGTTCGCTCTTTCCTCTTCAACCAGTCTCAGCGTCCCTTTCTGTTTTTCCTATTGGCTCTACCCTATTCTAGGACTTCATGTGAAGCACCTGTCCTCTCTAAGTCTTTCTATCCTTCCCTCTACTCTTCCACAAGACTCCATGAGCTCCACCCAATATTTGGTTGTGGGTCTCTGCATGTGATTTACTCAGCAGAGCCACTCAGAGAATAGTTCTGCTTGGCTTCGCTTGCAAGCAGAGCAGTAGTTTCTGGGTTGGCTATCCCCCATGGGGTGTGCCTCTGGTTGAGCCTGGCATTGTTTGGATATTTACCTGATCTCTGCATAATTTTTATTCCTGCACATCTTGAAGGCAGGGTAGGTTTTGGGTCTAATTTTCTTGTAATTGTGCTGATGTTACCTTCCTTCCACTAAGAGTCTGGTCTAGTTAGAGTGTGGACTTTTGAGTCTCCACGACCCAGGCTATGAAGAATCTCACGTAGAGTCACCCCATATCTTCCCTATCCTGTGTCTCCAGCTTGACACAGAGAAGCCCCATTTAAAGTTTCTCTTCTCTTTGCAAGCCCTCTGTCCTCCCACCCATGCTTTCCCCATGTCTGAGATCGACCACCATTTCTTTCTGTGCTTCTTCTCTTACCAATCTCCCTTTCTTTAACCACTTCTGTTGTCTAGTCTATTTTTACTTCTTAGTAAGATTTAAGCATCCTCCCTTGAGTCCTCCTTGTTAGTCATCTTCTTTGGGTCTGTGAACTGTAGTATGGTAATCCTGGACTATATGACTAAAATTCAATCATAAGTGAGTATATACCATGTGTGTCTTTCTGAGTCTGGATTACCTTACTTGGATGATCTTTTCTAGTTCCACTCATTTGCCTGCAAATTGCATGATTTCCTTGTTGTTAATAGATGAATAGTATTCCACTTTGTAAATGTACCATAGTTTCTTTATCCATTCTTTTATTGAGGGGCATATGGTATGGGTTGTTTCCAAATTCTGGATATTACAAATAAAATGGATATGAACATGAGCAAATGTCCTTGTATGATGTAATATCTTTTGGGTCTATCCCATGAAGTTTTGAAGTAAAGTTATTCCTAATTTTCTGAGAATGTAGCAGATTGATTTCCAGAGTAGTTGACCAAATTTTTACTCCCACCAACAATGGAGGAGTACTTCCCTTTCTTCATATCCTCAGAGCATGTGCTGTCACTTGTGTTTTTGATCTTAGCCATTCTGATGGGTGTAAGGTGGAATCTCAGAGTCATTTTGATTGGCATTTCCCTACGACTAAGAACACTGAACATATCTCTAAGTGCCTCTCAGCCATTCTTTATTCCTCCATTGAGAATTTTTTTTATCTCCATGCCCCATTATAATTAGATTATTTGATTAGTTGGTGCTTAATTTTTGTTCTGTATACATTTTGGATATTAGACCTTTGTCTGATGTAAAGTTGATGAACTACTTTTCCCAATCTGTAGGCTGTCATTTTGTTCTGTTGATAGTGGCCTTTGCCTTATTGAAGATTTTCAGTTTTGACGGGTGCCATTTATTAATTGGTGATCTTGGAGGTGAGCTGCTGGTGCTCAGTTCAGGAAAATGTCTCATGTGCCAATGAGTTCAAGGCTCTTTGCCACTATATCTTCTAATTGATTTAGTGTATGTGGTTTTATGTTGAGGTCTTTGCTCCACTTTGATTTGATTTCTGTGCAGAGTAATAGATATGGATCTACTTACATTTGCTACATGTAGACATACAGTTAGACCAGCGTCATTTGTTGAAGATGCTTTCTTTTTTCCAATGCACAGTTTGGCTTATTTATCAAAAATCAAGTGTCAGTAGGTGTGTGTTGTTTTGTCTGTGTCTTCTATTCTATTTCATTAAGTAAGCTCTTCATTAAGTAAACATTTGTTTCCTTTTGTTTCAGATATTTCATGGGTGCTGTTAAGTTGCTAATATGAGAACTCTCCAATTTCTTTATTAAGGCCCTTAGTACATAGAACTTTCTTCTTAGTATGCTTTCATTGTATCCCGTAGGTTTGGCTATGTTATGCCTTTATTTTCATTGAATTCTAGATAGTTTTTAAAATATACTTCTCTATTCCTTTTCTGATCCAGTGGTCATTGACTAGTTAGTTGGTTGCCATGAGTTTGTAGGCTTTCTGTTGTTTTTGCTGTTGTTGAGTTCTAGTTTTAGTGCATGGGTGTCTAATAAGATGCAAGGTATTATTTCCAACTTGTATGTGTTGATGCTTGTTTTGTGACTGAGTATGTGGTAAATTTTGGAGAAGGTTCCTTGAGGTGCTGACAAGAAGGTGTATTCTTTTGTGTTTAGGTGAAACACTATCTGTAGATATCTGTTAGGTCCATTAGATTCATAATATCAGTGAGTTTCATTTTTTTCTCTGTTAGTTTCTGTCTTCTTGACTTATCCATTGGTGAGAGTGGGGTGTTGATGTCTCCCATTATTAGTGTGTTCAGCGTCTGATTTAAGCTAGTAATGTTTCATTTCTGAATGTGGGTACCCTTGTGTTTGCTGCATAGATTTTCTGCATTGGGAGATTATCTTCATTGGTTTTCCTTTGATGAATATAAAGTGTCTGTCCTTCCTCATTTCATTTGAATAGTTTTGGTTGCTGCTTGCTTATTGGGTATATTTGCTTGGAATAACTTTTTACAGCCATTTAATCAGTTATAATGTTTATCTTTGTTTATAAGTTGTGTTCTTCTTTTTTATTAAATATTTTTTATTTTTTACATATACATTTATATTATTACACATATATACAGTAAACTACCTATAGCAATAAGAACCATGACACAATCAAGAATTATATAAACGTTACATTCTTAGTGTTTTGGCTATTTGTATTTGACAGCCTTGAAGAAAACATTCTTCCTATCTTGGTGCATCTAAAATTCTGAATGTAAATTAATTTCTATCATAGCTCATCATTATCAACTAAAAATCTGTATTTAAACAGAGTTAGGGTGTCTGGTTTTAAGTTGAGGTCTTTAATCTATTTCGACCTTAGTTTTGTGCACAATGATAAATATGGGTCTAATTGCATTTTTCTACATGTAGCCATCCAGTTGTACCAGCACCACTTGTTGAAGATGTTACCTTTTTTTTCCATTGTATGGATTTTGTTCTCTTTGTGAAAAGTCAAATGCCCATAGTTGTGTAGGTTTATTTCTGGGTCTTCTATTCAATTCTATGGGTCAACCAGCCTATTTCCATGCCAGTACCATGCTGTTTTTATTACTGTTCCTCTATAGGACAGCTTGAGATCTGGAATAGAGATTCCTCCAGAAGATCTTTAAAACTGGACACCCTAAATCTGTTAGAACAAAAGGTGAGGAAGAGCCTTGAACTCATTGGCATGGCAGACAGCTTTCTGAACAGAACACCAACAGCCCAGGCTCTAAGATCAACAATTAATAAGTGGACCTTATGAAACTAAAAGCTTCTGTAAGGCAAAGGAAATAGTCAGCAGAACAAAATGACCTCCTACAGACAGGGAAAACGTCTTCACTAACTCTACATCTTACAATGTGCTAATATCAAAAATACATAAAGAACTCAAGAAATTAAACGTTACCAAGCCAAATACCCCAATTAAAAATGGGGATAGAGCTAAATAGAGAGTTCTCAACAGAGGAATATCGAATGTCTGAGAGATACTTTAAGAAATATTCAACATCCCTAGTCATCAGGAAAATGAAAATTAATATGGCTTTGAAATTCCATCTTACACCTATAGAAATGGCTAAGATCAAAAATTCAAGTCACAAATTTCTGGAATTCCTTGTTTTTAATAGCTGAGTAGTATTCCATAGTGTATATGTACCACAGTTTCTTTATCCATTCTTCTACTGAGGGACATTTAGGCTGTTTTCATGATATGGCTATTATGAATAAGGCTGCTATGAACATGGTTGAGCAAATTTTCTTGCTGTGTGCTGGTGCATCTTCTGGGTATATTCCAAGGAGTGGAATAGCTGGGTCTTGAGGAAGCCCTATTCCCAGTTTTCTGAGATAGCGCCAGATAGATTTCCAAAGTGGTTGTACTAGTTTGCATTCCCACCAGCAATGAAGGAGTGTTCCTCTCTCCCCACATCCTTACCAGCACGTGGTGTCGCTTGAGTTTTTGATCTTAGCCATTCTGATGGGTGTAAGATGGAATCTCAGAGTTGTTTTGATTTGCATTTCCCTGATGACTAGGGAGGTTGAGCATTTCTTTAAGTGTTTCTCAGCCATTTGATATTCTAGATGAGAGAACAATGGGAGAATAACAATGTAGAAGGATCCAGTGGGTCCTAGAAACCTACAAGTAGAACATTATGATAGGCAGATTTGGGTCATGGGGTCCCGCTCAAACTAAGGCCCTAGCCAAGGACAATACAGGCGGTAAAATTTAACCCCCTACCCTGATCTAGCCCATGGACAGGACAGTCTCCACACTTGAGTGGAGAGAGAGATTTGACTTTCTCAAGCCTCACATTTGACTATGTCACCTGGCGGGGGAGACCTAGTGGCACTCAGAGGAAGGACAGCAGGTCACTGAGAAGAGACTTGATACCCTTTGAGCATATACAGGGGTCGGTAATCCCTCTGAGGAAAAGTCATAGGGGAAGGGAATAAAAGGAAAATGGGAGGGAGGGGAGAATGGGAGGTTACAAGGGATGGGATAACCATAGAGATGTAACAAGAATAAATTAATTAAAAAAAAAAAATTCAAGTCACAGCACATCCTGGTAAGGATGTGGAGAAAGGGGAACACTCCTCTATTCTTGGTATGAGTGTACACTTGTACAACCACTTTGTAAATCAAGCTGGCGCTCTCTCTGGAAATTGGGAATAAGCCTACCTCAAGACTCAGCCATATGACTCCTGGGCATATACCCTAAGGAGGGTTCACCGATACAACAAAGACATTTGGTCAACTATGTTCATAGCAATCTTGTTCATAATAGCCAGAATCTGGGAACAACCTATATGACCAACCACCGAAGAATGGATGAAGAAACTATGGTTCATTCAGCTATCAAAAACAGAGAAATCTTGAAATTTGCAGGCAAATATAGAGACAATCATCCTGAGTGAGGTAACTCAGACCCAGAAAGACACACATGGCATAGTCTAACTCATAAGCTGATGTTAGCCACTCCTACCAGGAGTAGAGGAGTGTTCAAGATATTATTATCCCTAAATCAGCCTGTAGAAACCCTAAGAGAACGATGTCCCCTTTCTTTTAATGGTTGTTGGATAGGTTTCAGTTTTTTTCACTTTGCCTACAGATACATATTTGTATCTGAAGTTGAGAAAATTAGGTTGGACTCAGGGATGTCTCTCTTTTCCTTTATCTTTCTTTTGCAGATAAAGAGAAGGGAGCTAAAAAGAAAGGGGGATATCGAAATGTAGAGGGAGGATAGAACAAAAGGTAGGTTTCTGAATCTACTCCTCAACTCAAGGCCTTAATTGTTACTCAAAAATAAGGTTATTTTTAATTCATTGGTAAAGAATTTTGTATATTGATGCAAATAATGGTCATGTCAAATACTGGTCTAATTTTTTCAAAGGAATCTATATTCTAGGTCTAACGGATAGACATCATTCAATAGATATATACAAGGTAAAATGTTAAATAAGGCCTTCAAAAACCTCAGAGACCTATGGAATATGGCATTTAAAGATGTTTTTATTATTCCTAAGATTCTTTGACAACAAGACAAGTTAACTCCTGGCAAAACCCAGCCTGCCTCAAAGAAGATGATGAGCATCAAAGAACCTCTTCATGGAGTTGGCTTCAAATGTGGCAAACCAGACACAGATAGAGATCTGTCTAAAAATGGGAAAGCTTAGATGCAGGCAGAGTCGATGGCCAAACTCTGCCAGGAGAGAATAAGAAAGTAAAAATGATAAACTTATCCTTAACCTCAGGAATAATAATTTTGTAAGATCTATTTCACTGGGCTCCTAGAAATTTCACCATGATAAAAAGCCTGCAAATTTCCACTGATTCAATTACCATCTCTTTTGTGCGTATAACTTATAAACAAGAAAAGAATAGTTGCTATATCCTACTTACTTGCTCTACTCAGTAAAATGTCATTAAAGTATGATACCTTTGGGAAAAGACTGATAATTAAATGCCCTGTAAACTAAGATATGATATACACAGAAAAAGTTAAAGTAGAGTAAAGGTTGACTGCTCTCCTTGACAATTGCAAACAAATTGCTTCTGTAGTGTTTTATAAACCGATTTGGAGAAATAAAAGTGTAAGTCAGTAGCTTTATATAAATATTCTTCATATTGTAGATAGTTTTGTCTATAAAAGGGTCAGTATGCTCAAACAATAAAACCATATCAGTTATAAAAGCTAAAATCGAAGTCACCAATTGATTGGATTTATTATAATCAATTTAACTCTTCAAAGTCCATCAGTCTTTTGCAGATAGAATTAAAGGTCAAATAAAATTAAAGAAATATATTATGTCATCCACAATCCTTATATCTTTAAAGCCCTTGATAGCAGCACCAGCCTCCAAAATTCCTCTATAGTTCTCAGGAACATAAGGTCTCAGCTAGAGGAATTTGGTTTTAGATGTGCTCACCTCCTTTTTACAGTTGAAAAGTACTAGTCTCTCTGCTTTCCTTAAGTCAGGAAAAAATAGAGGCTTGACAGTTAATAATAGCCATCCATTACTTGGGAAGGCAGAAGGTCCAGTTGCTTCTCTGTACATAAGGCTTGATATGTAGTAGCCTCAGTTTGATATTGAAAGTTTGTAAGACTCCTAGAAATCTGCAGCATCTCATTTCATGTCTGAAGTTTGAAGACACTGGATTCTGATGTCAGCAGGAAATAGCAACTAAGAGGAACATACATAGTCCCCAATCAGAAGTAAACACAAGGTAGCACTGCATTGTTCTCAGATACCTTTGGAGCTGGACACCCAGAGCCCTGCCTCAATTTGATTATAGATCCCTTTCAAATTGAAAATCAATACTAATCTCAAGGAAATTAAAATAACTGTGGGTGTCTTTGTATAAGAATATTAGCATTTGAATTGGTTAGTTTAGAATTGGAGTTCTACTTAATGGGCATGGGTGAGTATGGTCCAATACATTAAAGACCAGAGTAGAACAAAACGTGCTATGTGTATGAAATGGAACATCCATATTTTTCTGACTTTGAATGTTTGAACTCATGGTGATCATGTCTTTGGACATAGATAGATACTTTCCAGTCTTGCTTCCCTGCAAAGTTCACATATGTTCTGTCTTAAACTGGCTTTTATCATTGTATAGCTCATTAAAGGCAAATTGTTGAATATAAATTCAGCAGTCTTAGATATATATTAGTATATATGTGTGCAAATGTGTTCTCTTGTCTCAAAATCCTGAATAACAACACAATCATATATTAGTAGATTTTTATATTATACAAAGGAGTGTTTACAATTATATTAACTCTGATGTATTTTATTAATTAAACCATTTATAAACATAGCAACAATACAAATTACTAAAAATTATAATTTATTATTACCAAATAACTTAAACACTGATAATTCACTCTAAGTATAGGCACGCAATTTAAATTATTATTTCTATCTCTAAGCTAGTCCAGATATATCATAGACATTATTACTGCATTGTATAAACAAACAGTAGTTAATAAAAATTAAATGCATTAACATTTGTTATATTTAAAGTGTGTCAATGAAACTTCAAATGTTATTTAAATTCTAACAATGTTTATTTTTCTTTTGTTGTATTTGAATTGCAAGGCTCATTTAATATGAGTTATTTAAAACTATTCTTGTTGCCACAGGCTATTTTAAAAAAAAAATTATTAGGTGCAGCTTATACAGAATTGTTAGCACAATGAAAATAACATTTAAAATACCAATATGGTGTTAATTAGTGTAACTCAGTGATAAAACACATAAGTATGGTGAAGGTAACACTATGTCTTAGCCCAAACCCATTTTAATTATTTAATTAATTTTTAATACGATTGACAAATATTATTCAATATTTGAAACTCCAAGTAGTTTTGTTCACTAATTTCAATTAATTTCTCTGAAGCTGCCCTACACAAGAAGATTTTTCTATATTTAAAATGAACTAGAAGTTCTAGGAGGCAACGTAAAACTTTACACCATTCATGTCCTTAGAGGAATTCCAATTTGAACTACTGTCAACATGGAGAAGTACTTTCACACATGCTAAGGAAATAACACACTGGTTTACAATATGTGATTTTAGCACAATAAAAGAAAAAGATGTAGTTAAAAGGTGGAAAAAGAACAACAACAAAGAGTTGAAGGTGAGGCCCTCCATAAAACTTATATAGTATAGCTGCTTATGAGAAAGATGCCAACCAGGCAAACTATGTAAAGTCCAGCACTTTATATGCAGAATCCAATGAACACTGTCTGCCCCTACACAAAGCATTTAAATCATAAATCTTAATTTACCTTAGTCTGGTGGCCAAAACAACTACTTTCATCAATCTTTCCCCAGCCTAGAGGATGTAACAATGAAAAATATTTGTTTCTCAGAGGACCCTGCTTCTCTACATTCATTCATAGTTACAGTCTTTGCACCCCCCCTTTTTCTTAATTGTCCCTCAACTTACAGGGCTGTTGTATATATGAGTTTAATTGTTATGACAGAGTACACAAAGCATATGAAAGCACAAGCCAGACCAAATCACAGGATGGAAGAAGAGGATGAAAATTTATTTGTAATCAATAGTGGCTAGGAGAGGGACAGCCAATTTTATTTAAAAGATTGCCCCTTGTAGGCTGATCATGATCCAGTGGAAGTCCTCATATAAATGAATATTGGAGCACTAATTGTATAAAATTCTCAAATCATATTATTCATAGTAGGAGAAGTCAGAAGGAGACATTTATAATGACAAAAACACTGGGAAGAGATGAATAACTCCAGCTTCCAGCCCATGCCTACTAGAATTGGCCTTTGGATCCTCTCTACTATCCCATCATGACCCACAGCCCCAGTGGGATGGATGCGAATTTTAAATAGCATCATTTCTGTCTTACTCTAAAATATGTCAGAAATTATACAAAGCAACAATCTATAATTAGGAACCTTGTTTTATGTCTTTGGCTACATTGGTAGGCTATCAGCTCTGGCTGTAAAGCACCATTAAACTATTAGTGGCCATAGGAACACTCCTAAAGAGTCTCTCAAATCAAGTATCAAGGCACAGAAATAGTCTATATTTTCTTAGTGGAAGAGATAAACACATGACCTTGCTCAGGAATCAAGAGGACCCTACATGATAAAGTACAGTCTCCAGTAAAGTTTTCAGTACCTGGCTCTTGGATGATGATTGTTTGTAAAATATTTTCCTCTATTATGTTCCAAATGAAGTCTTTAAGTGATGAAATGTTATTTTCAACCACTCTTCCAGTGTCACCTAAGTACCACATCAAATGCAGATTTGTAAAATTGTTGAGAAATGCAGGATACTGCATTCTAAAATACATCAATATAGTCCTGTGAAAAACTGAGATGTGGAGCAAAGGCAATGGGACTAGATATTTCTAAGATATGTGTGTGGTTAGCCAACCAAGAACACAACAAAGAATTTCTTTAGAAAGAAAGTCTAAATAATGACACCATAATACCCAGATCCACTCAAGATCAGACCTATAAAAATGCTACAGAGTGCCATTAAAAATGAAAATAGATGTGTACAATATAAGAAAGCATTGTGCCACTGGTAAAGTAACTATACAAATTCAAAATGTTGTACATTTTAAATTGTTCAAACAACCCAATTAATATTTTACTATGTGGCATAAATAGTTAAAAGAAAAGATAACTGTATTAATTTGTGAAAATTATGTGTCAGGTAGAGGGTTATAAAATGTAACAATAAATTTTAAAGTATGCAAGAGGAATGTCATGTGAATACAAAAATAATTTTCTTCCACTGCTTTTACTACCTTTGTAATCAGAGTTATAATTTTAAAACGACTTGCAATAATCAAAAGATTTTATCAAGCCTCATAAAAGCTACAAAGCAAAATGTTAAAACAAACCATAAAGAATCAAGGACTCAATTCACACTACTGTGCTCAATTAATTAACCAACATGAGTTTCTGAATAGAAGGACAAATAAGAGAATACATAAAAAAGAAAGAAAACTTTTTAAAGAGTAAGGAACTGGCAATAATAAGCACCTACTTACAACATTCACATATTAAATTTTCTAATAGAATGATGGGAATGAATGCTATAAATCCATAAAATATATCTTACATTAGATATTACTTTTAAGCATTTTACTTCCCTTCTAAAGTCATGCATGGAATGAAATTCAGTTACAAAAAATGGCAATACATGCCAGTGGAGAGCAGAAGAAGGAAAGAGTATTTATTCAGCTGTAATATAAAAAATATAAAAAATACTAATTCAAAGCTAGAGACTGTCTAAGACATAAAAGATGATTATATAATGATAAAAGGTTATATTAAGCAAGAGTTCATAGCAACTCTGGATATATTTGTAGGCAGTAGTGGAACCCCTACCTATAAATTAAATATTTGCAGACCAGTTGGAAGACAAAATTATGACACAGAAAGATTATTGTTTATGCCAACAATATTCCTCATAGAGCATCATCTAGACAGAATATCAACAAAAATAATTGGAGAATAAGGTATACTTAAGAATACATGAAGGTAGCTAACATGTAGTAGACACTTCATGCAGTAGCCACTGAATATGTATCCATTAACATGGAATATTCTCTTGGATATATTTGATAATAGGCACAAAATATTTTAAACAAAGTAAAATAATGAATAATCTAAAGTGGGTGGGCTTTCTTTGACTACAATTATAGAAAACCGGAAGTCAATGACAGATACCCAGCGATGATCAAAATAAACTATCAAGAACTACATAAAAAATGAACTTCAAAAAAATGTGTAAAATATTAGAAACTCAGCATACAGAGCCCAGCAACCACAAAGTGTATATCAGAAATATAAAGATTGTCATATTCAACTTGAACCACAAAGAAAATGAGATGAAGACTTGTCTTTCAAGTTCTAAGATAATATTTACATAATAAAGATTAAATAAGAGATCAATGAGAGTAACAGAATTTCCAATAGAGGTATTTCAAGGGCCAGAGAATCTAAATTGGAGGTTTCCAGTGGGCTCTTGCCCTTGAATCTCTGGCAATCTGATAGAAAAGTATCTAGAAAGAATATAGCAGTCAGAGAGGATGGAGGACACCAAGGAAATCTGGCCCACTGATTCAACTAAGCATGTCACCTCAGGGCTCACAGACACTAAATCAGCAAGCATCGGGCAGGCACACAATCTGTACCAAGTCCTATGGGTATATTAATTTGGTGGTTTGTTGGACTCCAAAAAAATGGGAGTACATGTGTCTCTGACTCTTTTGCCTGCCTCTGGAACATTTTTCCTCCTACTGGGTTGCCTTTTCCAGCTTTCATGTAAGGGCTTTTGTCTTGTCCTTCTGTATTTTGTTTTGTCTTGCTTGCTTGTTGTCTCTTGGAGGGCTGCTCTTTTCTGAATGAAGACAGAGGGGAAATGGGTCCCATGGGAGAAGGGAGTTAGGGGAGATTTAGGAGGAGCAAAGGGATTGCAATCTGTGGTATCTATGAATTGTGTGAGAGAGCAATCTATTTAAAAACAACAACAACAACAACAACAAAACCAAAATGAGAGTAAAATGTAAAGATTCAATGGAATCAAGTAGAAAATTTCAATATAATGTTTACCAAATCATTAGCATAAGCAAGTACAAAAATAGATTGTAAAAGTACACTAAAACTACAGTATGGATATCTGGACTTGACACACTTAATAGCATGCTTGCTACACAGGTGCAGAGACTTGATTTTTATCTTTAGCATCCATATAAAAATGGATACATTCATGTAATGCTAACACTGGAGAGACAGAAACATCAAAATCTTTGGTGCTTTTTGCCCACATAATCTAGCTTTCTTGGCAATCTCTTTTTTGTGTGAGGACTCCTATCTCAGAAAATAAGATTGAAAGAAAGTTAGAAAGACCCCAATTTTGATCTATGGCTTTCACATGCACTTGTAGAGACAGGCGCACATACAAACATATCATTTAAAACATAAAGAACAGAAAAACCTGAAGATATACTACAGAGCTGCAGTCTTGTAGTTAGCATATTCTATGATCCTATAAAGAAACAAAAGAAAGACTATAGCTAAATCTTACTGTAATCGATTTTTAACAAATATATTAAGAACTTGTATTGGAGAAACAGTAATCTTTAATAAATGGTCTGGTTTCTCTATGTAGAAGAAAATGACATCCTAGACTGTAAATATGAAACCAAGAGAAAAAGAGAAAACTTTCTGAAGGGGAGCTAATAAACAAAACACAGAAAAAAACAAAGATCAACAGCTGAAATCTGGGCTTCAAAACCGACAGCTATTTTTCAAAACAAGACATACATATTATCCAGAAGTTCAAAATATACCTAACCAACACAAAAAAAATCAATCCCAAACCATAGTGAAATAGTGTTGTTTTCAAAGTAGAATGAATGTAAGTTAGCAAAAGTACAAAATAAATGTGCCAGTGGAGTGTGGAGAAAGAGGAGGCATCGTACATAAGTGGGAAGAAAAATTAATATGACTATGAATGGAGGATTAACAAACAAACAAAACCCAAAAAAAACCAAATGCTGGGTGGTGATGACTCATGACTTCAATTCCAGAACCTGTGAGTCAGAGGCAGGCAAATCTTTGAGTCTGAAGCCAGCCTGGTCTACAGAGTAAATTCTGGGACAGCCACTATTGAAAGAAAAACCTTGTCTCAAAAAAACCACCAAAACAAACCAACCAAACAGGATAATAGACATTTCTCAAATAAATAAACCTCCATATTTAACAGTACATCTACCACATGATCTAGCTTTCCCATGACTGAGAAATGAAATCAGTTTTTTTATATGTATCCATGTAGTATTATTTTATTGCATTACTAACTGCAATCATACAGAAGAACAAAAGAAAAATATACATGCTTATCTATCAGTAAATAGTCATGTATAACTATGAAAGTTAGTTTCCAAAGAAAGAATTGGAGCATACCTAGCTTTAAAATATGACCACATACATAACATCACATACATACACATACTTATATGCATAATATGTTAATTTGCATCAATATAGAGTAGTATGATTCATTATACTTTTAAGAGCTACTATTCATAATCCTCCAGAAAACAAGTGGAGAGTGGCATCATTCTCTCTTTAAAAATACATATACTCCAAGCAAATTATTTCTCACTGAAATATCAAAGTGAGAAAAATGATATGACTATACTTGATCTTATCTTTCTATTATGGAAAAAAGACTGTAAATTTGTGTATGTGCAAGAGCATTTTAAAAAACTTATTTACTGCTTAATTATTGTCATTACTTTTGCGCTACATTTGTGTATATACAACATTTCTATTCTATGGTACAGCAAAGTGGTAAAGGTACTCAGCCTTAGCATATATGCAGAGGACCTCGGTCAGGCCCCTGATCTCTGCAAGTCTCTATGATCCCCAGTCATTCTGTGAGTCCCAGTAACTCTGTGAGTTGTGTTTACCTGGTGTGTTCATGATCCTACTGGTCCTTCTGATCCTTCCTCCACTCCTCCGCAAGATTCTATTATCTCCACCTAATATTTGGCTGAGGGGCTCTGCATCTGTTTCCATCAGTTGCTTGGTAGAGTCTCTCTGGACCCTTTGATAACATTTCTGCTAGGCTATGGTCCCACAACACAACTAGAAACAGATTTTTTCCAGGTAATGACACAATCGTGGGGTTCACATAGTGATCAAATATCCTGCAACAAAATATCGTGGAGGTCTTGCTTGGAGAAAACTGTTCTCTCTCAGAAGCAATGGAATGATCACTTCCGGCAGGGAAAGATAGAGAAAATTTCACAACTTCACAAAACAGACACTTTGACTAGTATTGTCACTATCCAGTTCCTGTTCAGGTAGCTATATTGTAGATACTTCATGGTTTCAGCATTCCTCTCATACCTAAAAGACACTAGCAGCAGTTGCTCCTGTTCTCTGGCTCTTATAATTTTTATGCTCAATCTTGCAGATTATTCTCTGAGCCTTGCGTGTAGCACTTGCTTTTCAGATGTAGTAGTTGGATCTGGGCACTCTATGATAAATTATTCTCTAGAAATTTTTGGTTGTGAACCTTTGTAGGACTTTCAGTCTGCAACACAGAAGTTTCTTGGATGACCTGTGGGATGTTCCCTTTTTAGTGGGTAGAGAGAATGATGTCTATAACATAATTCAGTGTGACTCTGGTTTAGAAAAATGGCAGTAATATGTTGCACTGAAGTAAACTGGATTGTTTTACATGTGATAATAATGTGATATTAAACTTGAAGCCTATCTTGAAATGACTTTCCATTTAGTCATACCGAGGCAGCTCTAAGGAGCAGACTCTGCACACTGTCTAACTGATATACACTAGAAGAAGCCTGCACCTCAGTGTCTCCAAAACTCTCATCCTACACTTGTCACACAGAGAAATGGTATTAGTAAATAAGACAGCATGGGAAACTGCATGCCAGTACTGATCTTTCAAAGTAGCCATCACAGCATATTATGAAATCACAGAATATATAATTTTCACCAATTGGCTGCATGTTTTCATTTTTATTGGTAATATGTCCTTACCAGTGATAACAACAGGAGAAATGATTTCCAGTGTTATTTTAAATTGTAAAAAAAAAATATCTCCCCAAAATAGCTCCATAATGAATCATTTCACAGGCATTCTCACACTTCCGTATAACATGTGCCTCTTACAATTCCTTGCCTTTCCAATTTCAAGGACAAGGTATTTAAAGTTCTCATGCTGGTAACTTTGTGTAAAGTAATCTGGTCTTTGCTTAAAGAAAATTTTAGCGGGCATTTTTTTGGGTGTAAAATTTTATACTTTTGGAACTCTTTAAACTAAAAGTTACTGTTTACGTTATTTTCAAATCCATCTAAATTTCTAGATTTCATCATAATATATTTATGCTAGAATAAGAGCTATGCGGTACAACCTTCAAGTGTGGAACAAAGTAAGGTTTAAATTGGAACTGATGCAAGTGAGAGAGTATATGGACCCATCCTGGGCAATATAAATTGGAATAGGGGGTTGCTATTTTTGTTTTGTTTTGTTTTTGTAAGTTATTTTAGGTTCTTTATTAACAAAGAATGTTCAGTCATTTTTACAATTATTGAAGCATAATTTCTACACATATAAAATTTAGATATTAACCATTTAAGTCACAGGGTTCCTAATTGTTACTTCTAACCTTGATAAAATGGAAACTCAAAATAGGAGATATGCATATACCAATAATAAGGAAAGAATATATCCTGAATTTGAGAGGGAATCAGAAACAGGAAAGGTTGGAGAGTGAGGAAGATGTGAGAATGATTCAAATACTATACCCATGTTTTGCAGGATATTTGATTCCATTGTGAATTGTAAAAACCTGTTTCTTATTTGGGGAGATGGTTGAGCCCTAACATATATCTTTAATCCAAGAACTTTCTGTTTATTGTAAACAGATTTTTTTTTTTTTTAAACAGAGTATGGTGTGGCCCATCCCTCGTACACACTTTTAACCCATGTGCTTTCTGCACACAGGAGATAGTAAAGTTAACCTTAGGTCAAAAGGTGGAGCCAAACAAAGAAACAAAAAACAACAACCAAAAAACTGACAGAGATTAAGTAGGAAGTAGGGCAATAGAGAGATGAATATTTAAGATGGCATGGTGAAGAAGAAGGAGTAATTTGGCTTTTAACTTTTGGCTGATTCCTCTTGTGCTATCAGCTGAGCTAGCAAGATTTTTGATTTTGAGCTTTTAGCTTTTGTCTTTTAGTTTTTAAATTTTGTTTAAATTTTATTTATTTATTTACTTATTTATATGCTTTTACTTAGGCACATGAGTTGACTAGGAAGGTCAGTTGCATGCTTCCTCTGACTGTATTTTCACACCAGCACCTGGATCCTGTGTCTTCATTGGTAAAGTAGAATAGTTTAGAATTTTCTCCACATATTCAATGTAATTCCATCAAAATTCCAAGACAATTCTTTACAGACCTTGAAAGATCAATTTTCAACTCTATATGGAAAAAAACAGAATAGCTACAACAATGCTGTACAATAAAAAATCTTCTGGAGGAATCTCCATCTCAGATCTCAAGCTGTACTATAGAGCAACAGAAATGAAAGCAGCATGGTACTGGAATAGAAGAAGGCTAGTTGATCAGTGGAATTGAATTGAAGACTCAGATATAAACCCACACATCTATGAACACTTGATTTTTGACAAAGAAGCCAAATCCAACACAATGGAAAAAAGATAGCATCTTCAATAAATGGTGCTGGTCTAACTGGGTGGTTTCATGTAGAAAAATGCAAATAAATCCAGGTCATCACCCTGCACAAACCTGAAGTCCAAGTGGATTAAAGAGCTCAACTTAAACCCAGGCACAAGAAATCTATTAAAAGAAACAGTGGGAAAGAGCCTTGAACTCATTGCCACAGGAGACAACTTCCTGAAAAGAACACCAATAGCTCAGGCTCTAATGTCAACAACTATCACCAAGATAGGAAGGATGTTTTCTACAAGGTTGCCAAATACAATTAGCCAAAACACCACATATGTAACATTCATATAATCCATGATTATTTTGTGGTTCTTCTGCTATATGTAATTTTTATTTATGTGTAAAATATAAATGTATGTGCAAAGAATAAAATAAAATCTTTTGAAAAATGGAAAATAAATGGCCCTGATAGAGTCTTTTCTTTCCTTGGGACTTTCACAAATTAGGCTTCCATGTATTAACTCTTTTAGTGATTTGAATGCTAAATGTCCCACCTCTTAGTCTTGGATATTTGAACACTTGGCCCATAATTGGTGTTATTTTTGTGGAGGATAAGTTATGAGATTTGCTGGACACTGACATTGGATCAGAACTGACAGGATGCATTCCTCGCAGCATAAGGGACATTGACATCCTGTTTGGAGAAAGTGGTTGAGAAGAAAGAAGGGGGAGTATAGAAATGTACAGAGAAGATAGAACAAAAAGTAGGTTAGTGAATCTACTCCTCAATTGACCATCACAAGATATTTTTAATTCACTGATATAGAATTTTGTATATAGATGCAAAATAAGTTCTACATACAGTGATATAGAATTCAAATATAATATTATTCTTCACACATAATATATATAATATATATACATATATACACTCTAATATGAATTATTGTACCCATATAACTCAATTATAATACAAGGTTTACCTCCAATGCTTTGACAGTGTAATCAAGCAGTTTAGGAGAAATAAGTTATACAAATTAAATTTTAGTAGATTAAATCATGGTCATGTCAATTGCTAGTCTAATTTTATCACAAGAATATACATATTAGGTACAGCAGATAGATATGATTTTATAGAAAGACAAAGTCTTCAAAAACCCAGAACATGCAGAATATGGCATTTAAAAATGTTTTCATTTCGTTAAAGATTCATTGACACTGAAACAGGTTATCTTCCGGCAACACCCAGCCTATCTCAAAGATGATGATCATCAAAGAACCTCCTTACTGATATGACTTCAAATGTGGCAAAATAACCACTGGGGAAAAGATCTTCATTTCTACCATAGACAGAATTCTGCCTTAAAAAAAGGGTAAGCTTGGATGCAGGCAGAGTCGACGGCCAAACTCTGCCAAGACAGGCTAACCAAGTCCTCAATAGTTCCTGCCTCACAAATATGTCTGTCAGATATATTAGGCCAGAAGGCTAAAGAAGATATTTTAAAGTTATAGATATTATTGGGTGACTATTCAGGTAGAAAACTGTCTCTGTCATCTTTTCATTTGGAAAGCTACTAATCAGCACTCTGGGCATACTCAGATAATCAAGTTTACTCCTTCTCAAGTCTCTGAGGGAGTTGAAGACCAGGTTTTTAGGTCTAGATAGATGCTCTAAGCTGATAATGACAATATGTGATCGAGATTGATTTACATGCAGAAATTTAGATGCACCAAGATAGGAAAGCTGTCTTCTTCAAGGCTGTTAAATACAAATAGCCAAAGCACTAATGATGTAACATTTATTATAATTTCTGATTGTGTCACAGTTCTTCTTGCTATAGGTAATCTATTGTATATAAGTTTAATAATATAAATGTATATGTACAAAAATAAAATAATTAATAAAATAATAAATGATTCTCCTTCAGAGTTTTGGAATCACCAAGATAAGACCTGAAAGGGACAAATCACCAGTCAAGATTCCTTCTCACAGGTGGCTATAGTTTAGGTCATATTGACACAATTAATAGTATGCCTATTTTATTCATCTATTTGTTCTTGACAGACATCTAGTCTGTGATTTTTGAATTTTGGCAATATATGGACATGTTCAATAATCTAAATCAGGCATTGGACTACCTCCACCATCACCATCAACCTAGATATTGCTTTGCTATTGTGTGTCTTTTGTGCTTCCCTAACCATGGTATATTTTGGTAAAGAATTTCACTAGAAAAATGCTGGTTTCAGTGAGAGAAATTTGAAGTGCCTCAGGCCTTCCTATTTTATGGCTTGTTTCTTTGTTTTTTATGATCTAATACAACAATGGATTTTTTCCATTATCACTCCTTCTTACAATAGAGAATCACATTTATTCCTGCTTCAATCCTACCACATCTTATTGATATATTTATTTTTTTTATATTCCCATTAGTTCAATTTTTGTACTTCACACATGTCTAGAAATTTGTCATTTATCTTACATTTTTAAGTTATATCTGTTTACCATCAATCTATTAGTCTACCATCCATCTATCTAATATTTAACTGTTCCAACCCAAAGACAGTGGTAACTTTTCTGGCCAATCTTCAGGCAGCTTTCTCAGTTTACTCCTATAAGAAATTGAATGTGATGTCGAGCCTAATAAGTTCAATACAATGATTCCTGTTGAGAAGGCATTTTACTTTCCACATCTGTCATCTCTCACCACTTGCTAGCCCATCATCTGATCACCATCCTTCAATTTTTTGCTACAACTCTCATGAAAGGATCCACAGAGAGGAACAGGACTTTGAGGAGGATCTCCTCATTTTTTAAGGGTGAGGGCTCAGTGGTCTTTTGGTAAAGAATTTCACTAGAAAAATGCAGTATTTAATCTCTGGTATTAGTCTGAAATTATGAACAACTGTTATCTTAGCCAATTGGACCACACTGGAGAACATATTCATCCTAGAATATTGTTCTAATTAGAAATGAATGTGTAAGCAAATTTAATTCATATAAGATTGCATTGGATATGTTCCTAGGAATGTTAATATTAGATCATAGCCCTGCTTTTGCCTTTGAACCATATGGATAACTGTGTTCAAGAAACCATGGATTGTTAATCAAAATCTTAAAATCATTTGTATAAAGGGGGAGAGAGGTTGTGTGGAGTAGTATCTGGGCGGAGGGACCAGAGGCCTAAGTTGGATGTATTATATGAGAGAAGAATAAGTAAACAGAGAAAAGAAGGTATAATGATAAAATTAGAAATAACCCACATGCTGGTGGGTCATTCAAATGCTTCTGGTATTTGAATAATCACTTGGTCCTCAGTTGCTGGTAAGGTTTGTGGAGGAGGTTAAGAAGCTGCCACTTTGCTGGGTTAAGTATATCACTTGTAGCAGGCTTTGAGATATTTTTTCTTAATATATTTTATTAATTTTTTCATATTACATCTCAATTGTTATCTCATCACTTGTATCCTCCCATTCCTCTCTCCCTCCCATTTTCCCCTTACTCCCCTCCCCTATGACCGTGACTGAGGGGAACCTCCTCCCCCTGTATATGCTCATAGGGTATCAAGTCTCTCCTTGGTAGCCTGCTATCCTTCCTCTGAGTGCCACCAGGCCTTCCCATCCAGGGAACGTGGTCAAATACCCAGAAGATGCTCCGGCACACAACAAGAACATATGCTTAACCATGTTCATAGCAGCCTTATTCATAATAGCCAGAACATGGAAACAGCCTAAGTCCCTCTGTAGAAGAATGGATAAAGAAATTGTGGTACATTTACACTATGGAATACTACTCAGCCATTAGAAACAAGGAATTCCCCAAATTTGTGGACAAATGGATTGACTAGAAATGATCATAATGAGTGAGTTAACCCAGAAGCAGAGACAGTCAAATGGATATACTCATTTATATTTAGACACTAGCCCAAGGGGCATCTCCCATGAAAGTCTTCACTTACCAGGATTTGAGATCATAATGTCTTGTCTTACTTAGAGTTTTGCTTTCTCTGCTTCTTCATTGCAGGTCAAGAGATTGTGCGCTTTCAGCCTCTTGATTCAGCTAACATGACAACTACCTGATTTCATGATGACTCATCACAATGGACGTTAGTCTCCCTGCAACAGTGAATCAAATAAACTCTTCAAAAAGGTGCTTTGTTCATAGTGTTTTATCATAGAAATTGAAAAGTACATGATAAAGAGAGAAAAGTCTGCTATTTTGATGTGTTCATTTTACTCATTGTATTCATCAGCTACAGAAGTATTTTAGTAGATTCTTTGCAGTGTTTTAAGCGTAAAAGAATGTCTTCTATAAATAACAATAATTTGACTTTTTGCTTTATTTTGTATCCCATTTATTTTTTTATATCATGTCTTATTGCTTTAGATGGAGGTTCAAGTACTATACTAAACAAAAGCATAGAAACGGCATATACTTTTCATATTCTTGATTTTAATGAAATAATTTGAATATTTTTCTTTGTTTACCATGATGTTGGATATGTGTCCACTAGATAGATTGTCCTGTGGATTTAGGCACAACCCCTCTTTTTTCTGTGTTGGGTTATTGTTGTTTCTTTGTTATGGTTTTGATTGTTTTTTCCCCTCTGGCTTAGGTATCAAGGTAATATGCACTTCATTAAAAATAATTTCGAAGTGTAATTTCCCTTTATATTTTAAAGAAGAAATTGAGGAATGGTTTACTGCTTCTTCTTTTTAGGTATAATAGAAATTTGTGTTTAGTTCATCTGACTCTGTGATGTACCCTTCACATTTATGAGTCTGTTAAAGTCACTTCATTTCCTATATATCAATAAAAAACTTAAAGAGATTAAGAAAAAGAATTCTATTAACAAATGCCTTAAAGAATTTCCAAATAAATATAACCATGAGGTGAAAAAGTTAGAAAAGGAACAGTTTAATAAGCTAATAAAGGAATATAAAATAATATCAGAATATACACATTTCATACTCAAGTGTTGGGAGGATTAGTATTGTAAAAATTGCTTAATTCCCAAAAGTAAATAAGAAATTCAATGCAATCAACATATAAATACTATTCTTCACAGGAAGTGTACACAACCTAAAAATACATATTTTAAAAATCCAGGATAGCCAAAACAATCCTGAACAATAACACACACCTGGAAGTATTACTATTCCTGTTGAAAGGCAGTGAATTTGATCAAAGGACATTGTATACCCATATTACACTCTCAAACAAAGAAACAAAAAAAAAATCAGAAAATGGAATGTATCCCTTTGTGTTAGGAGCTAGACAGTTTACAATGTCTTCAAATCAATAGTGGATTTTATTGTTGCTCTTAGTTACTTGGCAGAAATATATAATAAGGTTGTAGACTTTGAGAGCTACACACTGAACTGATTTAGGAACTTCCTAGTGCCAGGAGTTATAAAAAGACAAATGAAGTAATAAAGTTCTTACATAGAGGAAAGTGGGCTAGAAATACTCAAGACTATCTATTATCATATTAAAGTACTACTTGGAGCTGAAAGAACTATGGATAACTGACCTGATACAATTTATAAGAGTAATAGTTTTGGAAGTCCAGTGCTCTGATTTTCCTAGATTCCTGCTACAAACAGGAAAATTAACTGATTTTAGAAGAACACAATTTTTGTTACTGTCTTTCTGAGAAAGCATGGATTTTACAAAAACAAAATAAACATTCTTTTGTTACCTTCTATCAGACTTCTGATGTGTCTTATGTAATTGACATAGCTATTACCTGAGATTTGTCAATTATATAAGAAATTATAGGTTTAGCTACAGTATTATGAAAGCAATTGTATATGGTGTAGTTGAACTAGAAATACTTTGTTAATTAAAGAAATAAATCTATTTCTTGAAAAGTAATTATATATTATCTGAAAAACAATTTTCTTACTTCAGAAAGTTTATCTGACCTTTAAAAAAAGAAAGGGAAGAATTAATGAATTTAGAAGAAGAATTTGAACAGCATGAATTGCCTAAGAAGTCTGTACTTTCTCTGTTTGCTTGACAAGGTAAGGCCAAAAAGATTCATGAGAAGAGAAAGGAAGAGGAGGAGGAGCCAAGGGAGAGAGAGGAAGACAGAAAGAAAAAGAGAGAGAGGCAGGCAGTCTACATATAATAATTTTTGTATTTGTTTTTGTCATTGACTTAATTTAATACATATTTAATATTAAGTTAATATGTTTATTACATTTAATTTATACATACTAAAGTAGCTCTTGTAATCACTTCTATTTTTATGACAAAGCAAAATATAATGTAATACTTGTTTAATTTATATAAAATATTATTTCAAAATGCTCAAATTTTCTTAAGAACTGCAGTGATTTTTATCAATTTTCTTATTGAATTCAGAAATTTAGAAAAAAAGTAAATGAAATATTAATAATGTCATGCTATGTTTCATATTATTAAATAAGAAAAGTGATAAAATATTTTATATCTCCTAGAAACTAAATAATGTTTTCAGCACCAACAGACATCTGGTATTTATGTGCTCTGCAAATGTAAGCACTAAACACTGTGATTTTGATAAATATCATGTTTTAAAAATATTATATATAGTCCATGAGTCATTAGCCATATGATCAATGGCTGGAAACACTGGGATACTCTCATGAGTGTCACAAGTAATTGGCTGGCTCAAGACCTCTGGAACTGTATATCACAGGTTAGTGCACAAGCTGTCTCTCAGTGAAAGAGCAGCTTTGATAGCTGGATGCACTTTCAACAACAGAAATCTTCTCTCAGCTACACTGCAATCTGCACAACTGTTTTTCTTTTAAGTGTTATTTATCCTCTACTTGGAAGAGAGTTTAAGATTGTTTTTTTAGTTGTCCTATTTATTTATTTATTTATTTATTTATTTATTTATTTATTTTTATATGGGCAGGGCAAAGTTTCTTTTAAACAAATAAGGAATTTTAAGCACAAATGAATTTTGCGTTTAATTCCACAGTACTTGTTTCTCATCAGCTGTCATTGTAGTGGTGATGGGTCATTTCACATACAGGTGGCAGAGCAAGTTTTAGGGCCACTGAACATGACTAATTCTGCTAATGCATCACAATTACCGAGACACCTGTGCTAGATACCTTGTCCTATTTCCAAGAAAATGAATAGTGTTCAGTAACCCTCAAAATATCCTATTTCATGCCGATGCAGGTTTCCTGCAGTCATTTTTGGTGACATTGCTTCCATAACAACATAACTTGTTTCAAAAAGGCAAAAAATAACTTGTCCCTATATACATATATGGATTCTTCCTCTTTCATTTTCTTTTTTTTTTTCATTTTTTTATTTTTTAAATAATTTATTCAGATTACATCCTGATTGTTGTCCCCTCACTTGTATCTTCCCTCCAGTTGTCTCCCCTGTGTCCTTCTATTCCCCTCCCCTAGACCTGTGGCACAGGCGACCCCCTCCGCCTCCTTCATTTTCTCTTTATAACTAAGAGAGCCCATTTTCTTGAAGCATTTATCACAAACATTTTATTTTTCCTGCTGGAGGGCAAAGTGATACTACTTGCTTTAAAAAGTCAGTCCAAACATTGTCACTCTGTCTATACTGGGGTTATACACTGTTAAATTTCACAGATGACTATTAGACACTAAGAATGACTTGAATCACAGATTCTTATTTCAGTGCTTCAAAAGTCACCCATGCTTGATGATCTGTGAAATGGCAAAAGCTTGTAAACCATCAGGTCCCAATTAGAGGTTCATTACCTTTGCTGCAAGGTAGTGATGTACATTTGTGCACCTGATTTATCCTCTCAATTTCACAGTAAAGATAAAAGGATGAATCTGAAATTGATTTTTCTCCCAATACTCAAAGAACAGTGTGAGTTATAATAATTACTAATAACTTATAGACAGTTAAATGAAGGGAAGTGGAAATATTATGTGCTAAATGTGGGGTAACAGGGCTTATGGGGTGGCTCAATGAGTAAAAGTGCTTATTGTGAAAGCCAACCAGTCTGAATTCAATCTCTATAATCCATGGTGGAAGATGAGGGCCATCTCCTAAAAGTTGTCCTCTGAGCAATATATATATAGTATATGTGCTTATCAATAAATAAAAAAATAAAGGTGTAGAAATATATCCTGAAACAAACACAATGATTATATATAATAAAAATCAATTGACACATATGTAAGGGCAAAATTGATAATCATTGATGAGGTAATACTCAACAACAGATCTGAATGTTGTGGAATTTCAAGTAATCTGTGCCACTCTATATGACAGTTGTAAAATCTTAGATAACATGTAATTTTTGTTGTGACTTGTGAGCATAGCTGACAGAAAATTCTCAGATACATTTATGTATCAGAGTAACTGAATGAATTGTAGAAGGAAACATTTAGAGGAAAAATTATTTTATATGATTATCAGATCCATATTTTAAGTTTAAAATATAGGCAAAGCTTTAAATTATATTCAGTAAAATAGAATTTCAGGTTAATTTTCATGTTCATCAAATGTTCTAATGCATTCATGAGAGTAGAAATATAACATAACCAGGTGCTGCATTATCATCATGAAATAAATAAAATATCAGTGGATATTTAAAAGAAGGGAAACATTAGTAGAACAATGCATACTTAATAATAAATAAATCTTTTTTTAAAAAGTAGGGAAGCAAAGATGACAGTAATTAAACTGAACCAAAACATTACAGTATAGAACAGTATATATTGTATTTATAGAATTAAATAAATTACTTATTTAATTAATAAGAAGTGTTATTTATGACTGAGAGCATATGAAGAGTTTATTTTGTATGTAAGTGTTAACATATGTAAGTATTTATGAAATTCTCTAATAAATAAATGCTCATATATATGTATATATTCATTCCTAGAAAATATGAATCTTTAAAACTGATGAACTTTATTGCCTGAATTTTTTTTCTGACCATAAGAATGAAGTTACAGTAAGAGAGTAAATAATTGCCAGCATTGTAGAACACACTTGCAATGGCAGCACATGGGAGGATGAGGCAGGGTAATCAGAAATTGAAGGTTATCGTTCCCTACATAGACAGTCTTTAGCTAACTAAGGTACATGAGACCCTGTTTCAAAGAGACAGGAAAAGACTAAATGGTAAAGACGGTCATAGTGTGTTTGTTTTAATAACAACATCTATTTATAAGAAACAATTAGATTTGAATTAATTTATTTTACTTTGGAAGCATAACAATTTATCAAAACTTTGACAAAAATACACATGGTCTTCTAAGAAAGGATATTGAAAGGATACCTTCACTGAAAACAACAGTTATGCAAAAATCTGACAAAGTTGGAAAAAACAAAGGATTATAAAAATGAGTGATGTTGTGCTTTGTGCCAAAGGACCCCACTTAAAAAGCGTTTAAATATTAGGGTTTACTTGAGAAGCATTATAGTTTTCAGTACATGAGAGCAACATACAGTTTTAAAGCAAGGGCACTGAGGGTGTTTACAGTGCAATTGTGGACTGATGTGTTTCACTGTGGGCCATGGTCGCACTGCAAACGTGGGAATCTTACAGATGGGCTGGGCTGCATGTAGGAGGCAGAGGAGTCAAGGACATCACAAAACACCCACACAGTCTAGAGAGAAGCACAGACTACAGACTCTTTTTGTATATAAACTTAGAAAATGATTTTTAAATTTCCATTTATATAAATCAAAATTAAAATTTTAAGCTTCATTTTCACTACTCTCTAGAAATTAAATATAAGTCATAAATACTCTTTTTATACATTTGACACTAAGACTTACTTTGATTAGTAAATCCTACTTATTTTTTCTGTTTATTTATGTGTATATTTATTTATTTTTACACCCCAATTGCAGTTTTCCATTCTTTGTTTTCTCCTAGACTCTAAGCCCACTCCTTCCCCATTTGTAAACATTTCCCTATCTTATTGTTGTTCATATAATATAAAAGGAAGTGGACTTTTATTTGCTTAGTTATACAGCACTTTTAATCATATAAATGCAAATTACAGAGTATTTAATTGAGTTTGTTAGAATATATATGATTTTATATGAAATTTGCATAAGAACAGTTAAAACATACTCAGCAGGTCTCAATAGGATTATGTGTTGTCACTCATTGCAGTGAGTATTCTGAAAGTAAAATAGAACTTGGGAATTTTTCCTTTGTCCTGAAATACTGAATATTTTCACCAGTGTCTCTCCAGCTATTCACCAATCAACAAGCATTTGGGAACTATCAATCTACTCTATCTTTCTAAAAGATTACCTCTTAGATTTCAGGTGTAAATAAGAGTCATGTGCCAGGTGTCTTTCTCCCTTGGATAATTTTTGCTTTACATTTTTCTTTTTTTTTTTTTTCTTTTTTTATTAATTTATTCTTGTTACATCTCAATGGTTATCCCATCCCTTGTATCCTCCCATTCTCCCCTCCCTCCCATTTTCCCCTTATTCCCCTCCCCTATGACTGTTCCTCAGAGGGATTACCTCCCTCTGTATATGCTCATAGGGTATCAAGTCTCTTCTCAGTGACCTGCTGTCCTTCCTCTGAGTGCCACTAGGTCTCCCCCGCCAGAGGACATAGTCAAATGTGAGGCACCAGAGTACATGAGAAAGTCAAATCCCTCTCTCCACTCAAGTGTGGAGACTTTCCTGTCCATGGGCTAGATCAGGGTGGGGGTTTAAATTTTACCGCCTATATTGTCCTTGGCTAGTGCCTTAGTTTGAGCGGGACCCCTTGACCCAAATCTGCCTATCATAATGTTCTACTTGTAGGTTTCTAGGACCCACTGGATCCTTCTACATTGCTATTCTCCCATTGTTCTCTCATGTAGAGTCCCAATAGGATGTCCTCCCCTCGGTCCCAGTTTCCAGGTAAGGGAAGGCTTTCGTTGGACATGCACATTGGGCTAGTATGCAGATATAAGTTAGTATATACCATTTGAGTCTTTCTGCTTCTGGGTTAACTCACTCATTATGATCATCTCTAGCTCAATCCATTTGTCCACAAATTTCGGGAATTCCTTGTTTTTAATAGCTGAGTAGTATTCCATAGTGTATATGTACCACAGTTTCTTTATCCATTCTTCTACTGAGGGACACTTAGGCTGTTTCCATGATCTGGCTATTATGAATAAGGCTGCTATGAACATGGTTGAGCAAATTTTCTTGCTGTGTGCTGGTGCATCTTCTGGGTATATTCCAAGGAGTGGAATAGCTGGGTCTTGAGGAAGCCCTATTCCCAGTTTTCTGAGATAGTACCAGATAGATTTCCAAAGTGGTTGTACTAGTTTGCATTCCCACCAGCAATGAAGGAGTGTTCCTCTTTCCCCACATCCTCTCCAGCATGTGGTGTCCCTTGAGTTTTTGATCTTAGCCATTCTGATGGGTGTAAGATGGAATCTCAGAGTTGTTTTGATTTGCATTTCCCTGATGACTAAGGAGGTTGAGCATTTCTTTAAGTGTTTCTCAGCCATTTGATATTCTTCTGTTGAGAATTCTCTGTTTAGTTCCAAGCCCCATTTCTCAATTGGGTTATTTGGTTTGGTGGTGTTTAATTTCTTGAGTTCTTTATATATTTTGGATATTAGACCTTTGTCAGATGTAGGGTTGGTGAAGATCTTTTCCCAGTCTGTAGGCTGTCGCTTTGTTCTCTTGACAGTATCTCTAGCCTTACAGAAGCTTTTCAGCCTCATGAGGTCCCATTTATTAATTGTTGACATTAAGGCCTGGGCTGTTGGTGTTCTGTTCAGGAAGTTGTCTCCTGTGCCAATATGTTCCAGGCTCTTCCCCACTTTTTCTTCTAAGTGACTTAGTGTCTCTGGTTTTATGTTGAGATCTTTAATCCATTTGGATTTGAGTTTTGTGCAAGGTGACAAATATGGGTCCAGTTGCATTTTTTTACATTCAGTTAGACCAGCACCATTTGTTGAAGATGCTATCCTTTTTCCATTGAATGGATTTGGCTTCTTTGTCAAAAATCAAGTGACCATATGTGTGTGGATTCATATCTGGGTCTTCAATTCGATTCCACTGATCAACCAGCCTGTTGCTGTGCCAGTACCATGCTGTTTTAATTACTATTGCTTTATAGTACAATTTGATATCAGGTATGGAGATTCCTCCACAGCATCTTTTATTGTACAAGATCGTTTTTGCTATTCTGGGTTTTTTGTTTTTCCATATGAAGTTCAGAATTGAACTTTCAATGTCTTTAAAAAATTGTGTAGGTATTTTGATAGGGATTGCATTGATTCTGTAGATTGCTTTTGGTAGGATGGCCATTTTTACTATGTTAATTCTCCCTATCCTTGAGCAAGGAAGATCCTTCCATCTTCTCATGTCATCTTCAGTCTCCTTCTTCAGAGTTTTGAAATTTTTTTCAAACAAGTCCTTCACTTGCCTAGTTAAAGTAACTCCTAGATATTTTATATTGCTTGTGGCTAATGTGAAGGGTGTGGCTTTCCTAATTTCTTCCTCTGCAAGCTTGTCATTTGTGTATAGGAAGGCAACAGACTTTTTTGAGTTAATTTTGTATCCAGCCAAATTGCTGAAAGTATTTATCAGCTGTTGGAGTTCTCTGGTGGAATTTTGAGGGTCACTTATTTACACTATCATATCATCTGCAAATAGAGATAGTTTGACTTCCTCCTTTCCCATTTGGATACCCTTGATCTCTTTTTGTTGTCTTATTGCTCTGGCTAGAACTTCGAGTACTATATTGAAGAGATATGGAGAGAGTGAGCAGCCTTGCCTTGTTCTTGATTTTAGAGGAATTTCTTTGAGTATCTCCCCATTTACTTTGATTTTGGCTATTGGCTTGCTGTATATAGCCTTTATTATGATGAGGAAAGTGCCTTGTATCCCCGATCTCTCTAAAACTTTAAACATGAATGGGTGTTGGATTTTATCAAATGCTTTCTCTGCATCTAAATACATTTTTCTTATGTGTTGCCAAAAATAAAAGAGATTTTCCTCTTTTTTTGTTTTTTTTCTGTTGATGGGGACTCAGGAGAAATCCATCATGTGTATGTGTCATACATTATCCATTGCTTGTTGGGAGCTTGGGCTGATTCTGTGCACGGCCTATAATGAGCATGGACACAATGAAGGAAAGAGGGAAGAAATGTTTCTTCATTCTAATTTATTCACTACAGACTTATTTGTAGAAATGTGCGATTATTCTGCAGTTCTATTTTTAACCTTAAAGATGCTCTTAGTTTGTTCTATGTGCATGGTTGTTTTGCCAGCATGTACATCTATTTATCGTGTGAGTGTGTGGTACCTGTAGGGGCAAGAAGTTGGCAATGGATCCCTGAACTGGAGTTAGGAACAGTTAGGAGCAGCTATGTGGGATTCAGCAATTGAGCCAATGTCTTCTCATAGAAGACATAAGCGTTGCCCTTAACCACTGATACATTGCTCCATCCTAATTTTTGTTTTTGCAAGGACATCCATACTGCTTTTAGTAGTGACTAGATTTGTTTACTTTTCAACAGACAGAACAGCAGGGTTGGTTACTTTTTTACACACAGTGTTTCTAGCACTTATTACTTGAGTCCCAGACATTTTCCCAATGATATCATGTTTCACTGAAGCTTTGCTTTATATGTTTATGCTGGCTACTGACACTTAAACAGACCCTAATGTAGCCTAGTGGTATAGTTATGCTGTCTTGTTTGTTTGAATTACTTTATTATTTTAGAAATCTGCACTTACATTTTTCTTTCTTTTATTTAATTTGTTTTACTTACACAGAGATTATATATATATGTATATATATGTACACACAATATATGTATGTATGTATGTATGTATGTATGTATGTATGTATGTATGTATTAAACCAGCATAGTGGCAGTACATTACTTGAATCCTAGAGCCTGAATTAAACATTATTCCAAGATTGGAGTGATCTTGGGCTACATAGCAGATACCAGTACATTTTTTTGGCTACAAGGAGACTCTAAGTGAATAAACATTATCAGACAATGCATTCTCAGATACATGATTAAAAAAATTATTCCACACTGTACATTACTTCTTTGATCAATTACTTCTTTTTGCAAAGCTTAATAGTTTGATGTAATGCCCTCTGTAGGTCTTTGTCTATATGTCCTATGCTTTTGGGGTCAAATACAAATAATCAACTGTTTTTACCATCTTAGTTACTTTTCTATTGCTCTGAGAAAGCACCATAACCAAGGTAACTCTTTCTTCGGAGAGATTTTATTTTGGCTTATAGTTTCAGAAGTTTAGAGAACATGACGCCACAGTGAAAGACCATGTGAGAACTCACATTGATCCATAACCACTAAGCAGAAGGAGAAAGCTTTAGGTATCATAGGAGTCTTTAGAAAACAGCCCCAGCTGTAGTGAGGATTTGGGAATTTTGGTTTCTTCAAAATACACAAATAGTAAAATGATATTTTTGTTTAAATCCCAGGTATAGAAATATGAGGCTGTTTTGCCCCATATTTCCTTCATGCTTTAGCCAGGGCCTGATTTTACCTACAGAAGACAGTTTCTGAGATTGTGTAACATTTGGAATTTTGGGGACTTGTTAGAGAGTACATAAATGCAAGGGACCCTAGATGTAGGATGGGTTGTCGGTTGTTTGTAGTTTGTTGTTGGTTACAGTTCATTATGTAGTCAAGTGCAATTAAGAAACAACAAAAGGAAATTACATATCCTGATGGCAAAGATAAAACATGTCCGTAGGAACTTGAGGGCCAAATCAGTAGGAATTAATATGCTGCTTATGTTGTCTTAGGCCTCTCACTTTACCCAGTGATCTCTGTCCTTCCCTTTCTCTCTCCCCACCCCCCTTATCAAATGTTAAGGAGTGAAAAGATGTAGAGAAAGGGTGAAGAATGGTAGAAGAAAGAACCCGCAAGTGATAAATGACCTGCCACACTCAGGGACATACCATTTCCAAGGAGGATACACTAAAATACTTTTCAATCAGTCTTATCAACTGCGGTCCAAGTATTCAAAGAATATAGGCTCGAAACCACGAATGGTCCTTGGTTGGTGCATCAGTCTCTGCAGCATTCCTGGCCCTAGCTTGGAGTGTTGACTCCATTGGTCTCCTTGTGGAGCTCCTGTCCCCTCTAGTTCCTTTTATCCTCCAACTCTTTCATAAGACTCCTTGTGCTCCACCCTGAAGTTTGGCTGTGAGTCGCAACATCTACTTTGATCCCACTCTGGGTAGAGTCCTTCAGAGGATATCTATGGTAGGCTGCCTTCCTATTCCTTCTCTTCATATGCTTCCTGTGCTTATTCCATTTGCCTTTCTGTATGAGAATTCAGCATTCACCCTAGGCTCTTCCCTGTTACTTAGTTTCTTTATGTCTGTGAACTGTAATGTGGTTCTCCTGTATTATGTGGCTTATACTATCTATTTATAAGTGAGTACATACCATGGTGTCTTTATGGGTCTGGATTACCTCACTCAGGATGATCCTTTCTAGTCCCATCCACTTGCCTGCAAACTTCAAGAGTTCCTTGTGTTTAATAGCTGAGTAGTATTCCATTGTGTAAATGTACCACAGCTTCTTTATCCATTCTTCAGTTGAAGGACATCTAGGGTGTTTCCAGATTCTGACTATTACAAAAAAAAAGCAGCTTTGAACATAGTTGAGCAAATTCATGGTGAGGACCTAGACCTTCTGCTCAGATGTAATAAATAGGCAACACAGTGTCCTTGTGGGTCCCATAATAATGGGCAGTAGGGGCAGCCTCTGACATGGTCTCTGGTGACCATTTGTTGATCACTTTCCCCCTGGCAGGGCATCCTTGCCAGGCGACAGAAGAAGAGGATGCAGGCAGCCCAGATGAGACTTGATAGGGTGAAGTCAGATGAGAGATGATGAGGGCGTCTCCTTTGTTAGGACTAGCAAAGAAGAAAGGGAGATGAAGGAGGGAGGGTGGTATCACGAGGCAATGAGAAAGGGGTCTACAATCGGTGTAAAGTGATCAAATTAAAAATAGAAATTGCATATATATATTTATATATTATATATTTAATATATATACATATATTAAAATATTCTGCCATGTGGGCTGTTCTCATTTAAATCAACACACCAACAACTATGAAGAAATATTACCTTCCATTTCCATTCATGAGCGTTACATTTTTTTGATTCTAAGTTCTTAATCCATTTTGTTTAAGAGAAAGGTTTGTTTCTCTGCATGGGAAAAAAAAAAAAAAAAAAAAAAACTTTCCTAAGGAAGTTTTTGCACCACACTCATGCATGGAAAATATTTAACTGTATATTAGATTCTGTGTGAACAAGCTGCCTTTCCACTTAAAAGATCTTCATTTCAATGTTACACAGAGTTTCAAGACTGCAGTCTTGAGGACGAAATACAGACAAATGGAACCCATTCCTGCCAGTTTGCCATTTGACAAACACAATACATAGAATCCTTTATTACTCCAACAGGACAAAATGGCTATCTAAAGTGTTCTGAGTCTAGGGGTAATCCGAGAGACAGGAATAAAGCAGTAAATCATATTTGAAATGAAACGAAAGATTTACAAAGTAAACTGTAGACGAACTATATTTTCCTTCCCACTTTTCTGTCTGCAAGAGGCACGACAGCCAGTCTGCGCTTTCCTAGGCTCTTCACATCCTGTTCTAGTTCATTTATACAGTGCAAGAACTTTAGTTTAATTTGTGTTGGAAATGTGTCAAAAACAAGCAAACGCTGACTGCATTTTTTTATTTATACTGCTTATAAAAATAGCATTATGGTGCCAGACAGTTGCCTTATCCACCTGTCACTCTTTCTTTGCTCTATCGTTATTTGTGAAAAGTTGTTCTTCAAAATGTATTCTTACAGTAATGATTCCACTTGTATATGCTATGAAGCACGTTTGTATAAGCCAATCTAAAACGTTAGGGATTTTTTTACTTCAGCTGATATAGAAGTGTGTAAGGATCATTGCTCATTTGTCTTTCTAAACACAATAATTCTAAACTATTTGATTTCAGGACACTTATCCAATTCAGATATATATTTCATAAATTTCCACGGAGGAGACCATAAAAATGTCATGCATATGGAGTATTACTGCTAAAATGAATGGAGCCGAAGGAAAAAGAAAGTATCTAAATAATCGCAGGCATAAATTGTCTATTAGTATATTTACTTATCAATAATTTACTGTTACTAAGAAACGTGAAATTCAAATGAAAATTCCTCATACATTATGTTATCCTTATCAAGCTTGTATTTTATGAATCTAGTAAATAAAATTTCTTTCCCATGAAAGGTAACAGAAAAGTAAAGAAATATTTTTTTAAGATTTAGAAACTTGTTTTTCTTAAACTATGTACAATTATAGTTAAATTTAATGTTATTTCTAGTACTGTAACATATGGTAAATAAAATTTTATAATATTAATAAAGAGAAATGCAAGTAATATTTAAACTTCTACTGTATATAGACTCTTATTTTCTAAGCTCTGTACAGAACCTTTTTTCCTAGAAAAGTGTAATTAACATGTCTGTGCATGGGATATATTTAGAGTTATGTATGAGACACAAGTGTAATCACAAATATGTGATAATTAATATTAGAACCCCCAAATTATTTTGCACATAGATATGAATTACCATTATATAACCATGTTCATTTTGATTTTACATTGTGTGGAGTAACAAGATAAAGCATTCTAATTACTTAAACATACTATTTTCAGATTAGTTAAGGGTTATGAACATTGTAACAACTATGTTTACATACTTTTAAAAGACTTTCCTCAGGTTTACTTGTCAAAGATTTTCTACATATGAAGCATTCCAGTTATTCAAAAACCAGAGAAGAAAACAGGTAAATTTTCAGTGTTCTATGCATGTGTGTGACACATGTACTGTAAGTCTGGAAAAGCATTTTGGGTCTTCTGAGAGAAGGGAAATCTCAGTGCAATGTAACAAAAACATACATTTTTAAAATATAGTACAGCAGACCTTGAGCAGGGCAGCGTGGACAGAAAAATAACTATATTAAAAAATACAGGACTCAGAATGCGGCTTAGGAAAATGGACAGAAAAAAACTAGGGCATTTTTTATGATAGTTATCAAAAAAAAAAATGTGGCTGTACCAGTACAGTATTATCTTCTCACATGATTTGTTTCAAATATTTTTGTTCAGATGGATATATGAACACCCATAGCACATCCTATTTAGAGCTTCATTGATGATAACTCAGATTTATTTAAGAAACTATAGGTTTTTTCATATTTTTATTTTAAAACAAAGTAAATGTTTTTTTATTATTACCAAAATATAGCACTCCTGATTAATAATTACATGTATTTATAAAACTGTGCCAAATAAATTAGCATTTTAAACAATGTTATGATTAACTTGAAAGCAGACATTGTAATGCAATAGAACATCATATAAAATAGCATTCAAAATTATACCAAAACTTAATATAGCATGAAGTAACATAAAATGTGCAGTAATTGAAATACAGTGTATAAAAATGCTATGAGCAAAATATGCATTTAAGCTAATATTCTCATGTAAACCATCTTCAGTCTCTAGAAAAGTATTAAAAGCAAGAACATTCCATGAACTTTTTCTTAAGTTCTGAAATTCCGAACAAAATTCCTGCTTCTTAAGTGCATCAATATCATAGACAACTTACGAATCAATATAAACAATTCTATTTCAGTTACTTTTATTGTAAGAGTGAAGGGGTGAGTGGGCAGTTTGTGTTTCATCACTGCATTCCATGGTAGTGTCAAACAGAATATGTAGTCTGAGTTCTGTAGGGGACAGAGTGTCTTCTCTAGACAGATTCTTTTCTTTTTTTTTTAAATTTTATTAATTTATTCTTGTTACATCTCAATGGTTATCCCATCCTTTGTATCCTCCCATTCTTTCCTCCCTCCCATTTTCCCCTTATTCCCCTCCCCTATGACTGTTCCTCAGAGGGATTACCTCCCCCTGTATATGCTCATAGGGTATCAAGTCTCTTCTCGGTGACCTGCTGTTATTCCTCTGAGTGCCACCAGGTGTCCCCCCAGGGGACATAGTCAAATGTGAGGCACCAGAGTACGTGAGAAAGTCATATCTTGACAAGTTTCAGACTCATAGTCACTGGTTAAATAAACTGAATTGTCTGTGTTGCTGGAAAATGCTGTAAATATTGATAAAATTTCACTTAGGAACAAGGAAGTTTAATAAAACTTTCACATGTGATAAATATAAAGGCACATACACTCATTTTCTTCTTTTTGCTAAATTTTTACTTTTTGATAGCTAAAATTCATCCTTACACTCCATTGGCACATAGTACATGTGGTTTTATGGATGGTGTTGAATGGTAAGCAGACTTTTTGGAATTTCATGACCTTTGCTAATTTTTTGTCAAACTTTTACCACCGTCAGCATATTGAACACCAATGTGAACATTATCATGTGCATAGGCTCTACAAATTAAAATTATATTTTATAGGGAGACAAGAATGCTTTTCCATTCTTTAGCAAAAGAGTAATGATACATCCATTGTAGTACTTTTTTCTAACGCATCCTTAAACATTTGCATATATTATAATAAAATATCTTGTAGCTATGAAATGGGTATTGTTATCTTAAATGATTGTTTTGAGATTTAGTATGGGATAATTAGTATGTATGTTTGAATTTTTGGTTTATTGATAAAATAATGTGTATTTATTGATGTGAACATTGAACAATTTCATAAGAAGAATAATGGCTTACTAGAATTTTTTTTTTTTTTCAGAACTCAGAATCAAGCTGTGGCTTTCTCCAAAGACTGTCCTGGGACTTATGATGATTGATGGAACTGAGATAAGAACCTGAGCTAAAAGGAACTTTTCTTTCCACCTGCATAAATGTAACAATTTTACAGTTTTACTTGTTAGTAAATGATTAATTTTATACTTAGTAAGCTTTTTCTTCTTAGCTTTTCATGTCTAAATCTATACACGATGAGATGGAAATTATCCTTATAGTTATCAATATGTCTGTTGGTGGATTTCAAGTTTCCTATTACTTTTCTTTGTCTATTACCAATGAAGCTGTCCTTGAGTTGTTCTTGCTCCTGTAAGCAATTCCTAATTTATACTTCTGAAGGTGACTCCCGTAAAAGTCATTGGCTCACCTAGTAAGACCTTGTTGTTACCCTTGTGTCCTCACCTAGGTCTGTAATTGATTCCCGATGAGATGTGTATAGATCTCTGTTTGTGTCTCCCTTGAGTTACACTGTGCAACGCTCGTGCTACATGATCACACTTGCATTTTAGCTCTCTAAAGTAGTGAAACTCAGAATCAGAAAGTAGGGATGTGATTTTCAGGTGATAGTTGTGAGTTGCATGGAAAGGAGACTACTGTTCTAGCATTACAGACTTTCAGTTACATAAAAACAAATATCTAAAATACTTACATATCTTAACTTCTACTTAATAATCTTAAACTGCACTGTTTTCTGTGCTTTAAATTCATGCTATTTCTATGACCACAGACTGTTAGATTCTCTCCTACAAAAAAAAAAAAAAAAAAAAAAAAAAAAAAAAAAACAAGTCTTTTTTATAGTACCTTATTTTAGAGAAATTTACATTGACAACTTATTTTAGAAATGGTTCTTGTAGTTGTAAAAATGAATATAACTAAAACTATGTGGTTGTTAATCAGTACCTTCCTGCTCCGAATCTTTTCTGGAACTTACCTGAGTATTCTATAGCTCAGGCATCCTAAGGCACTGGGACTCCACAATGTAGCAGCAGCTCTGTCAACTCAGTGGGTTCTTTCTGCTCCTGCCTCACTTGAGTAATAGGTTGAAGCAGGGGAAAAGGAGCCTGGTACATTGGCTTCTGCAAGTCTTGTATTTTCTCCACAGCGTCAAAGTTGGAGGTGGCATGCTAGATAAGATCCAACAGGAATGGATTATTACTTGGGAAAGTGGGGTGTGCCAACACGATGCTGGCAGAGCCTATGCCTCTGATCCATCATTAACTTCACAGAACAGAGAGCCAGAGAAAGATGCCAGTCCATCTCTCTCAGAATCTACATCAGGGCACAGCCACAGTTACTGGTTCTGGCTTATACTAACTACAGCAAGTATGTAAATGTATCAAGGTTATAGCCATGCACATTCTCCAATATTTGTAAGCAAAATGAATGTTAAAAGTTTAAATCTCTCTAATTATTTACTAAAAAGAAAAGTTTACCTCATTGTGTTAATAACAACCATGTTTTATACAAAGCTTCAGGGCTTTCAGCACAGAAATATTATTTTCTCTACTTTTGTTATACCATTTAATGATTGGTGTCACTGCCAGATAAAGGCTGATAATCTGATTATATGTATAATAAATTGTATATATATATTCTCCTTCACAGAAGAGTACTGACCTTCTAAAGTCCAAGATGCTAGAGCAAAAACACTGACAGAAACATAAAGGCTAATTATTACCAATGCCTCATGGCTAAGTGTGAGCTAGTTTGGTGCTAAGGAACTACTTAGTTGCAGCCTTTGGAAGTATTACATTGTCACTGAATTTAACTCTAAGAAACTTACCAGAGTTGAAGTACAAGTAAAATTCCCATATGAGGATCCATTTTTCAGTATACCATCCTAACAGAACTCAAGACAAAAATGGCAGAGCCGCTGTAGTTCATTAAAACTACTAAATTCTGTACAATAGACAGAGTGAAGATGGAGGAGTCCTAAAATTAGATGGAACACCTGTCAAAATCTGCAAGATTCTGAAGAATCTGAAATATTTGTAACTGGAGATAATCATATTAAGTGATTAAGCCAGTCTCAGATAAACAAATGTTACATGCTTTCTCTTGTGTATCCTTCCTAGCAGTTACATAGACACACACATTTTGCCTATATGCAGGAAGAGAGGGAAGGCATGAGAAAGGGAAGTTGTAGGATATGTGGGTGCTCACATACATGGAATCCTAGGACATACAATAATATACAAAGAACTTTAAGAACCGATATTGAGGATAATCATGTAGTTAAAATAATCAAAAGGAATGAGTAGAAACCTGATGAAGAAGGATACATGACAAATAACTATTGGAATGCTATTTAAAATCATTTGTCATTGTGTATGGGGCGCCTTGCAAATTTCTGCCATGCTAGAAATCCCATGCTTAGGCTGCATGCTGTGACCTTCGAGTTGCTGACCTTTGCCAGAGGAGGTCTTGTGTTCTAGGCTGTCCTTGGACTATTTACCTTTGAAACAAGTAGGGAAGTCCCAACTGGGAACCTCCCACAGGATCAAGGAAGTTCTTACAGGGAGTTACTCAGAGAAATAGGAAGTTCTTACAGGGAATGATTCATGCCTTTGTATTCTTGCCTGGAGGCTAGGGAGAGAGGGATTAGAATAGTTCCTATTGACCTTGCTATATATAAAGTCTTAATCTTCTGCATTAAAGAGAGTCTTGATCAGAAACTTCCAGATGACTCAATATTTCTTGCGTCTCTGTACCTTACTTTCAATTCCCACTCTGTCTTTCAGGTGAATCCTGGTTCGATTTCTCTCAAGGGCCGGGACACACGAATTGTGGAACGGAAAAGAAACCTCACTGCACCGCGAAAAGTCCATCAAAAGGGTTTCAGCTTAAAAACTCAGCAGCATCATACAGACACACAGGAAATTTCATTCAGGACAACTGTGAATACAAAATGGCTTTCTGAGAAAGAATTTAGAATATCAACAGGTCTGGAAGTAACATGCAGGAAAAAAAAAAAAATTCTGATAACAGTGTTTCCAGTATTTGCTTGGTAAGTTGCCTTGTTCTATGACTGCTTAACTGGCTGTATGAGAATGGTCTCTTGCTTCATTGCTCTTTTCCCTAAACACATATCCTACTCCTGTAGTGACACAAGAACATAGGGCATATTTCAACACAGGAGTTGATAAGCATTCCTCCAGTGTTCTCTAGGTTTCTAAAAGCAAAGGAGGGTGTGAGGAACTATTAGAACCCGGAGGAGCTGAAGAAGCAGTTACACCTTGTTTTTTCTTTTATCTAATACAATGAGTGGGTATCTTTCAGGAAAAAAAAAAAGTATGATAAATAAGAAACTTAGGACAGCTGTTTCAAATGTGAACTTTATTATACCAATGCACCCACTGTGCTTGTAACTGAGAGAATTGTGCCATACTTATTTAAGATGCTGATAACAGAGACTATATGCAGATATATGGAAACTCTTGACTACCACCATAGTTTTTCTTTTAATTAAGACTTACTTAAAATAAGTAGTTCATATTTTTAAATGCAGAAATTGAAAATATGTACAATTCTTCTAAATGAATGTGATCTATATAAGTACAGAAGTATGTTATTTCATAATATTTTTCAGTCAATTTCTAGTAAAAAATGATCTGATATTTGTTGTCCTGGACTGGTTTTACCAAATTTTGAATATATATTCAACATATTGAACATATATACATATAAATATATATTATAGCATGTTATGTTGTGATTATTTACCTTGGCATACATTTACAAAAAGAAAAACCAAACCTAGAGAGATGTCTGTTGGGATGCTTTCAAGCCTGAGACAATAGTTTGATCTTGTATAAAAAAGTGGAGTGTGGTGATGTGCTTGTACTCACAGACCTCTCACACTGATGGGAGAATCACAGAAAATGGCTGGCCACACGTCTTAGGCCATTGGGAGACTATCTCAAAAGTAGAAGGTGGATGACACATGAAGCACGCATACATGTTAACAAACAAGTGTGTACCTACACGCACATGAACATATACATATACCTACACACAGAAAAGAAAGAAATACTTTAAAATATTCATTTTGTAGCACATGTAGTATTTTTTTTTGAAATGTATTATTGGTGGTAGGTTTGAAAAGATGACTTTTTTTTTGATTGACTGCTAGATTCCTGAAGGAATCAAACCTTTGCATATTCATGGCAGGCACTCTTACTCAGATCTAACCCCTCCATCACAATAAGTTATTTTTCCTTGCTAGGTATTTGGATAATTTCCAGCTTTTGAGTATTCTGATAAATTGTGGAGAAGTATTATGATTGAATTCTTATAAAGACATGTATGTGCTTGCAAGCATTTTTGGATACATACTGAGGAGTAATATAGCCAGCCCCAGTGATAAGAGGCTTCAAAAGGCCAAATTGTGTCCAGAGATAGTGTGTTACATTCCTTCCAACTACTTAAAAGTTCTGAAGGTCCTCCTGAGCAGTTATAATCACTCCTGAGCACTCCACAGTTTTTATCTCAGCCACTCTAATCTGTAAAGACTTTTTCTGTAGTTATAATTTGGATTTTTTCTGCTGAGTAACAATTTCAAGAACATTTTCATGTGGTAACAGACACTCATATATATTATTTATTGGGGTGCCTTTTGTACTCTGTGTACTATTTGTTGAGCACTTTCTCTTCTCAGTTACTATGTTATTAAAATTGTACATTGATTCGAGAGACAAATTTTATGTCAGTATATATTTTATTCTCAGAGCTTAGGCTATTTAAGGTGGTATATTTATCTTTCAAAGAAGAATTTAATTTTAAAATTTCATTTATCTTTTTTTTTTCTGGCCTTAAAATTTCTGTGTTTTAAGAATCTTCACCTACCTAATGTTTGAAATTTTCCTGCCTTTGTACATTTTCAAGTATAGAGAGGATAATTACATAAACAACTCATACATTTGTCCATGCATATTGTCATGAGTATATACTACTTTTTAAAAGTTTTATTAACTATTATATTTGTATGTTTCCCCTTGAATATGATATGTACTCTGGTGTATACATACTATATATGCCAGAAGAGATCATTATGTTCCCTGGAGCTGGAGATACAGGTGAATGTGGGCTCCCCAAAATAGGTGTTGGAGCTTAGTGGGGAAAAAAGCAAGTGTTCAGAAGCTTGGAGACACATTTTCACACACACACACACACACACACACACACACACACATACACACACAGACACACACACACATATATATGTTTAAACTTAAGTTACATTATCTGCTCAAAGCTTATATTACTTAATAGATTGTTATTAATATTTTATTTTTATTTATTGTTTGTTTCTTAGTTGTTTGTTTGTTTGTTTTAAGACATATTGTCTCTCCATAACCTCCCTTGCTGTCATGGAACTCTTTTTGTCAAAAAAAAAAAAAAATCCTTCCACTAATATTCTTTCAAAAAATAATGCTTGCTCAGGTAATTAAGTTTTATTCCTTCACAATTCTCTGATGAGATTGAAGACAAGATAGTTTAGTCTTACAATTATGCTTAGTTGTTCAGGAGTTAAGATTTTTCAGGTCTAGATATATGTTTTAAGTAATAGATATGAGATATGATAGATTTTGATTTTCATTCAGAATTTTATACTCACCAAGATAGGGAAGAAGCATTCTTCAAGTTTGTTAATACAAATAGACAAACCACTATGAATTTAACATTTATATAATAGCTGATTGTTTTATGGTTCTTCCTGCTGTATGCAGTTCATTTTATTTATGTGTAATAATATAAATATATATTTGAAATGAAATATATAAAAATTATGCTTTCCCTGTGTCATTAATTTGGATATATTGAATCTCTGTCTCTGATCTCAAGCTGTACTATAGAGCAACAGTAATAAAAATGGCATGGTATTGACATAGAAATGGTATGGTTGATCAATGGAATGGAATCGAAGACTAAGATATAAACCTACACACCTATGGACACTTGATTTTTGACAAATAAGCCAACATCATACAATGGAAAAAAAGATAGCATCTTCAACAAATGGTGCTGGTCTAACTGGATGTCTACCTGTAGAAAAATGCAAATAGTACCATGTTTATCACCCGGCACAATATAAAAGTCCAAGTGGATTACAAACCTCAACATAAAACCAGACTCACTAAATCTGTTAGAAGAGACAGTGAGAAAGAGCCTTGAAATCATTGGCACAAGAGAAAACTTCCTGAACAGAATACCAATAGCTCAGGCACAAGATCAAAAATTAATAAATGGGACCTCATGAAACTGAAAAGTTTCTGTAAGGCAAAACACACTATCAACAAAACAAAACAACAGCCTACAGACTGGGAGAAGATCTTCACAAACCCTAAATCCCACAAAGGGCTCATATCCAAAATACATATAGTGATAAAGAAATTAAACACCACCGAATCAAATAACCCAATTAAAATGTGGAAAGAAGCTAAACAGGGAATTCTCAACAGAGGAATATCAAATATAGAAAGAAAAAAATGTTCAATGTCCTTAGTCATCATGGAAATGCCAATCAAAACAACTCTGAGATTCCATCTTACATGCATCAGAATGGCTAAGATTAAAACAAACAAACAAACAAACAAACCAAAAAAAAAAAACCTCAAGGGATAACCTATGCTGGTCAAGATGTGGAGAAAGGGAAACGCTCTTCCTTTGCTGGTGGGACTGCAAACATTTACAACCACATTGGAATTCAAACTGACACTTTCTCAGAATATTGGTAATAGTGCTACCTAAAGACCCAGGTATACCACTCCTGGCCATATATATGAAAGATGCTCCACCATTAAACAAGGGTATTTGCTCAACTATATTCATAACAGCTTTATTCATAATAGACAGAATATGAAAACAAACTAGATGTCCCTCAACAAAAGAATGGATAAAGAAATGGTGGTACAGTTATACAATGGAATAATATTCAGCTATTAAAACAAGGAAATCTTGTAATTTGCAGGCAACTAGATGGAACTAGAAAAGACTATCCTGAATGTGGTAACCCAGGCCCAGAAAGACAATCATGGTATATACTTACTTTTAAGTGGATATTAGCCCAACATAGATGTATCCTAAAGGAATCCACCCAGCGAGGGATCAAGATAGATACTAGAAATAACAACCAGATTTTGGGCAGAATGCTGATAGTAGTATGGAAGAGGAAGAGTTGGGGGATGGAAGGACCCAGAGGAGTCAGGAGCTTCACAAAGAGACCATCAAGCCAGGCAGAGCTGGACCCAGAGACACCTGTAAAGCTGATGCACCAATCAGGACATTGCAAGCAGAAGACCTAGACCTCATGATCAGATATAGCCATAGGATGAATAGCTCATTCTTCACAGCAGGGTCTTGCGGTAGGGAAGAGCAGGGAGTGCCTCTGACATGAACTCTAGTACCTCCGATTTGATCACTGGCACACTGGCCTTCCTGGTACACAGAGGAAAGGGATGCAGCTATCCTGATGAGACTTGATAGGCTGAGATCAGATGGTGGGGAGAGGAGATCCACTTCTGTCAGAGGTCTAGAGAAAGGGAAAGGGGTGGAAGAGGAAGACAAGAATGAAGGGATAACAATTGCGATGTAATATGAATAAATTATAATAAGTAAAATATATTTTAAAAGAAAATCAATTAATAATACATGGATAAATGCTTCTGATTGGCTTATTTTATTCTTATTTGTTTACAGAAATCTATATGCTAATATCTCTTTACATCTAGAGGAGCATTTTTGTTTCTAAAATCACATGGCCCAAATCCATAAGTTTACTTTTAATTTTACCAATATGAAATAAAATTTCCGAGAAAGTGAAAGAAGGAATAAGTAGACAAAAAGAACTGCATGGATAGTCTTAGTGTAGATTCATTCATAAATTGATAAGACTTGGATACTATTAACTTATGAAATATTACTTCCCTTTTAAAAAATGGAGGAAAACCACAAGTTGAATGATTTAGAGCATAAACAGTATATATGTATTGTTATACCAATTATTATTAAAGATGATTTAACTTCTTTATTATATGTAACAATTTTTTCTATTTTCACATATACACTTTTTATCTTATTCCTATGTTATAATCTGTTAAAACAAAATTGTGAAGTGTTGAGTAGATTTATTATTCTATGTATCCTTTCTGTAGATAAACCTATTCAAATTATTTAGCCTTAAATTTTGTAATAAATTTAAGAACACGGATGACATGGTGTGTGTGTGTGTATGTGTGTGTGTGTGTGTGTGTGTGTGTGTGTGTGTGTGTGTGTGTGTTTTCACTGCATTATTGATCTCTTGGGGTAATTGTCACCCTAAACAGAATCTTCACTTGCTCTAATTCATTAAACTTGTGTTTTTCCTCTATTTTTTTAAGGAGGAAGTACTATTTTATAAGTTAATACTATCCAGGTCTCATGAATTTATAAATAACTCGACACTAAGAATTTTCATTCAGTTCTTTTTCTCTACATGTTTCTACTTTCTTGGAAATTTTATGAAACTTAAATCTCTTGCTGTAATTTATAAGGATTAAAAAAAACTGTCAAACCAGTTTCCAAACTTCCATATTGTTCGGTTTGAGGCATCCTTCAATGAATGCTCCAGGTGCCCTGTTTCCTTGAAAGCATATCATATTGTCAGTTTACACAAACAGACTTTACATTTTAATTGAAAAAGCCATAGAACTTCAAGCAACAAAGACATAAATACAAGAATAGGAGGATAGGTTTACTGCTGTGCATTCAACCATGTACATATTTGCACATGTATAATTTTATAGCAACTGCATCTGTTGATTATGTTTATTTTGGTGTCATACCGTTGTGTGGCATTGGAATACTTGGTAACCAATTGGTGACACAATGTTGGGGAAGACTTTGCTTGACAAAGAGTCACTAAGGAAGGCCAAAACCTCCACCTATCCGAAAGACTCTCTAGGCTTCCTGTATGAAGTGTAGAAGTGATCTTTCAGCTTCCTGATCCACCTGCTATGCTTTGCTGTTTCTACCCTTCACCACTGTGATGGTGATGCTCTCTTTATATCTGGAGCATTAAGACCAAAAACAAAACAAAACATTTCTTTCCATAAGTTGCCTTGGCCATAATATTTTATAACAATAGCAAAATAACTAATATTATTTGTTCCCTTACATTCTTCAAAATAATAAATGGTTAGGATATAATTAAAATTTACAAATATTATCCTACCTGTTACGGTGCTTGCCAACTAGGTACTTGGTTCTGGTATTTCTTGTACTAAGAGATAGCTGATTGGTTAAACTGTGTACTCATGAGGACTTGAGTTGCAAGGTTAATGGAAAAACATCATCAACATCATTTTAAAATGCACAGTGATTTTTTTTCTCTCATTTTTTTCATGGCATTGGACCAATTACAAGTTATTTAAACATAATCACATTTAGGTTCAAATTGATTTCTAGTCAGTCTAAAGGTAAGATAAAATTACGATTTTTATATTTTAATTTAATGTTACTAGATATTAATTTTTAATTTTCAAAAATTTTCTAGCTGTTAAAACTGAGTGTGACCTGAAGCAAAATCAAATTTATTTATAATTTAAGATATATCTGTATATGGTTTTGTTTTATACTTGATCATCCCTCCCCGCCCCTCCAGAATGTCTTTTACCTATATCATGTAGGTGCATGTGTACAAATATATTTGATGTGATAGACACCTATGTTGAGGTCAGTGGTTAATGCCAGGTACCTTGTATTGTCCTTCCTCTTGTATTTTGAGACAGGGTTACCCACTGAACCTAAAGCTTGCCATTTCAGGAAAACTGACTAGATGACAACCCTTTGAGAATACACCTCTCTTCAATTCCTGGAGTTCTGGGATTACAGATGAAAAGCTCACACTTAACTTTTATGTAGGTTCAGGAGATCTGACCTCAGGTCATCATGCATATATAGCAAGCAGTTTACAGACTGAGTCATCTCTATCATGCGAAGTTGATGATTACCTAACATGAACTTTACAGATGAAAATGTTGTGCTCCAAAGCCAAAAGTCTGTACATACCTAGGAACAAATAGCTCTTTGAGTACATAAATTATCCTGCATTGATATCGAATCACTTTTTTCATCGACTGAAAATTGTATGCTTTTCAAGTGCATATGAGTATGCATCTGAAATGTATGTTTATCTCAGCAAAAGTACTCAAGTATATAGACAGTTATAGCCTAGATGATTATAAATCTTACCATTACACAAGTCTTAAAATATATCATTCTTAAAAGAATATATCTGTTGTTGAGCAAATACTTTTTCATTTTCAATAAGCCCCACATATCAGTTGTTGGCCTTAATTATCAGGGAAATACAGTCCTTTTCAGGAAGACCTTTCTACATTTATATCATGTAAGGTTTTTTTTGTTTGGTTGGTTTGGTTTTTCAAGACAGAGTTTCTCTGTAGCCATAGCTGTACTGGACTTGCTTTTTACACCAGACTGTTCTCAAACTCACAGATATCCTCCTGTCTCTGCCTACTTGAGTGCAGGGATGAGAAGCTTGCACCACCAGAGCCAGCTTTTGTGTGTGTTCTTGCCTATCTTTTCTTCAAGCAATGTAATTGGTTCATAGTTAAGGTTTAGGTCTTTGATTCATTTGGAGATAGTTTTTGTGCAAAGTGATAGATATGGGTTGAATTCCATTCTTCTGCATGTGGACATCTAGTTTTCTGAACACCACTTTTTGAAGATGCTTTCTTGGTTTCTATTCCAAATACTTCCATGATCAAGAGTGAGGGATCATTGAGATTGTAGGAGCAAGAGGATCATGATCATGACATTTGCTGTGAGATTATATCTCCTAGAAAAATCTGAAGCTGTATCCACAGTCTCACCATCATGACTGCGCAAACTGATATGAACAATAATGAAACCAAAGAACATGCAAAACCAGATGTGGGGAAGTCCAGGAGGCTTTATCCTACACAAAAGTCTACAGACAGCTGAGTAAAGCTAGGAATGGAACAGTTGATCCTCCCAAGGAAAGTCACATGATTTGGTTGGCCACTATCAAAAAGTAAGTCATGAAAACAATTAGCAAGTGACATTATATTGATTTGACAGGTTATATTTGGAGATATATGTGTATATACAAGTACATATATGCAAAGAATAACTATAAAAACGGGGATGGATTTGAAGGCAAGTGGAAAGAGGTATATGGGAGGGTTTTAAGTGAGAAAAGGAATAAATAATTAAATTACAATCTCAAAATAATAAATACACCTTTTAAAATAAAGTATATTTAATTATTGTGGCAAGAAAATGAAAAAGAGTATTTTCATATAGATCTTTTTATTGTGTATCTTTGTCTAGATGACTGTATACGTATGTTTGTGTACATTCACGTATGTTAATGAGGACGTGGAGTGCTGCAGCACACATGTGTGGGAAAAAGAACAGCATTAGGTTCTGACCCTTGTTTTCCACCTTGGTGGTGACAGTGATCCTAACTGTTTGTTGCCACTGTTCATTCTGTGATTTCTGATTATGAAAGCTTCCAGAAATCCTCATTCTCCAATTTCCATCCATCTTCTGAGGCCTGGGATTGAAGGTATTTGTGAATGCACATTTGCACATGTTCTAAGAATTCTGAAACCAAGTCCCCATGTTTGCACAGCAAATACTTTACCAGTGAAGACTTCCTTCGAGTCCCAGTAATGTGTCCTTAACAAACTGTGTATGAAATGATCTGGTCTTTATAAATTTAAAGCATAAAGAAAGAGTACTTCTTGTGTTGTTTACCATTCTCAATCATGAACCATTCTCCGCCTATAAACTTAAAACTATTCAGCTACAGTCTGTAATTCTATTCAAGGTAACATCTAAACCTTAGAGAAAAGAGAATAAATATTTCTTAGCCTAAGTTCAGAAATAAGGTAAATGTTATGGCTAGAATAGTTTGCACGGCTCACTTTCAGCGAACTTTAAGAGAATTGTCAGCCTTTAAGAAAACTATGGTCTGATGACTTTCTCATGTACTCTGGTGCCTCACATTTGACTATGTCCCCTGGAGGGGGAGACCTGGTGGCACTCAGAGGAAGGACAGCAGGTCACCAAGAAGAGACTTGATACCCTATGAGCATATACAGGGGGAGGTAATCCCCCTCAGGAACAGTCATAGGGGAGGGGAATAAGGGGAAAATGGGAGGGAGGGAAGAATGGGAGGATACAAGGGATAGGATATCAATTGAGATGTAACAAGAATAAATTAATAAAATTAAAAAAAAAACTATGGTCTTCTTCACCTGTTAATAAAGAGGTGGTAGGAACAAAATAAATCGTTACTATTCAGTGATCTTGGAAAATATTGAGAGGTTTGTAGTTCTTCTGTCTGAAAGTAGAGCTGCAGAAATAGAGAGCATGGTATGGTTGGGTGGCCACGCTGTAGTCTATCAGACTCCTGGTAAGAAGGAAGTGTAGAATTTGGCTTCAAACATACCAGTAGGTGAGAAGCTGTGTACTAAGAAATCAAGGTAAAATGGGGCTGTAGATTTCAGAAGAAAACAACATCATGAGGACAAAGGGACCTTGCCTTGTGGCTAGCAGGAAAAAGGAACTTATCTTATTGCACACTGGGAAATTCCATGTCTGTTACAGAAGAGAGTGTCCTTTACTGGGGAGGTATGGTTACTTGTCAATTATTGTTACGGAATAATGAAATAAATCAAAGCAGATGTTGTGAATACATAAAAAGAGAAAAAAAATCCATATATGTGGAGACACTACAGTTTACAATTTTACATATAGTGTCTAAGGACAGATGTGGAGAAAACACAATTCTAAGACGGCCATATAAAGTTCTCTGCTCACATAGAAACCTTGTCTTGAAAAACAAAAAACAAACAAAAACAAAAACAAAAACAAAAACAAAAACAAAATTTTCTGCTCCTCTTTGAAAACACATTGTGATCAGTGTGAGTATAATGTGTAGCGAAACTTTAATCTAGCCACACTGCTGTTCTGGCAAAGGATCACATGCAAAGAGCTTCTAGGACTATGAGATCCAGCTGGAATGTAGCCATACACTGTAGTACAGTATGACCTGGCTGGACTATAGACTCACTGTTAGTATACACTTTTAATCCCAAACAATAAAAGTATGATTAGTTTATACAATGAAGCATTCTTCAGTCTCCATGTGTTGTGAAGTAGTAAGGGGACTGGGATAGATCCCCAAAAGGAAAATTTTTGCTTAATCTTCGATTACTTCTTCCTCTAGGTGAGAGGGCCTTGCTAGGCCACAGAGGAAGTAGATGTAGGAAGTCCTGAAAAGGTTTTATAGTCTGGGATCAGCTTGTAAGGGAGGAAAGATCACCATTTCTGTGGATTAGGGAATGAGGATGGGAGTAAAAAAGAGGAAGGATAGGACCAGGAGGAGCCAAGAGAGGGGGCTATGTTGGGATGTTAGGTGAATACATTAATCATGAAAAAAAAAAAAGAAGGGAGCAGTCATGTTTGAAACTGAAGTATAATTGAGGGGCAGACAAAGTGATGATCAGAGAAATATTTTAACAGAATGAGTCAGAGATAGAATATGAGGCAACTTAAGAGCAGTGCAGAGTGAAAGAGGCAGTGTTGTTTTTATCAATTTTTGTTGTTGTTTGTTTGTTTATTCCCCCTAGAGTTCCTACAGAGACAGTTTTATAGACGTAGATTGCAGAGAGAACAAGGTAGATACAGATGAAGACAGAACAAGCCAGAAAATAAGAAGGATCCATAAAATTAAAACATAGTGCCAGAATTAGTTTAAGATAACGCAGAGCAATTCAGCCAGATGGTAAGAGAAGCACGTTTGAATCAGTCAAGTTGGAGAGGAATTTAGGCCAAAGCAGCTGAGTTGAACCAGCTATCAAGAGTTCAGAAAGCTTGAAAGACTTCGGGACATTGTTCATCTGCTCCCTTCACCTGAAGAAATAAACACATCATTTACAGTAATGAGATGTTATTTTTATTAAGTTTCTAAATTGAATTTCCTTGAGTTCAGACAAGATTTAATCTATGAAACCAGCATGGCCTCAAATTTACTATGCAGCTGAGGATGATATTGAACTTAAGATCCTTCTGTCTATATCAAAGGGTTTTAAGACATGTATCAGTATGTTCGGTTAAACTCAGACCTAAGGAAGAAAACACTAGTGTAAGTGCCTTAACAAATAAACCTTTAAAGCTATCAGAAATATTTCTCCAATGATTTCTATTTAAATCATGAAGGAAGAATTAAAAATGTCAGAAATAATATAAAACCTGAGATAATTTAAATTTTGATTTGGACCTATAAGAAGCAGCCCTCAGTACTATATACACCTACTAGAGACTGAATCTGATAATTGTCAGTGAACTTATGGTATCTAACTCTCAAGTGAGATATTGTTGGTTGATAAATCACTTTTGCCTTGATTATTTTATGCAGAAAAATGGTTATTGTGCAAAGATTTTGGACCAGTAGGAACCAGTGAAATAAATGGGATGTTTTTTAACATTTATTAATGTGTTATATAGTGTTAATATACAATCTATAAAACTGTAATTCAGAAACATCAAATTAGCTCTGATTAAGTGAGCTAGTTGAGAATATATAGGGATTCACTACATTGCTGAGTAAAATGGTCTCTACAAAATAATTAAGTGCATGAGAAAAAAAAAGCAGAAAAAAAAGAATTCAAAAGTCTTTAACAGATTCCATAAGTACAACAAATATAAGCATTAGTATTCTTAATTGTTTTATATTGAGAATTGTAAATTGTAATTTAATAGAGCAGCTGTAGGTATGTCTGAAAGGATGTTCTTTAAAGAATGGTAACACTGTCTTCTAGGCTGGACGCTCAAGAGGTATATCTTTCTTCATGGGAAGAAAGAATATTTGCACTCCATCATTTCTTCTGCCTCCTGGCTTTCATGGATTGAGCTTCCTGTTTTGCCATACCATTCATGAGGATTGAACTCATTCATGCTGTGACACCAAACGTGAGCTCCCATCTGGACAGTTTTATGTCAATAGAACAGAAGGTAGTTTTATCTGAAAGGAAAGAACCACTGTTGAAAAAATGGCTCAATAAGGTCCAGATGTAGAACATTTTTTTAATTTGTTTTGATGGTTTGGGGTAACCCATTGTGGGCAGTCAATAACTGGGCTCGTGTTTTATGTTCTATAAGATATCAGGCTGAGCAAGCCATGATGAGCAAGCTAGTAAACAGCCACCTTTTTTGGCCTCTGCATAAGCTGAGAGTTCCCACCTTCTTTGAGTTCTTGTCCTGGACTCCTTCAGTTATGGACTACAATATGGACATGTAAGCCAATTAAATATTTTTCTTTCCCTACTTGCATTTGGTCATGTTGTTTCATCCAGTCAATAGAAGCCTTAACTAAGCCAAACTATTCATTTATTTCTGCCATGGAATTGGAAACAGCTACAAAAACCTAACTAATACAACAAATGAGATAACAATTTTTTTTTGTTTTTTGTTTTTCTATTTAAATCTCCCCATTTGTTGTAGGTATGTTTATGTTGTTGACTCCTGGTTTAATGTAGGTAGTTTGGTTGCATCTAGACATTCACCTTTTATTTATTTTAATTTTTTAGAGTTTCCAGCTTAATGTAATACTGTTTCAAAAATATTTTGTTATAATATTCTGAATGTCTTTGGTATCTGTTGTACTGCTTTCTTATTCTCCTTGTTTCTTTCTGACTTTCTTAAATTGGGTCTACTCTCTGTTTGTTTGTTTGTATATTTTTGTTTGTTTGGGTTAGTTTGACAAAGGGTTTGTCTTGTTCATTTTTTCAATGAACCAGATCTGCTCTTAGGTTTTCTTTTTTCTTTTTTTTTATTAATGAATTGTCTCATTTATTTAGGTGCAGACATTAATTTGACACCTCATATGGAAAGATAGTAAGGGAGAAAAAGAACAAGACGCTGCCATAGGCTATAAAAATAAGCAACACTTAGTCTCTTTTGAGATGTTATAATGTAATACCCAATCCTGGAGTATTTATAAATTAAATTTTATTTGAGTCAATTCTTGTGCCTAGAGGGTTCAATAACCTATAGCTCATCCCCTGATGTGTCAAAACATTGGAGAGAAACGGAAAGTAAAATGATAGTGTGCTAAGTGAGCCAAGGTATGGTGTGCCTTTATAGTGGCCCAGTTCCATAGGAATAAATTCAGTCACATGAGGCCTAATCTATTCCTATGACAGTATTATGAAGAAGGAATCTACATAACTTGACAACTCATCACTAACTCCTTTCAATTCTTTCTATTACTGTCTTTGCTTTTTTGCTTTGATTTTTATTGTTTCTTGGTATCTAGCCAGTTCGAGTTGGGTTGTTCTTGATTTTCAATGTTTAAAATTAATTTATTGTTTTGTTCAGTTTATATCCTTGTCATAGCTCCATCACTCTTCTCTTCCCAGTCCCACCCTCGCTCGCTCTCCCCTGTGTCCCCTCTGTCATTCCTCAGAAAAGAGGAGCCCCCTTCCCATCCACCACAGCTCATCAAATCACATCAGGACTGCCTGTCCTCTTCCCCTGTATCCTGGAAAGGCAGTGCCACCAGAGGGGAGTGATAAAAAAGCTGGCATCAGAGTTCATATCAGAGACAGCCTCTGCTCCCCTTACTAGAGGACCCACATGAAGCCCGAATTGCCTTTTGGTTACAGCTGTGTACTGGGCTTAGTTCTAGTCAATCCAGGGTCCTTGGTTAGTGCTTCAGTTTCAGCCAGCCACTCTTGCCCTGGCTTGCTGGCTTTATTCTTCTTTTTGTGGAGCTCCTATAACCACCAGATCATTTTCTCCTCCCATGCTCCTTTCCCTGCTTTTCCTGCACATCACCCATTGTTTGGCTGTGTCTCTCAGCATCTGTTTTCAGGCCCAGTTGGGTGGAGCTTCTCTGAAGACAACTCTGCTTGACTCCTGTCTTCCTGTCTTCAAGCATATCAGAGTATCTTTAAGAGTGTCAGGGGTTGGTTCTCTCTCATGAGGTGGGTCTTGGGTTGGGACAGGTATTGGATGGACCTTCCCTCAATCTCTGCTGTACATTTCTCTAAATTTATCCCTGTACATCTTGTAAGGATGGTAAATTTTGACAGGTATAAGATGGATTATCAGTGCTGTTTTGGTCTGTTTTTTTTTTAATGATTAAGGACATTGAATTTTTTTAAGTGCTTCTCAGCCATTTGAGATTACTCTCTTGAAAATTCTTTCTTTAGCTTTGTGACCCATTTTTTTTTTTTTAGGTTATTTTGTTTGTTGGTGTCCAATTTCTTGAGTTATTTATATATTTTGAATATTAGCCCTTTGTCAGAGGTAGGGTCGGTGAAGATCTCTTCCCAGTCTGTAGGCTGTCATTTTGTACAGTTGACAGTGTCGTTTGCCTTCCAGAAGCTTTTCAGTTTCAAGAGGTGTCATTTATTAATTGTTGATCTTAGAGCCTGAACTGTTGGTATTGTTTGTTCAGGAAGCTGTATCCTGCTCCAGTGAGTTCAAGTTTCCTTCCTACTTCTTTTTGTAACAGATTTATTATGTCTGGTTTTATGCTGAGGTCTTTGATTCCTTTGGACTTGACGTTTGTGCAGGGTGATAAATATGGATCCATTTGCATTTTTCTCCATGGTGTTGGGTTTTATCAAAGGCTTCTTCCATATCTAATTAGATGGCCTTGTGATATTTTTTCTTTGAAATTGTTTATATGGTGAATTATGTTGATATTTTCATATGTTAAACCACGCCTGCATCCCTGGCATGCAACCTACTTGATCATGGTAGGTGTTGTATTTCATGTGTGTTTTGATGCAGATTGGAAGTATTTTATTGAGCAGTTTATTGAACATTTTGCATCAACGTTCTTTAGTGAAATTGGTCTGAAATTCTCTTTCTTTCTTGAGTTTTTCTGTTGTTATGTATCAGAGTGACTGTGACTTCATAGAATCACTTTGGCAATCTTTCTGCTCTTTCTGCTTGGTGGAATTGTTTAAGGTATATTGGTATTAGCTCTATTTACATGAAGAATACCTGTTAGAATACTGAGGTAAAACTGTCTGGACCTGGGCTTTTTTTAAAAAAACTGCTTCTATTTCCTTAGAGGTTATGAGACTGTTTAAACTATCATTTTCATAACATGAGATTTATACTCATTTTCCTTGTGCTTCAATGTGATAGTGTCTTCAGGGTTTGCTGTTGTAGGATAGCTGCTTTCAGGTGGTGTCATATTGCCCTGAGGTTTGTAGTTTGTTTCTTATGCTGACTTCTAGCCATCTTATCATCTCTGGTGTTAACAGCCCTGGTGAATCCTGTGCTGGCCTTGTCACAGATGGGTCTGGAAGACCAGGAGTCAACAGTGGAGACCATTCTAAGCTGAATGTTGCTGAGTCTGACACAAACCTCCTGGGGATGGACGACAGTGGGCATTGGATCCCCCCCTCTGCAGGTTGAGCTTACTCTCTGCTGTGTTTCAGGTGGGTCAGGCAGATAGATTCAGTAGCAGAGAATGCTCTAAGATGAATGTTGTTCAGACCAGACACATGCTTCCTTGTGGTGGAGAACTATGGGGGTTGGATCCAGCAAACAGCTCAACACTGCTGGCTCTGTTGGCTAGCTGTTGTCTGTTTCCCAGGTGGTTCAGGCAGATGGAATAAACAGCAGAGAGGGCTCTAAGCTGAGTGTTTCTCAGGCCAGACACAGGCCTCCTCAGGATGGGGAACCATATGGTTTGGTTCCTGCCAAAAGCTCACCCAATTTTCCAAATTTTTGATTTGCATCATTAGCTCATTTATTATTGCTCTTTTTGAAATTAAAAAAAATGAGCACCTAGAACTATAAATTTCCCTCATAGAACTGTGTTTCTATGTTTCTATCTCTTTTTACAAGGATGATTTTAGTCCTGAATTACCTTTATTTTTATCAGCTATATATTTGTGTTATCTTGGACATCACTTAGGCATTTTTTCTCTTTAGATCCCTTCTTCATTTCATGGAGCTGTTTCTATGTCTTCTTTAAATTCCTTGAAATTTTTCACTGGGTTTAAGATTATTCCTTTAAATTCTTTGTCCTGAGGCTTTTAGTTAACTAACTCTAGAATCAGCTCTTACATAATTATTCCTACATCTTTTTCTGAACACTTTTAACCTATTTAGAATTTATCTTATTTTCATAAAAATTTTGAACATTATGACTTGTTTTTTCCTCTATTATTGTTTCTTTAAAAATATATTTACATTTTATGTGTGCATGTGAGTTTTGTATGTATGTTTGTGTGAGTGTATGTGTATATATGTATGTGTACATGTGTATACACATGTATATGTATTTATAGTCCCATTTATACTAAAATCAATGCAGAGATGGCTTTAGAGACAATAACCTTCATGTGTGGGTCTCTGTAGAAAGCAGTCAGGGTTTTCAAAACAGAAATGGAAGTCTTATCTCAAGGTTTTCTGAAAATGAGGGACGTTTAACAGCCTGTGTCCAGGCTTCCTAATTCCCAAACAGAAAAACAGAGAAAGGGACCAGAACTGGAATATGTGGCTCTGATGTACGCTCACCTTCTAGGTGGGGTATCTGGCAGCAGGCCTGTTGCCTAACAAAGGAGTTGTGCATAAATACTCACTAAAGGGCCTATTTCATATCTTTGAAAGGGGAAATGAAGGCTTTTGCAGATATTATGGACTGAACATATGATGGATTCAGACATCACACTTTTGTAGATGATCTGTGATTTGTTTAAAAGAAAGTCTGGGAGTTATTCTTTGATAACATGATAATGTATGTGTATCTTTGCATATTAAAGTGTCTATACCCTGTTTTCTGCTATACAACAGTATAGACACCACCCTGACTATGTCCACGACCATGTCGTGGTTTTAAGAACTCATATACTAATACTATGACTATGTAAATTTTTAAATTCTAATTTACTGAAATTAATTTAATTTTAAATTAAGTAACCAGATGTGACTATGACTTAAAAAAAAAGTCATAGTCAAGAAAATAGAATATGTGGCTTGCATGGAGTTCAACATGGAAGCAGGACACTCCATTTACCTAAACTTTTGAGTTAACTCAGAAGATTTACTATGAAATAAATAAAAATAGAAAAATATGAACTACTATACATACAGTAATTTTAATATTTTACAGCCTTTGATATACTTCCATAAGTAATCTTGATTTTTAGTTCTATCTCTATATTTTGTTTTTTATTATCTTCAAGATGATAAAACTGCAATGATCTACTTCTTATAATTCAGAATTAGCCAACGGAAGCAGTTCATGCATCACATCACACCATGCTTTACAAAGCGTGAAGTCAGGATAATGAGCTTGTACTGTGTATGAGATTGGAGGTCAGAACAGACGTGGGGTCACAAATAGTCCTGCCATTTAATGGTTGTATGGCATTGATCACACTAACTGCTTTAGGTTTCAGATTCATCGTCTGTAAAATATCAGTAATAATGTTTAACTTTAGAGATGCTTGTGTAGATTGAGGAAGAGAACATTGATAAAGCCTTGGAATGGAATTTACAGGGTTTGCCAAAGAGAAATAGCTCAAAGGGCTAGCTGTAGTCACATTGTCATTGCTGGATAAAAACGGTGTAAATATAAGCTGTTTCTCCAAGAATGTTTTTTTAAGTTCCTGCAGGCATTTCCAACACCATAATAAACATTTAATTGAATACTCTTTACTCTAATTAGAAAGCATCTACAAAATGCAAACACAATGGGGTATCAGAATTATATGTCTTTTGGCTACACTCAGACAGTCACACAGTACATGCTGTAGTAATCAGCATGATCAGGGTCTCCCACAGGCAATATGAGTGAGTAAGATACTCACATAGTCTGCTGATCTAAAAATTATGATTAGTAACCCAGATTCACAGCCATTTGTACAGCCAGTTTCTGTCCAAATTTGGCTTGGCTAGAGTCCTAAACAACAAAACTTTTGTGTACTTCTAATGATAATTAACTACTATGTGAATGGCTTAGACACTTGGGGGATGTTTTCCGGATGGTGCTGATGAGATAGGAAAATTATCAGACAACTGAAAATTTTGGTTTCTGTATATATATATATATATATATATATATATATATATATATATATATATATATATAAAAGCAAAACTGTGTAGGATTTTCTCAGTTGAAAAAATTATGATCACTATTTTGTCCAGCATATAAAACTGATGTTTTTCAAGGTGTTAGAGAATATTGAACAGTTAATTTTTAAAAAATCACCTTTAGTATATTGCCTAAGAATGTACATTGAGCTCTTGTTCTCTTCAATGTTCTTTTTACTTCTAATGTTTTCTTTACTCTGAGGCATGGTGAATATAATTAACTTCAATTTTCCTTGTGTAACATAACTGAGCTATCTGTTTTGTTTTCTATTAGAGATATAAGCCATCTAATATAAGTCTATTTGTTATGGTCAATCTCCATATATCATCTATTTATAACCACATTTATACAGAACAAGAATTAGACCATCACCTGAATTTAGATCTGGGGCATTTTTTTTTTAATTTTTTTTTATTAATTTATTCTTGTTACATCTCAATGGTTATCCCATCCCTTGTATCCTCCCATTCTTCCCTCCCTCCAATTTTCCCCTTATTCCCCTCCCCTATGAATGTTCCTGAGGGGGATTACCTCCCCCTTTCTATGCTCATAGGGTATCAAGTCTCTCTCCACACTTGAGTGGAGAGTGGGATATGACTTTCTCACGTACTCTGGTGCCTCACATTTGACCATGGCCCCTGGAGGGGTGACCTGGTGGCACTCAGAGGAAAGACAGCAGGTTACCGAGAAGAGACTGGGGCATTCTTACAAAATGTGACCTTCGTTACAGCACAGTTAGCAACCTTCACTTTGGATCTTGAATATGTAAGCAAGCAAATAACACTTTCTGTGTTATGTAAACAAAGATAAAATATGATAGTCTATATATAGTTTCCTAAACCCTTCATCTAAACAAATAATCTTTCATTAAAAATTATGCACTTGCTTTTATTGTAGAAAATCACATATGTGTATGTATATATGTATATGTATGTATATGTATATATATGACATGTAAGTTAAAATCTGTTATGAAAATAAATGGAATTAATTTTAATATGGTATTGGGAAAACATATATTAAATAATAAATAATTATATGGAAAATTGAGTAACGCATTATAATATGTCATTAACATAAAAATTAGTTCTATTTTACAGTTTTAGTTTTTATTTTGTCAATATTAGCTTTAAAAATTTATATTTGTGAGTAATATCCAATTAATAAAATATGACCTTTATTTTTAGAGTATTTTAAATTTTGACATTTAAAGACTAAGAAAATATCTTCATTTTATGTATACTAAAATATATTTATAGTTATCTCTAACATGCTATTAAAATGATATGATTACATTTTCTAGACAAAAGAAAGTTTTGGTTTATTTGAAAAATGTAGATCATAGTTGATGATTGCATTTTGGACTTAATATCAAATTTTTAGAACCTTACCAGTGTGATATACAATGAATGTGTTTTCTTAAAGCTTTGTTGCCACCTGAAGAAAGAATTTGTATATATACATATAGAACTACAGACATACAGCTATAGATATCACTGTGTATATAATTACATATATATGTAACTTTAAATAAACAAATTTACACATGCTTATATGTGATTACATATACACATATAGAAGAGAATACAAAATTCATTTTTATGAAACTACTTAAAATGTTCCATTCATTTGGTGTAGTTTAAAATTTATGGAATGAGGAAGCAATTACATGTCACAATTCTACATATAAGAAAATGTTAAACTAATTATTTCTTTTGAGATATATAGGCTATTTACTGAGACTTCAATTCTTATTAATTTATAATCACTCCTATGCTTGTAGCATCCTATAATAAAATTTAAACAACACTCCTCTCCATCTTTTCATCTAACATATTTAGGGTATCCAGTTTTAAGTTGAAGTCTTTAATCCATTTGGAATTTAGTTTTGTGCATGGTGATAAATAAAGGTCAATTTGCATTTTCTACATGTAGCCACCCAGTTGGAACATCACTGTTTATTGAAGATGTTCTTTTCTCCATTGTATGGATTTGGCTTCTTTCTCAAAAATCAAATGCCCATAGATGTATGGTATTCCATAGTGTAAATGTACCACAGTTTCTTTATCCATTCTTCTACAGAGGGACACTTAGGCTGTTTCCATGTTCTGGCTAATATGAATGAGGGTGCTATGAACATGGTTGAGCATATGTCCCTGTTTTGTGGTGGAGTATTTTCTGGGTATATTCCAAGGAGTGGAATAGCTGGGTCTCAAGCAAGCCCTATTACCATTTTTCTTTTTTTTATATTACATTTTTTATTAATTTATTCATATTACAACTCGATTGTTAGCCCTGCCCCTGTTTCCTCCCATTCTTCCCTCCCTCCCACTTCCTCCCTTCTCCCCTCCCCTATGTCTGTGATTGAGGGAGACCTCATCCCCCAATATATGCTCTTAGAATATCGAGTCTCTTGGTAACTTGCTATCCTTCCTCTGAGTGCCGCCAGGCTTTCCCATCTGTTGGACCCTAGAGTCTACCCGGGTGGGAGGTTGTCACGAGAGACCACTCGAGAGAACCACAATGTTGATGTAAAGGCATAAGGTTTATTTCTGACGTGCATCAGGGGGCCTTGACACTCTCTCGGGAGGGAGGGAGGAGGCGCACACCGAGTCTCTGTAACAGTGATTTTTTTTTTAAAGGCTAAAACCACAAAGGTTAGAAGGGGCTGCGTGCCCTATGTTAGGATTGGCTCTTGTGGTTGCTAAGGGTGCTTGTCTAATTATTATTGGCTATTGCAGGGAGGGGTGTTGGGGAGTTTCCAGAGAATTTCCAGATGGTAATTGTTTACCTTAGTTGAAACTGTTTATCTCGGTTGGTTACCTTGATCTCAGAAACTGAAGCTGAGCTGGCCTTCAACTCTTTTTTATTGTTTTTGGGTCATTTTCCCAAGCTTGTGTGGGTCACGTTCCCAGGCTGGCTGAGAGAGAGGGCCTTACAATCCCCCCTTGAGGTTTTTTAACTGGCCTTAATCTTAAGGCATGTCCCCACTTCTGAGGGCTTGGTACTGTTGAGTTAAGATCAGGGCCTGAGTTATAGTCAAAACAGGGTACAAGGGTGAGAAGCAGAATACTTATAGTCAATCCCGTAATTGGGTAAGTCTTATCTTGAGTGGATCTTGGGAGCGATGAAGCTGTCATCGTGGTGTCTCTGGGTCAAGAGTCGCTGGGGCAGCTTTGACTTGAGAGGCATGAACCCAGGCCCCCGTCAACCTTGAGAGTGGTGGGTGTGGTGATCAGGATGGTGTAGGGCCCCTTCCAGTGAGGTTCGAGTCCTTGAGACCGGTGTCGACGGATGTAGACAGAGTCACCAACGTGGAAGGGATGTCCCGCTGTCTGAGAATGGCCAGGTTTGTAAAGTTCAGCCAGTGGGACCCAAACTTGGGTTTGAACCACCTGGAGTCTTTTAAGGCGGGCTTGTAGGTCAGTTTTGGAAGCAGAAGGTTGATAAGAATTAAGCATAGTAGATAAAGGGGGTGGTCCCCCATACAGGATTTTATAGGGGGTCAGGTTAAAACGTGAGGGAGTGTTTCTGGCTCTGAATAGAGCAAATGGTAGGAGGCGTCTCTAATCTTTTAAGCCAGTCTCAATGGTCAATTTAGTCAAGGTCTCTTTTAGAGCCCGATTAATTTTTTTTACCTGTCCTGTACTTTGGGGTCTGTAAGCACAATGTGAATTTTAATTAGTCCCCAAGATCTTGGCCAGTGCCTGACTTACCTGGGAGACTAAGGCCGGCCCGTTATCTGACCCGATTACCTTTGGAAGTTTAAACCGAGGAAAGATATCTTTTAGGATGGCCTTGGCCACTGTTTTGCTATTTTTTGCCAGGTGGGGAAAGCTTTTATCTATCCTGAAAAAGTGTCTATAAAAACTAATAAGTATTGATAACCCACAGCTGGAGGCTTTACCTCGGTAAAATCCACTTCCCAATATGTTCCAGGTCTGTCTCCATGGACTCTGGTCCCTTCTGGGACTTGGTTCTTGCCAGCATTGACTTGTTGACAAGCCTGATAAGTAGTTACAGTCTTATCAACTAGGGCAGCAGCTCTAGGGAGGATGAATTCTGTTTTATCCAGGATCTGTCAAAGCTTCTTTGATCTTAGGTGGGTCCAGGTATGTATTTGTTGGACCATGGCAGCTGCATTGAGGGCTGGCAGGACAGTTTTACCGTTTTTTGTCCAGTTTTTGGAAACTGGGTCAAATATAGCTCTTAGGGCTTGGGCTTTGGCCTGGTTTTCGGAGGAGTAGTTATAAGCCTCAGGCTGAGGGGGTTCTCTAGCCCCGATGGACAACACCAAGAGTCCCGACTTGGCGATTTGTTTTGTCACCTGATCCGCCTGCTGGTTGCCCCTGGCTACAGAATTTTGTTCTTTTTGGTGTCCTGGACAGTGTATGATGGCCACTTATTTTGGCAGAAATAGGGCTTTGAGGAGAGCTTTAAGTTTAGGCTTATTTTTAATCTCTTTGCCCTCCGAGGTCATAAGTCTTTTTTGTTTATAAATACTCTCATGGGCATGAGCAGTGGCAAATACATATTGGCTATCAGAGTAAATATTAGCTTTCTTGTCTTTGGAAAGTTTCAATGCCTTGGTTAGGGTGACAAGTTCTGCTCTTTGGGCCGTGGTCCCTTGAGGAAGGGCCTGTGCCCAGATGACTTTCTGTCCATCTACCATAGCTGCCCCAGCCCTTCTGGTACCTGAATCCAGGAAGCTGCTGCCATCAGTATACCAAGTATGATCAGCCTCTGGGATAGGACGATCTTGTAGGTCTTCTCGTGGACCATGTGTCTCTGACATCACCTGGTGACAGTCATGCGGAGTCTCTTGTGCCTGGTCTGGGGCTGGCAACAAGGTAGCTGGGTTGAGAGTCGCTCTTGTCTGCAGAGTTGTGTCTTTTTAGCTAAGGCCCGATAGTCCTGGTCACTGTTTTTGGAGCAGATGTTGAGTAGCCTCCTGGGTGGGGGCGGCCAGTAAGAGGTCATCTATATATTGTAAGAGAGTTATTTTTGGATGCATGACGTGGAAATCAGTCAAATCTTGGAGTGCTTTATCAAAAAGAATGGCTGAGTTTTTGAAACCTTGGGGAAGGCGTGTCCAGGTAACTTGCCCTGAGAGCCCCAGCTCGGGGTCTTTTCATTTAAAGGCAAAGTATGGTTGGCTCTGAGGGGCCAAAGGCAAGCAAAAGAAAGCGTCCTTTAAATCTAAGACAGTATACCAGGTAAAATCCGGCCTCAAGGTACTTAGAAGATTATAAGGGTTAGGTACCGTAGGATGGATGTCTATCACCCTTTTATTTCTTGGAGGTCCTGCACTGTTCTATAGTCCTGTGTTCTTGGTTTCTTGACAGGCAAGAGAGGAGTATTCCAGGGAGAGTGGCAAGGTCTTAGGACCCCTAATTTAGGAATCGATTAATATGTGCTTGATGCCCATCCGGGCCTCTTGGCTCATAGGATATTGTTTTACAGAGACCTGTACAGCCATGGGTTTGAGAGTCACAATAATAGGAGGCTGTGTATGTGCCAGTCCTAGCCCTCCGGTCTCCACCCAAGCTTGGGGAAACTGCTGGATCCAGGGGCTGTCTTCAGGAAGGGGGTCATTGGAGCTAGTCTGAATTAGCTGATATTTATCCTGTAATTTGAGGGTGAGGACCTGTATAGGTGCTCCCCTGGAGCCTAATACTGTTGCCCCTTCCTCTGAGAAATGAATTTGAACCCCCAACTTGGTTAACAGATCTCCTTTTATAGAGGATAAGGACACTCTGGAATTACTAAAAAGGAGTGAGTCACAGTACCTGTACCAAGGTTAACAGTCCGTTTGTTGGTCTATTGGTGTAGTTTGCCACCAGTTGCTCCTTGTACCCAGGATGTCTTTGAAGACATTGGTCCCGATGGCTGGGTTAGCACGGAATGTTGAGCACCTGTATCTACCAGGAAAGTGGTGCGTTGCCCCCCAAAGGTAAGGGTTATTGGGGGGGACTTCAGAGCCCCGACTTGCCTAGTCACTGTCTTTACCCAAGGCCAGGACCAGGACATATTTTTTCCGATCTTTGGGACATTTAGGGCAGTCTTTTAACCAGTGTCCACGTTCTTTGCAGTAAGCACATTGATCTTTATCTACACTGGGCCGCCTTCATTCTCTCCCCTCTCATTCCTGTCCTTTATATTTAGTAGGCTCTGTCACTACAGCAGCCAAGATCTTACTCAAATGTCTATCTCGCTTATGATCCCTGTGATCTTCCTGTTTCTCCTGTTCCCTTGTTAGCCTAGCTTTTTTGGGGGGGGGGTGTAGTTTCTTGTTATTCACCTTTTCTGTCTCTCTCTGACCACATCCTATAATTTATATGTCTAATTGCTGTAGCTTCCCTTTTATATCTGGAGCTGACTGATCTATAAAAGACATGGCCACTATTGTCTTATGTTCTGGAGCCTCAGGGTTAGACAGAGTATATATGCGAAACCCTTCCAGCAGTCTTTCCATAAAGGCAGCAGGGCTTTTTCCTTTTTCTGAGTAATAGTTCTTACCTTGGCCAAATTGGTGGGGTGCTTTTTAGTTCCCTTGAGACCTGCCAATAGAGTCTGGCGATAGATATATGGAGACTCCCCCTACCTGCAGCCTTTTCAACATCCCAATCTGGGCATGTCAATCTTTTATCTATCTCATTAGGGAGCTAGGTGGGTGCCCCGTTTGGTCCGAGCATATTTTTTTTCGCTTTCAGGAGGACTCTCTGTTTTTTTTCTACGGTGAGGAGAGCCTGTAAAAGCTTTTGACAGTCATCTCAGGGGGGTTGGTGAGTTAAAAGGATTGATTCAATAAGGGAAGTTAGGGCCTGGGGGTCTTCCGAAAAGGGAGGATTGTGGGTCTTTTAATTGTATAAATCTGATGTGGAGAACGGCCAGTAACAGATGTCACCACTGATAGTACGAAGAGGAAACAATGAGGTTTCCTGGCCTGGATGTCGGTCCTGCCGGCTATGCAGGGTGGGGAGGAGAAGGAAGGGGCAGGGAGGAATCTGAGGAGGGTGGGGGGAGGTGTGAGAGAAGGAGCTGAAGGGGCTGGAGAGGGCGTGTGGGTAGGTGAGGTAGGGAGAGAGGGGTTAGGGTCAGAGGGAGAACTCAAAGGCGTAGGGTAAGGCGGAGGAGGCAGGTCTAGTAGTAGGAGATCTTATTGTTCGTTGTCAGGCAGCATGGGCTTTGGGCGAACTCCTGGGTGTTCTTCGGGTGTCTCAGCAGCCCCAGCTGTAACTGGGAAGAGAGAAGTTGGCAGGGGGCCCAGCAGGAAAGACTTGAGCCACTGTGGTGGATCTCGGACCAGGGATTCTCATGTGATTATATATGGGACCTGATCTGGGTGGCCGTGAGACCCAGGTCTGCAAACAACATCTGTAACCTGTAAGATAATAGTAAGGTTAAATGTCCCATCTCTAGGCCATCTCACATTAAAGGTTGGCCACTCTGAGGCACAGAAAACCTGCCAACATCCTCTGGAGACATCTACAGATAAGTTATGTGCACGAGCTTGAACATCCTTGAAATGGTTGAGAGTCAGAGTCATGGGGGTTGTCACAGTTTGTCCCTTGTCAGCACAGTCAAGAGAGAGGAAGACAGAGAGAGGCAAGACAGAAACAAACAGACAAATAAAACCAAAACCTATCAGCTGTACAGCAAAATGTTGGTGCCAAAAACAGAAATCAGATCGGATGGCAGAGAACTCCCCTGCCATTCAGATGAGGACCTATGTCCTCCAGAGAACCACCAAAGTGTCCTGCAGGGTGAAGGGGAGAAAGGTCTGGGCACGTCTGTCCCCTCTCTCCTCCAATACAGATACAGATTATACAGATTGCGCAGTACAGAGGCATTGAAAGTGGCTTACTGACCAGAAAAGGGAACAGACCAAAAAAAGCTCAGGAGAGCTCTCACAGACACAGCTTGAAGCTGGGCCGCCCACCTAGCACAAACAAAAGCTGCTTGCAGAGCTCCCAGAGCTCCCGCAGCCAGTACAAACAAAAGGCAAAGCAAGAGTAACTCACAGTCTCAGAAGTCAGTCGAGTCGGGTGGGCCTGGGCTATTGAAACCTTGCAACAAGTGGGGGTCGGTGGCCTCAGGGAGACCCCCAAATCCCAGATGAGCCCCTACAATGTTGGACCCTAGAGTCTACCCGGGTAGGGGGGTTGTCACGAGAGACCACTCAAGAACCACAATGTTGATGCAAAGGCATAAGGTTTATTTCTGATGCGCGTCAGGGGGCCTCGACACTCTCTTGGGAGGGAGGGAGGAGGCGCACACCGAGTCTCTGTAACAGTGATTTTTAAAGGCTAAAACCACAAAGGTTAGGAGGGGCTGCGTGCCTATGTTAGGATTGGCTCTGGTGGTTGCTAAGGGTGCTTGTCTAATTATTATTGGCTATTGCAGGGAGGGGTGTTGGGGAGTTTCCAGAGAATTTCCAGATGGTAATTGTTTACCTTAGTTGAAATTGTTTATCTCGGTTGCCTACCTTGATCTCAGAAACTGAAGCTGAGCTGGCCTTCAATTCTTTTTTATTGTTTTTGGGTCATTTTCCCAAGCTTGTGTGGGTCACGTTCCCAGGCTGGCTGAAAGAAAGGGCCTTACACATCTAGGGGACATGCTCAGAAAAGGGGCACCAGAGTGGAAAACTTTACTTACCAAGAAAGTGGGTCAGAGGAGAGGACATCCTATTGAGACTTTAGGCGAGAGTAGCATGGAAGAATAGGGAAATAGTAGGACCCACAGGGTCCTGGAAACCTACAATAAGAACTTTTTGACAGGCAGATCTGGGTTCTGGGGTCCTCCTCAAACTAAGGCACCAGCCAAGGAGAATATAGGCAGTAAACTTCGAACCCCTACCAAGACCTAGCCGACGAACATGATATTCTCCACCGTTGAGTGGAGAGTGAGCTCTGACTCCCATTTGTCTGATAAAGCACAAGATAGATTTCGAAAGTGGTTGTACCAGTTGACATTCCCACCAGCAATGAAGGAATGAAGCAGAAATGGCATATACTCACATATATTTAGATACTAGCCCAAGGGTATCACATGAAAGTCTTCATTTACCAGAAAAGTGAGTCAAATGGGAGGACATCCTATTGGGACTTTACATGAGAGAAGCATGGGATAATGGGGAAATAGAGGATCCAGAGGGTCCTAGAAACCTACAAGAAGAACATTATGATGGGCGGATCTGGGCCCAGGGGTTCTGCTCAAACTATGACACAGCCAAGTACAGGAAGTAAACTTTGAACCCTTATCCAGATCTAGCCAATGGACAGGACATTATCCACCATTGAATGGAGAGTGGGGACTGATGTTCACACAAACTCTGGTGCCTCATTTTTGACCATGTCCCCTTGATGCTGACGCCTGGTGGCACTCAGAGGAAGGATAACAGCCTACCAAGAAGAGACTTGATACCCTATGAGCATATACAGGGGGAAGAAGTCCCCCTCAGTCACAGACATAGGGGAAGAGAATAGGGGGAAAGTGGGAGAGAGGGAGGAATGGGAGGATACAAGGGATGGGATAACAATTTAGATGTAATATGAATAAATTAATAAAATATTAAAAAAAACAAAGAACCTCTTTATGGAATTGGCTTCAAATGTGATAAATCAGCCACTGGGCATAATGTCCTTGTTTCTGAAACAGACAGAATTCTGCCTAAAAATAGGCAAATTTATATGCAGGCAGAGTTGACGGCCAAACTGCCAAGACAGTCCTCAAAAATTCTTGCCTCACAAATATTTCTGTCAGATATATTGGGCCAGAAGGCTGAAGATGATGCTACAATGTTATAGAGAGTGTTGGGTTAGGGTCAGTGAACTGTCTCAGTCATTTTTTCATTTTGGAAGCTGCTAACCGGCACTTTGGGTTTTATCCCTTCTCATGTTTCTGAGTTTGAAGACCAGCTAGTTTAGTCTTTCAATTAAGCTTAGTAGTTTAGGGGTTAAGATATTTTTAGGTCAAGAAAGATGTTTTACGTTAAGAGAGATGATACATGATAGATATTCATCTCCACTCATAAATTTAGGAAAGATGTTTAGCTCAAGTTTGCCAAGTACAAAGGGCCAAATCACTATGAACATAACATTTATATAATTGCTGATTGTCTCCTGGTTCTTCCTGCTGTTTGCAGTTATTTTATTCATGTGTAATAATATAAATGTATATGTTAAAAAGAAACATAATAAAATATTTTCACATAAAAATAAAAAAATTATATTTAAACAAGTAGAGTGAATAAATTGATAACCAATTAAAAATTGATAAACACCTTGAACAATAAAAGTTAAAAGAATATTTTATTTTTAGATGCTTAAATATACTTTAAAATATTAAATAATCCCTTTATTTGAAAACATTTACTAAGTACTTATGTAAAAATATTATGTATATTTCTGTTTCTGGATAATATAGGTTTCTGGATAAAATCTGTACCGTACCATTCTTTTTTTTTTTTAATTTAAATTACAGTGTTGAAAAAAAGAAATTATTGAGGTGGAGATTGTAAAGCAAGATCGTCTTGATATCTCACACTCTGTTGCCTGTGTTGAGATTGGATTAAGTAAAGACAACAAGAGAAACTTCAAACAGAACAGAAATCATTAAATGCATAATTATTAGGATCATGAAAGCAAAATACACTGTAATATATATGAGACCTCCCCAAATGAATTTCTGCAATAGAATTTTAGTATTCTGAGGCAATTTATTATGGATACTAAAGGGTGCAGGTAGAAAAATAAAATAAAATAAAACACTTTCATTTACTCTTTTGGAGTTATTATAAAGTAAAGTAGATGGAGTGTCGAATGTCAACACATTTCACATGTGAAAATGGGTGGGTTTGTGTGTGTGTGTGTGTGTGTGTGAGAGAGAGAGAGAGAGAGAGAGAGAGAGAGAGAGAGAGAGAG
>OU015747.1:102015344-102052610 GCA_907169655.1 Acomys percivali
GAGAGAGAGAGAGAGAGAGAGAGAGAGAGAGAGAGAGAGAGAGGGAGAGAGAGAGAGAAGTGAGGAGAAAAACAGAGGCAGAGACAAACACACAGACAGAAACAAAGACGGTGAAATAGACAGATGGAGAGAACTAGTTAATCACAATTGCCAAGTTTATATAGCAAGAAGGTTTAGACTTGTGGAGTGTAAGTAATTCTTACACTGTATCTAATGGTGTTAGATGTAGGATCTAGTGTTTACAAAATGAATGAGACAAAACTTAGTACATGAAGGTAATACAAAAGGAAAGAAGGTCAACTCTTGAGCTTTTGGGGTCTCTAAATATTTAGCATATAGAAAAAGAGAGATAATTCATCTAAAATCACCAGGACAGTTGAGGCAATGTTAAACAAAAGCAGCATAGTTTGCTCTTCTGGAATTTTATCAAATAAGTTTTGTAAACAAGGGAAAAAATCAACAGATCCAAATGCTACAGAAGCATAAATTCAGATATAGTTGAGGATTTATGCTCCCATTATGTGTGTTTTTTATTATTTTTTTACATATACATTTTATTACACATACATATATTATTACACATGTATGCAATAAACTACATACTACAAGAAGAATCATGAAACAACCAGGAATTATATAAATATTAGAGTCATAGTGTTTTGGCTATGTGTATTTGGCAACCTTGAAGAAAACATCTTTCCTATATTTGTGAGTCTGAAGTTCTGAATGTAAGTCAATATCTTTCATATCTCATCTCTATCAACTTAAAACATCTATCTAGACCTAAGAACATCTTAACTCCTAAACTACTAAGCTTAATTGTAAAACTAAACTAGCTTGTGTTTAACTCTATTAAAGCTCTACCAGTTTATTCAGGTAATTAATTTTTATTCCTGCTTCAAGTATGTTTTGATAAAAGCAGTTTAGTGGGTGAGTGAAGAGTATTGGTGAAGATACCAATTGAAATACCTCCCGACATAAATTCCTAATCTCTGGATTTGAAGGAAATGTTATTGGACAGCAATGACATGGATTGATAGAAGAGTAATTTCTGGACCAGAACAAACTCTAAGCACATGCTTGCTGTCATTTCATGTTCTAATAATCACAGCATGTGTAATTGACAGTTACAAAGGCTGAGGATTGATGTTGGTGCTTTACATATTCTTCTATGATTAATTTTTGGGTAGGTGAGGTAAAGAGACCCACTGAGAAAACTCACAGCTTCACCTCTTCTTGTACCTTCATTTGGTTAAAGAGGAGAGGAACACTACAAAGACATTCCAAATAGGGGGAAAAATTTCATACATGAGTTTGTAACCTGCACACTTTCTAAAGCCTCTTCTCCTCAATCAATGCTATGATATCAAGTGTTAGAATTTTAACACATGATTTTTGAAGGACACAGTACTCATGGTTTATGTAAGTAGGCAAGAGTACAAATTCCTGTAAACACTCTTTCCCTCTCTTCAAAACTTTCCCTACCTATTGTTGTTACGGATACTTTCCTAATCATAGTCTACTTTTAAGACATTGATTGACAATTGCCATTTTTCTATGTAAATGCCAGTTCTCTCTCACATATCCATCATTATTCCTATCATGTCCATTCCTGCAAATAACACCTTCTCCAAAGGTCTTTCTTACCTGTTCCATTTAAAATAATTCCACGGTATTTCTCAAATTTCTATCAGCAATTTGGTCTGCTTTCAGCAATAATATCTCTTTCTGATACATTCTAAATTTTGAATCTTATTATAATTTACTTTCATATGAGAATGGAGGCTAAGATTTATACGTACTCTGCTCTGCATCCAGTACTTGGAAAAATCTAGTATTTTGTTGGTTATGAATACTGTGTACTGAAAATTAATAAATAGTGTAAAACAAGCTATTAGTAGAATCCAATCCTAAACAGTGCCCCAATAACAAATGCAATGATAACATTTCTCATGCAGATTAATGTAACCTCATTTCAAATTATCTTTGACCTATGATATGCTGCTATTAAAATATTTGCATATACTATTATTCTACATTTTAGAGAGATTTGAATGTGACATCCATTCTTTCCCTACTCCTCTGAATCTCCAGAAAAACTTGAAGTTGATATCATGAACCTAAACTTTGATTAAGTATCAACTCATGTGTTAATTAATAAAATATATTTGTATAATTTAAATGAATATATAAACCAACATCCTGTCATAAAGGTAAAACAATTTGCTGTACTGTTAAGAACCATACCTCACTTAATTCTAATTTTTTTGTTTACTTGATTTTAAATGGCTGTATGTTTAGGGAATGTAGTTATCTTCCTACAGCAAATGAGGATAGGAAGCACTTAAATTTGTATATTTTTTATTTCTTGAAGAAATCTAGTATAGATATATTAAATCGAATCAAAATAAATCAACATTTGTATTCTGACCTTGCTTTTTGAAGAAACAACAGCATTGATTGTCAGGGTTATGACCAGAACCACTATAAACATCACTGGAAGAAAGCAGAGAAGAATTAAGCAGTAAGATTAATCAGAAAATCAAGAAGAGACAAGGGTAACAGTCCTCAGCTCTGGCAGCATGCCACGCACACTCAAAACAGCCCAGTTTTCCTCACTGTAGCAGGATCCAAGAAGAAAGTTACTTGCTATTGGGTATCCATGTGAGAGGGGTATGGGAGAATGGTGAGAAATAAGGACCCAGAGGGTCCAGGAATCCTGCAAGAAGACCATCAAGGCCTTCTGTCATGGACTTTGTGGGGAAAATAGTGTGAAAGAGGGAGGGGGAATAGGAAGATACAAATGAGGGAATAACAATTGAGATGTAATCTGAATACATTACTTTAAAAAATGTAAAAAAGAAGAAGAAGAAAGAAGAAGAAGAAGAAGAAGAAGAAGAAGAAGAAGAAGAAGAAGAAGAAGAAGAAGAAGAAGAAGACTATCAAGGCTGGTGGATCTGGACACAGGGGCTGCACAGACTGTTGTACCAACCAAGGACAATGTATGAAGTAAACTTATACCCTCTATTTATGTCTAGCCAATGGACAGTACGTTCTCACAGTTGTATGGAGAGCAGGGACTGACTCTGACATGGACTCTCATGACCCTTATTTGATCACTTCTCTTTGGTGAGGAGGTCTGGTGACATTCAGAGGAAGGGGAAGAAGGCAATCCAGATGACCCCGATAGGTTGTGGTCATATGGTGGGGGAGGAGTTCCCCTTATGGCACAGGTCTAGGGGAGGGGATAGGGTGAAGGAGGGAGGGGGAACAGGAAGAGTCAAGTGAGGGGATAACAATTGAGATGCGATCTGAATAAATTATTCAAAATAAAATTAAATAAAAATACCTGCAGAATACACTAACTTGGGTCCATAGGGTTCACAGAAATCACCAACCAAAAAGCATGCAAGGACTGGACCTAGACACCCTACATAGATGTAGCAGATGTGCAGTTTGGTCACCATGTTGTTCTCCTAACAATTTGAATGGGGTGTTGGGGCAGAGATGTCCCTGACTCTGTTGCCTACATTTGTATTCCTTTTCAACTAGTTCAATGTGTTCTTTAAGTTGCTGTGCTTAAGGTCCTGCTGATCAGAAGCTGTATGTGATTGGCACTATCCACTAGCTAGACCTCCATGTCTGGCCTCAGTAAGGAAGGATGTGTTTAGTCTTGATGCTACTTGATATAGATTGGTAAACATAGGAGGGAGATAGGAAGAGAGGGATGTGAGGATGGAGCTGAGAGGAGAGGATAGAGGAGGAGGCTGTGATCATGATGTAAAGTGAATAAATTTATTAATAATGATAAAAAGAGAAGTTTTATTGTACTTTAAAGTATGTATGTGAAATTCTGGACTGTTTTGAAACTTAATTGAAATTGAGTTGCAATTTGACAGGTAATTTTTGTTACTAATATAAAAAATAAAACCAATAGCCAGTTAAAGTTTTACAACAATGGGAAAAGACACAGTTTACTCAAATGTTTGACATCACAATTTTTAACATCATCCATTTTTAATGTTGCTATTCTCAACAAGATAGAAGTATCAAAGGAGAATGTAAGAAATTGTTTTGACCACTTAATCAGTTGAGTTCATTTATTAACACCTTTTCTTCCTAGGAAGCCTAACACTAGACTACTTTTGTCCTATTTAAGTACATATAGTGGTATATGTTCCCCATGATAAAGTAAAAGTTTTCATCATAAAATCATTATAAAATTACTAAAAACAACTGGGACATTATGGAGGCAGAATAGCCACAGTCTGCCCAGGTTGTTCATAAGCTAGACAGAACAGGTGTTGGTCTTCCAAAGGTCCCAACCACTATAACTTTAAAATGGCTAATGGATAAGCCAGTGTAAAAATATGATGGACCAATGTTCTGTGAGAAAAGAAAAAATTGAAGGTTTATATAGAAGTGGGTAAATGCTCAACACATTGAGGAATCTACCAGCACATGGATTTCCTCTGTGTTCGTTATAAAAAAGAAATCAAGAAAATGGAGAGTGTTGTCAGATTTAAGAACCATACATAAGATGATTCAGCCAAAGGGCTCTTCTCAGCCTGGAATTCCATTGCGTTCTTTATTACCTAAGTCATGGCCATTGGTAATAATTGATTTGAAAGACTACTTTATCACAGTCCCGGGACACAAGGATAATAGGGAAAGTTTTGAATTCTCATTCCCTACTTATAATAATAATATTCCAACAAAGAGACGACGTTGAAAGGTGTTAACAAAAGAATATTAAGTGGATTTACCTTATGTGTATTATCTTGTTCAACAGCCATTAAAAATAATTTGTAAACAGTTTCCCCAATCTAACATTTAACATTATAGGGATTATATCTTACTGGTTGATACAGATGTGGATACCATAGGAAAAAATTTAGCCTTGCTGGGGATTATAAGTTGTCACTGGGAAAATATAAAGAGAAGATTCTGTTGATTATCTAGAATATAAGAAAGGTTTACAGGAAATTCCACCACAGAAAGTACAAATTAGGAGAGATCAATTACAAGCTATTAATGATTTTAAAATTTGCTGGGAGGTATTAGCTGTCTAGTGACTACAATTGGATTAACTACTCAAAAGTTAAGCAATTTATTTAAAACTTTACAAGGTAATAAGGACAAGAAAATTATCAGCTAAAGCTCATAGAGAACTGGTTCTAATAGAAGTTATAGGATGCACATGTGAGTTACTTGGGCCCAAAGCAGATTTTATTTTGGTTATTTTGCCTTCTACTCATTCTCCCGCAGAAATTCTTATGCAAAGAGAAAATAATATCTTAGAATGGATAGTTTTAGCACACAGAGCAAAACTATTAAAGACCTGTGTAGGAAAGGTTTCTGAATTGATTCTGAAAGGGAAAAATGAGCCTTTTCAGTTAGTAACAGAAGAAATTGTGGCATCCATTAATAATCCTGAGATTGTTTCATTATGGGCAGAAAATAAACACTGGCAAAGTGCTTGAAGTATTATTTTTTGGGGGAGAGATTAGCATCAAATACCCCACAAACAAGAGACTTCATTTTGTAAGTTAATAACTGGATTCCTCCTCATATAATTAAAAGGACATCAATTTCTATAGCCCCTACATTCTATGCTCATGAAAATAGATCAGGAAAGGCAAGTTATAAATCAGGAAAAATAAATAAAGTTGCTTAGACTACTTATGATTCAGTTTAGAAATAAGAGCTCTATGTTATTCTTGTGATATTAAATTTTTTCTGAACAACTTAACATAGTTACTGATTTGCAATATTCAGAAATATATGGTTTACATATTGAAACCACTGAACTTATTCCAGATGATTCAAAACAATAAGGAATGAGAAATAGATATTATCCACTGTTTATAACACATATCAGATCCCTTATGGATCTACTCAGCCTTCTAGAACAAGGTAATAATAAAATTGATTAGCTACTAATAAGAGTTATGTTAGAAGCCTCAGAATTTCCTATGAAACAGCATGTTAACAGCAAGGTTTGAATAAAAATTGTTCTATGTCTTGGGAACAAGCCAAGGAAACTATAAGGCATTGTCATACTTGTTCTTTATACAACCAAACTCTATTACCTGCAGGAGTAATACAAGGTTCCCGAGTATGTATGTATGTATATATATATATTGATTTCAATGTGCAAGTGCTTTGATAAAAAAAAAGCTGATCCCGTAATTATACATTTTTTTTAGAATTATGGAAGTTTTAGGGATACCTATACACCCTAAAACTGCCAATGCTCTAGCATATGCCTCTAGTAAAATGAAATGTCTTATTGCATACTACAATATAAAGTATATTGTACACTATATTACAGGTATAACACACAATCATACAGGACAAGTAACAATCAAAAGACCTAATCACATTTTAAAAGATACACTTAATAAACAGAAAGAGGTAATACAGATCCCCAGAGATAGATTAAAATGTGCATTACTAACTTTAAATTTTTTTAATGCTCATGAGAAAGGAACAACAGCTGTTGATAACATTCAATAGTGAGGGGAAAACTACTGAATTAAATCAGGCAGTATATTAATAAGGATATACTCACCTCATAATGAAAAACAGAATACTTATTACATTGGAGAGCAAGTTTTGTTTTCCATTTGTATAACAGAAGAATATCTGTAAATACTATCAAAATTGATAAAGATTAGATTCAAACAGAAAAGTTCTCCTAAATAAGGAAAAGAGATTGTTTAACTATCTCCAACCTAACTTACAAAGACTGACAAACACCTTTCACTTGGCCAAGCATGAAAAAATAAAATTCAAAGATAGTATTATCTAACGGTAACTTGCCGAAGGCATACTTACCTAACTGGCATGAAATGAAAAATGCATTTTCTTAAACTACATGTGTTAATTCCATGTTAGAATGTTAGAGTCTAGATTGCCACATGGCCCATACCATCTTGAACATCAGCTTTTGAGTTTTATTCTTAAATAAAAGAAATGTTTTTGTTGCTTGGAATTAGAAACATAGTCAGGAGATTTTAGATGTTTTATGTAAATTACAAGGGGATGAAGCTTGGCTCTCTATCTCAACACATGTATGTTGGTTAAGGGGAAATCCTAAATATCTGTCTAATAGCAGAAGTGAGAGTCACAACTGGCTCGATGTCTCACTTCCTTTTGTTGGTGGGTGTGAGCAGTCAACTCCTACTGTAGTACCTTGCCTGCTTGTCTGTTTTATGTTTTCCAATATAGTGAGCCATATTTTCTAAGTAACCTCTGAAACTTTAAGTCATAACCAAAACTTTCTTCTATAAGTTGCCTTGGTCATAATGTCTACAAAATCAGTAGAACAATAACCAATACAGTAGCCTAGGCTGGATTATAATTTACTATAGGACACAGGCTGACTTTGAACCAAAGACTACAATTTCCCAAGAGCTGTGATTAAGGTGTGATTCAAGTGCCTATCCTAGAACACTTTAATGAAGTAACCTAAACATAGAAAGACAAACACCATATGTCCTCCCTGACTAATATTACATAAATATTTATGCTTATACTTATAAACCTGAGCTGGATTCAACATTTGGAAAAAAGCTTTTGGCAGTGCCTAGTAGTCAATGGAGATATGTAGTCAAAGTTTGGAGAATACAAGACTGAATGCTCAGCTGGCTTCTGGATATGATATAGCTATCACGTTAAAGAACTCACAAGATAGGTGTTTTCCAGCAAAAGACATGTAAAATTCAATCTAGCTAAAATGCAGCACAGATGTGATAGATGATATCAAGGCTCCACCCTGTACTGAGTAGATTTTGACAATGGATAAGACATTGGTAGGAAGGAAAAATCATGATTTTAATATGATCTTTGATAGGATGCCCATGATCCAGTAGAGGCCCTCATACCCAGGTAATATGGTCAGCAAACACCTCACTTAGTGATCTGTATCTATCTATCTATCTATCTATCTATCTATCTATCTATCTATCTAAATATATATGTATACGAAGCCATGATGTTGGGAGATATGTGTTGGTGGCAGGAAGGAGAAGAATACATTAAATACTCCATTGTTTGTGCATGAGTGTGTGTGCATGTATATATATGAACATATATATATGTATATTTGTGTGTGTGCATATATACATACATATATATGAAACAATCAGTTATAAAATGCCTGAAGTATTTCACAAAACAAAAAAGAATATATTAATAACAGGTTTTAAGGAAAGATTCTGTATTTATTCATGGTTATTGCGTCAGAAATCTAGTATCTGCAAGATAATGTATTTTGACACAGGATATTTATTTATGACAGTGTTCTCTCTAATTACATACACATACTCTCTTCATGATTCTCTGTCTGTCTGTCTGTCGGTCTGTCTTGTTCTCCCTCCTCCCACATACAGAGAAGTGCATGCATGATTCAAATATCAAAATTGAGCTCCAAATGGTGGTCTAGTGTATTATTAAAAAAAATAACTGTACAAATTTGGATTAAGAATCATGATAAACCATTTGATTAAAAACAAAAAATCAAAAAGCAGCAAAAACACCTTGAAATCTTTATAGATAATTGCAGCCAATGGAAAATCTTTCAATCCTTTAGCAGTGCTGGATATGTTTATATGAATTCATATTTATATCTCTATATATATTAGACTAGACATCAATAAAGAGTAAAGTACATTATTTTGAGCATGTATGTATATATACATATATATAATTTCTAAAGAATTTCTATATTAAATATAGGATAAAGTATTTTTTCAGGGATAAAAGAGAAAGTCATTTTTTAAACTATTTGACATTATGCAGTGAAATGTCATACCCATTGCATTCCCATGGCACTATGTAAAATATATATTCTTATCATTTTCAAATCCTTTGTGTTTTTACAAATATAGATTAAAAATCTTGCATAAAACCATGTCACACAGGTGTTATTTACATTTTACTCAAAACTACAGCGTTTTCTTTTATCCAATTTCATATATATATATATGTATGTAATATTTTGTTCACACATTACATCCCAATTGTTATCCTCTTGCTCTTATCTTCCATTTCCCACCCTCCCTTCTTCTTCTGCCCTATTCCCTTCTCTTAGACCTCTGACAGTGGGGCCTCCTGTCCCACTTGTCTGGCCACACCTATCAGATCTCATCAGAATAGCTGTTTCCCCTTCCTCTCTTTGCCAACAAGGCCATCCTGCCAAGAGGCAGTGATAAAATCATGGGCAGCAGAGAGCATGTCAGAGGTTCAGTGGCAGCCATACCCACTCTTGGAGAATCTGAACAGGGTGCCTAAGTTCTCTGCATGCATTGTCCTTGGTTGGTACATCAGTTTGGGCAGGGCTTCCCTGTGTCCAGATCTGCTGTCCTTGACAGTCTCCCTGTGGAGCTTCCGACCCCTCATGCTCCCTATACCCCCCCAATCTTCCCTATAACTCTCAGCACTTCTACAACAGTCTGAGCTCAATCAGGTTTAGCAAGGTTCTTATTTCCATATGTCTGTCTTAACTATAGTTTTCTTCTCATCATTTCAAATCTCAGAAACATGAATGACATTTATCAATCTAAAGGCCATGAATTAGACAAACTAAAATCCAAAAATGTTTTATTTTTTAAAAATTCACGTCAGCATTTTCATTAATAAAAATGCTCCAAAAAAACAAAATAAGCAATTATCATTCAGTTCTGTAAATGTATTCCACCTCTTGAAGATAAATAAAATTCTAAGACGAATGTAATAAATCCATTCAAAACAAGATTAGTGGAGGCAAAGTTTCCAAGAAGAATCATTTATAACATTATGCACAGATAAATCTGTTGAGACACAGGTTCTAAATTGCAACACACACATACACACACACACACACACACACACACACACAGATAGATAGATAGATAGATAGATAGATAGATAGATAGATAGATAGATAGATTTATATTTTGCAAATTATACATTGAAGATGCTATTGAAAACAGCTAGAAAATGATGACGGGCCTGGATGTTGACGGAAAAGTGGTAAAATAGTTGAATTATTTTGTCAAATACTTGATGACTTCAATTCAATGCTTAAATAGATTCAAAACCAAAAGTGACTGGAATAGAATTTGGTTGTGATAGAAAACATAAAACAAGAGCCCCTACACACATGCACAATTCAGATTTCAGATTGACGTTTTCCTTACATTTAGTACATTCTAGTATTATTTTCCAATATTTTACTACCTGCAGTGCCATTTCAACATAGTTTGTTCATTTGCTCTTGTTTTTAAACAAAGACTTTGAGCTAATTTTCTCATACTTCTTCATTAGCTAAGCTTACCCATGACTCTTTATGGGAGATGGCATGTTGTGACAGCAGGAAGAAAGTAGGAAGGGGAATGACATGGGTAGAAAAACCTGTATTTTATTATATACATGCCTGGCATTCTCAAAAAAAATGTGTGAAATATTTTATAAAATACAAAAGGGTGTATTAATGACACATTGTAAGAAAAGATCCTATATATATATTGATGGTTATATTATTGGATATCTCCTAGTGTGCAAGATAATGCATTATATCAAAAGATTAATCCATTGATATGATTATTTATGAGTTCTCTCTAATGGATCCTCTATAAGTCATCATACTTAAATAACTAAATTGAAATTGGCATTGGCATCTTCGTCTCTTTCAGGAAAAAATAAGCTCCTGAAAGTCTAAGATGATTTTCTTCATCACTCAGGCATCATTTCTAGTCATCTGTAGTGCTTCATGTATAATAAACTACAGTAAATATTTGCCTAACTACTGAATGACATAAGATAATTAATTTTCATAAAGCTCTCCTTGGTGAGAGACAAATTCACTAAAGGCCCCAAAGCTATCTAGGTGAGTGTAATTTGGAATCCACAAATCTAGATGAGTTTAGTGAACATTGTCACATAATAAGAGACCACCCATCAATCTTCATTATTGTAATTTATTTATTTAGTATCTGGTTACCCATAATCAACAGCAAAATCGGCTAATTAAAGTCACAGACAGAAGCTTTTAAAACCCCACCATTCATTTCCCTTGTTCCTAGATTTCTGCAACTTTTTCATTTCCCTTAGAATTTTGCTTCAAATAAGATTTTATTTTGCAAAAATATCTGTTAGCCTTTAAAATGTACTTTGAAGTTAGTCTCATGGATTAGACTTGGAAATTGCTTTAGTTCAATCCATGACACATTTTCATACTGTTTCCAGTGACAGGAATCTTCCACACATGGCTAATCATGTATGTCATGCTGACTTTAATTACTTTCGATTTCAGGCCAGGTCTTTAGTTTCTTAGTAAAACCCATGAAGTAAATTACATTAGCACAAATCAGCATGTAAGACAATTCCATTCTTATCCATATCCTTAGCCACTTTTTCTTAACAAGACATAAGAAATTCAAAAAATAATTTGTCTTAAATTCCATACTAAAAGCAACACCAAACATTTACAATTAATTTTGTCAATGATTTTTAAAATCCTCAGTGAGACCTCATTATCTACATATCCCTGCTTGGTACTGTAGCTGTCCAGACATCCTGTCTTTCATTCAATAAGAAACGAATTTGTTTGTTCAATGGCAGTCCTCTGTCCACCTAATTAGCATCTTACGCCTTTAGACCTAAGCTACGTCATTCTTCTGTCTCTTGGTTTGATTCCAAGCTCCTCAGTGACCCAAACTAGAAGCAGTACTTTCTACACTCAATTATCTTTATGTTAATATTTTTAGGTGATGTGACTTGTAAACTATTATGACAAAAAGAAAAAGCCAGCGATAATTAACATAAAATATAATTATTATAGACATTGAATATTGCTAATTTCCAGCCAAAAATCACAACAAATATTTTAAAATTATAGTGAAAGCAGAACGAATATATTAAAATTAATTGTTTCTTGAGTTTTAATTTATTCAGATAATATTCCAGTTATTATCCCCTCTACTGTATCTTCCCATTCACATGCTCCTTCCCTCTTTAGTCCTATTCCCCTCCCCTAGATCACTGACGGAATGGGATCTCCTCCCTTACCATATGACTGCAGACTATCAGGTCTCATCTGGATAGTCGGCTCTCCTCTCTCTGTGTGCCTGCCTGGCATCCATACCAAAGGGGACTTATCAAATCTAGGGTATCTGAGTTCATGTCAGAAGCATTCACAGCTCCTCTCACACCCATGCATAATGACCTGTCCATTATATAGATATGACACTAGGTTCACTGCATGCTTTGTCTTTGGTTAGTGCAAAAGTTTATGAAGGGTCTCTTCAGTCCAGACCCATGCCCCTGATGGTCTCCTTGTGGGACTCCTGAACTCTCTGGGTCCTTAGCAATCTGCCCAGAGTATATCAGTGAGTACCAGCATATGCCCCCATCCCTCACTAAGAGGAATCGTTCAGAGAACTTCTATGTTGGGCTAATATCTACTTATAAGTGAGTATATACCATGTGTTTCTTTCTAGGTCTGGGTCACTCAGGATGATCATTTCTAGTTCCTTCCATTTACTTGAAATTTTCAAGATTTCCTTGTTTTTAATGGTATTCCATTGTGTAACTGTACCACAGTTTCTTTATCCATTTCAGTAGACAAACATCAGGTTGTTTCCAGATTCTGGCTATTACAAAGAAAGATCCTATGAACATAGTTTGGCAAAAGCCCTTGTTTTAAAGTGGGGCTTCTTTCTGGTATATACCCAGAAGTGGTATAGCTGGGTCTTCAGATAGAACTGTTCTCAGTTTTCTGATAAAGCATCAGATTGACTCCAAAGTAGTATTGCAAGTTTGCATTCCCAAAAGCAATGGAGGATTGTTCCCCTTTCTCCACATCTTCACCAGCAAGTTCTGTTTCTTAATTTTTTTTTTTTTTTTTTTTTTTTTTTTTATATCTTAGCCATTCTGGTAGGTGTAGGATGGAAGCTCAGAATCCTTTTCATTTGCATTTCAATGGTAGCTAAGTATGTTGAGTATTTCTTTAGGTCTTGGCCATTTAATGTTTCTCTGGAAATAATTCTGTTTAATTCTGTATCCCATTTTTAAATTGGGTTATTTGGTTTGGTGTTTTTTAGTTTTTGATTTCTTTATATATTTTGGATATCATCCATTTGTAGGATGTAGGCTTGGTGAAGATCTTGTCCCAGTCTGTATGCTGTCATTTTGTTCTGTTGATAGTGTCTTTTGTCTTACAGAAGCTTTTCATTTTCATGATATCCAATTCATTAATTGTTGCTCTTAGAGTCAGAGCTGTTGCCAGTCTGTTTAGGAAGTTGTCTCTTGTGTCAATGAGTTCAAAGTTCTTCCCCACTTTTTCTTCTAACAGATATAGTTTGTCTGGTTTTACATTGAGGTCTTTAATCGACTTGGATTTGAGTTTTGTACAGGGTGATAAATGTGCATCTATATTGCATTTTCTACATGTAGACATTCAGTTAGGTAGGCACCATTTGTTGAAATTTTTTTCCATTGTATAGATTTGGCTTCTTTGTCAAAAATCAAGTGTCCATAGCTGTGTGGGCTTTTCCCACTGGTCTTCAATTCTATTCCATTGAACATCCATTCTATTTCTATGCCAGTAACAAGCCAGTTTTTATTATTGTCACTCTACAGAAGAGCTTGAGATCAAGGATGGAAATTCCTCAGGAACATCTTTTATTTACAGGATTGTTTTAGCAACTCTGTTTTGTTTGATTTTTTGTTTGTTTGTTTCATTTTGTGTTTCAAATGAAGTTGATAATTAATATTTCAAGGTTTGTAAAGAAATATGTAGGTATTTTGATAGGTATTGCATTGATAATGTAGATTGCTTTCTGTAAGATGTCCATTTTTACTATGTTGATCCTCTTGATCCACAAACATGGGATAGCTTTCCATCTTCTGATATCTTCTTCAATTTATTTCTTCTGAGAATTGAAAAAATTTTATACAAGTTTTTTACTTGCTTGGTTAGAGGTACACATACCCAAATTTATGAGACACAATGAAAGCAGTACTAAGAAGAAAGTTCATAGCACTAAGTGCCTTCATAAAGAGATTGGATCCATCTCATACAAGCAACTTAATGACATGTCTGAAAGCTCTAAGAAGAAAAGAAGCAGACACACTGAAGAGGAGTAAATGGAAATAGTCAGACTCTGGGCTGAAATCAATAAATTAAAAACAAAGAGAACAATCAAAGAATTAATGAAACCAAGAGTTTGTTCTTTGTGAAAATCAACAAGATAGACAAACATTTAGCCAAACTAACTAAAGACGTAGAGACACTATCCAAATAAAAAAATCAGTAATGAAAAGAGAAACATAACAAAAGACACTGAGAAAATCCAGAGAATCATTAGGTCTTACTTCAAAAGCCTAGATGCCATAAAATTTGAATATTTATATGAAATGACAATTTTCTTAATATATTCCACTTGCCAAGGTGACAGACAAACACATTAAATAGTCCTTTATCTTCTGCGGAAATAAAAGCAGTCATCAACCAAAGGAATCATAGCACTAGATAGCTTCAGAGAGAATTCTACCAAACCTTCAGAGAACTACTAATACCAATACTCTTCAAACTATTACATGAAACAGAAATGGAAGGAACATTACCAAATTCATTCAATGAGGTCACAATCACCTTGACACATAAGACCCAAGACCCATCAAAAAAAAGAGAATTTCATATCAAACTATCTTATGTGCATTCATGCAAAATACTCAATAAAATACTCAAAAACCAAATCTAATAACACATCAAAGACATCATTTGCCATCAAGTAGGCACCATCCAAGGTTCAGGAATGGATCTATATATTGAAATCCACCATATTAACAAACTGAAAGAAAAAAAAAACACATGATAATCTCCTTAGATGCTGAAAAATCATTCGACATACCCAACATCCATTCATGTTAAAATTGTTTGGAGAGGTCAGGCATACAAGGCACACACCTAAACATAATAAAGGTTATATACAGCAAGCTTATAGCCAACATTAAATTAAATGGAGAGAAACTCAATGAAATTACAGTAAAATCAGAGACAAGACAAGGCTTCTCACTCTCCCCATAGCTCTTGAATATAGTACAGAAGTTCTAGGTTGAGCAATAAGACAAAAGGGTATCAAGGGGATAGACACTGGAAAGGAAGAAGTGAAAGTATCACTATTAGCGATATGATAGTGTACATAAGTGACTCCTAAAATTCTACAAGAGAACTCCTACAGCTGAAAACCCTTGCAGCAAAGTAACCATATACAATATTAATAAAATGAAATCAGTAGCCCTCCTGTATACACATGACAAAGGGACTGAGAAAGAAATTATGGAAACTACACCTTTCATGATAGCTAAAAAATAATATAAACAGAGATATTAATCTCTCTGCTGTTGCAATTAAATGCAGGTGTGATCTACAGAACTTGGGTGTTGAGAATCAAACCTATGTCCTTTTAACCACTAAGCATAAGCTGCCCACTAACAATCCTTAATGAAAATTTTCTAAGTCAAAATATTATAAATTATAATGCTTCATTTATTTTCTGCCATTATTGTCCATATTACACATTTAACAGTGTTTTCAATTCAAAAAATCAATTTTTGGTATTCATAGATGAATAGATCAACTATCTGGTATTTTAAAAATAGAGAGCCTAGAAAAAGACATACAACTAATAATTGTAATTCTTAGCACTTAGGCCAAAATTAAAGGTTAATTTCATCAATTAAATTCACTCATAAAAATGTCATAAAGCACACATATTCCCTTTATCTGTGTGTTCCTAGCTTATTTTTCTTTGCGTCTTGTGAAAAAATTATTCTCAGTCTGCCAAATCATTAAATTGATTACCAAGAGAGTCAGAAAACTGAAGTATTAGTGTTAAGCCATGAGCAGCATAAGGAAGCAGAGTCAAGTGTTACTAATGATAGGCCTTTGCTTTGAGTCCACAGCATAATATAGCTTTTCTGACAACAAATTTTCAACTTGGAAATGCACAATAATATTTTCCTGCTTGTTATTCATACATGACATTTTCCAAAATAAATATTGTATAATTTTTATTAAGTTTATAAAATGTTACCAACATTACAATAATTAATGATGAAAATAACATCAGATAACAAGTATTTATTTATATATTATCGTTTAAATATAGCATAAGAAAAATGAATTTTAAGCCACTTATCTCAATTTTCATCATGAAATAAATAAGAAAATTAATGTATATAATTCACTATCTTTTAGGTAACAGCAATAATATCCTTAATAAGGCACCATGAAGGTGTAATGAATTAAAAAACAAATATCTGAACTAAAATGTAATTGTTACATGGAGGTGACAAAATAAAAAAGATGACAATGAAAACCAGTGCACAATAGAAAATATACTTACATGCAAATTTGGGAAGTATATAATGAGAATAATTATGTTTCCAGTAGACTATATATAAAAATTTCAAAAGTTAATAAAATAGAAAAATTACCTAGAGATCATGATATCATTGACAAATAATTCAAAACTAAAAGCTGTATTGAGTGTTATCAGTTAAGTGTACACGGTAACTGCCAAGGAGGAGAGAATTCATTGCTTCATATGCCAGTCCATGCCTGAGAAAAAACACTGCTGAAAAGTGTTTTGTATATGAGGCTGAGGAGATAGCTCCCAGAGACATCTTGAAATCACACATTCTCCTTGTTATAGTAAGTATAGAAGTGACAGCATGGAAAACTTTAAGTGTTATTATTTAAATAATTTAGTACCATTTCAATTGCTTTAGACTCTTCTAAAATATGAATAAATTTCTCATCCTGGATAATGCTCTTCTTTGAAATTCAGGTGAACATAATCAATTTTAGAATTAACAATTCTTCTCTTTAAGTGCATATTCTTTTTTTTAAATTTTTTTTTTATTTAATTAATTTATTCTTGTTACATCTCAATGGTTATCCCATCCCTTGTATCCTCCCATTCTCCCCTCCCTCCCATTTTCCCCTTATTCCCCTCCCCTATGACTGTTCCTGAGAGGGATTACCTCCCCCTGTATATGCTCATAGGGTATCAAGTCTCTTCTCGGTGACCTGCTGTCCTTCCTCTAAGTGCCACCAGGTCTCCCCTTCCAGGGGACATAGTCAAATGTGAGGCACCAGAGTACATAAGAAAGTCATATCCCACTCTTCATTCAAGTGTGGAGACTGTTCTGACCATTGGCTAGATCTGGGTAGGGGTTTAAAGTTTAAAGTGCATATTCTTATTTGCAAATTATTTATCAAACTTGAGATATTAGTACTTTTTTAATCATTTAAAAATATTTTTTTTATTTTCTTGTTTTTTTGAGACAGGGTTTCTCTGTGTTGCCTTGGCTGTTCTGGACTCACTTAGTAGACCACGCTGCCCTCAGACTCACAAAGAATCACCTGCCTCTGCCTCCTGAGTGCTGGGAATAAAGGAGTGTGCCACCAAGTACGGCTTCATTTAAAAATTAAGAAATTAAACACCACCAAACTAAATGACCCAATTAAGAAATGGGGTTCAGAGATAAACAGGTAATTCTCAACAGAGTAATACCAAATGGCTGAAAAGCACTTAAAGAAATGTTCAACATCCTTAGTCATCAGCGAAATACAAATCCAAAGGTTTTTGAGATTTCATGCTAGTGAGGATGTGGAGAAAGGGCAACACTCCTTCATTGCTGGTGGGATTGCAAGCTAGTACAACCATTTTGGATATCATTCTGGCTCTTTCTCAGAAAATTGGGAATAAGGCTACCTCAAGACCCAGTTATTATACTCTTTGGCATATACCTGAAAGATCCTCCACCACACAACAAGGACATATGCTCAACTATGTTGACAGCAGCTTTGTTTGTAATAGCCAGAATCTGGAAACAACCTAGATGTCCCTCAGTCAAAGAATGGATAAAGAGACTGTGGTACATTTACACTATGGAGTAGGAAAACTACTCAGCTATTAAAAACAGGGAAATCTTGAAATTCACAGGCAAATGAATGGAACTAGAAATGATATTCCTGAGTCCGCTAACACAGACCCAGAAAGACACATATGATATCTATACTCACATGCACATGGATATTAGCCCAACATGGATGTCCTCTGAGTGTCTTCACTCAGCAGAGAATCACAACAAAAGCTGGGACTCACTAACAGACTCCAGGTAAGTGGTATGGAAGAATGGGGAGAGAGAAGACCTAGAGGGTCCATGAACCCCACGAGAAGATCTAGGTCCAGGGAGACCTACACAACCAAGGACAATGCATGCAGTAAATGTAGACCCCCCCTATTCAGCTCTATCCAGTGAACAGCTCATTCTCCACAGTTGTGTGGAGAGCAGGGACTGTCTCTCACATGAACTCTGGGGCCCCTATTTGATCACTTCTTGCTGGGTAGGCTTGATGGCACTCAGTGGAAAGGGAAGCAGGCTATCTGGACGAGACCTGTTAGGCTGTGATCATATGGTTGGGGAGGAGGTCCCCTTCTGTCACAGGTCTATATGAGGGGAATAAGGTGAAATATTGAGGGCTGGGAAATGGGAAGATATAAGTGAGGTGATAACAATCAGGATGTAATCTGAATAAGTTATTTGAAATTAAATTAAAAAATTAATATTTGCACTTCTTTTTAACTCACATTTTAATATTAAACATACAAAACTGGACAGTAGGAGGATCTCTTATGTAACCTCACAGTACTTGTGTTTCTTCTTTTCCATCCATAGCACAGGTCAGCAACCTCCTGTTCCTAGGTTCTGCTCTTCCCTGTAAGAGAGAATCCAACAGTGCAGGTGTGGATGGGCTCCTGCTGCATTCAGAGGGCATAGCTTCCCCAGAGATCACTAGCTTAAAACTGGCTCTTCTGAGAAGGTTCCACTCCCCTAAGTTGGCCCTCCAGCTCCGAAATTGTGACACTTGCTCTCAAGAAAACTTAGAACTCCTCCAGGTCTAGATCTTCGCATCCACAGGCACTTTTCTGGTTCATCTCAGAGCCTGTTTTGAGGGCCCTGCCAAGATGGAGAACATCTTCATTGTACCAATAAAGATACAGAGAATGACTCTTCTTCCTGCATCACACACTTACTGGACTAGATGTGTCAGCCTCTCTGGCAGCTCAGAATGACCAAAGGATTATACCTTGTGGACATCCTCTTTAGTGGTGAGAGCATCTCTCTTTACTGACACCTACAAAACCTCAAGTAATATTTCATTCCCAAAAGACGATAACACAGCATGTAGGTCACACGTTGGAAATGTCCCATTATACTTGTCTACACAGAGAATGGCTAGGCCTCCATAATGGTAGCCCTAGTCTTTTACATCAAAGAGCAGCAGTCTTCTTAAATTACAAACAAATGAAATTGTTGGTTTCTTTGGTCTTGACCTTACTCCATATCACTTCGCTGATTCTGGCAGACTAAGGGTGGCTCCTTTACTATTTCTCCTTGGTTGGGCTCATTCATCAAAGTGTTCATTAGACTTTCTAAAAATGGTAATTGTGCTTTCCTACATGGATATGTCTTTGGGAAGTACACACTTCATGATATTCTTAACTTGTATCTTGGACAAAACAATCAATAAATATTCATTGATTAACTTTTAAAAAAGAGCACAATAAGGCAGAATACACAACTCAGTTAAAGTATCCAAATATTATAAAGCCTAGGTTTTGGAAAGAATACATAGAAATATAAAATACTATACACAAAATTTAAAAAACTATTAAACATGTTTAAAGTACACAATCAATAATGCCTACCATAAATAAGCAAAGATTTATTCAGAGAGACATTGGAAAATAAGCTTCAAATGCGAGGAATAAGGGTAAATAATGAACTATTGGATACGCTTTTAGATTTTGTCAATGAAGCATGCCCATGCTTTCTTGAGGAGGAAGTGGTAATTTTTTTTTTTTTTTTTTTTTTTGCCATCTGAACTTTTATTTTGCCAAGAGTTTCATATCTTTTTTTTTTCAGAGATTCTCACTTTATTTCGTTATATATTAGAATAAGTATAACAGTGCACAAAATACACATAAAATAATGATTCTTTGTGAGAGTAGGTAAAAAATTACAGGAACACTATATTATGCTTTTAGAGCTAAAAAGGTTCATAAATATATATTGTTTGTTGGCTTTAGTTAAAGATAGTTTAGACCCTAGATATGCCATTTATTGTCAAGGTTTTGAAACTGATTCTTTTTTTATTGCCTATCAGACTGTTTGTTTGCTTTATGATCATCATGTCAAGTTTTATGCCTATACCTGTAAATTTACTTAATTGTTTAAATATTCTTTCATTTTTCTATATTTTGAGAGGGGGCCAAGCTTTACTCGCTGGCCAATTTTCTAAACAACTGTATGGCCCAACATGGTACGCACAGCCCATGATGTAGTAAGAATACTGCCTCTGCAGCACCAGCCAGCATCAGGCCTTCCCTTCATGGGGCCTGGACCTAGGCAAAGCGGCCACCTGTGGGGAACAAGTCCAAGACTAGAGCATTCATGGGACAAAATGTTTTACAGGGACTGCTCCTGGCTGCCTGTGGGGCTGAACTCTTACAGAACAGGGATGCCTGGGAGCACATGACTGCTTGGAGAAGTATGGTCTAAGGAATAGAGTTTATTGCCTAAAACTTAGAGATTTCTTGCTTAATTCTTGTTTGTAAGAGACAGTTTGCCAACCTGGTCTAGGAAATCGAGTTAATTCCAAACTCCTCAGCTACAAGGTGTTTATAATTTTCTTGTTTCTTTGCTTAATTTTTACTTGAGAGATATTTCTAAAAAATTTTAGGTTCTCAAAAAAGAGATAGACTAGCTTTGCCCTTAAAACAAAACATTTACAGCTGGGAGTTTCCATCTTAGATCAAACTAGCTAGACAAGCCCAGGGGCTAGAACGTCCTTGGGCCAGATAATTTTACAGACACTGCTCCTAGTTATCTGTAGGCTTGACTCTTTCAGAGCAGAGATGGCTGCAGACACACAGCTGGTTGGAGAGACAGAACTAGGAGGCTGATAGCCTAGCCTAGGGAATATACTTAACTACTTAGAACTTGAAATTTTCTTGTTTCCCTGATTAGTTTGTTTGAGATGTTTAAAGTCTTTTTACTAGAACGAAATGAAATAATTAAACAGGGCATGGTGGTGCATGCCTTTAATCCCAGCACTTGGGGATTAACACAGGCAGAAATCTTGAGTTCCAATCTGATCTCCACAGGGCTTGATCTACTGATAAGCTAAGATACTTACAGAGATGTAAATTTCTTAAATTACAAGAGACTATGCAATTTATGGGAGCATTACAGCCAGGATTGCCTTCGCCTGTGGCTGTTCCCAAGAGTGCAAAATTGTCACAGACCTTAAAGATTGTTTTTTCACTATTCCCTTGTACCCAAAAGATTGTCATTGCTTTTCTTTCAGTGTGCCTTCCATGAATTTTAAAGAGCCAATGATGAGATATCATTGCTGGATTTTCCTCAGGGAAGGGCTAACAGCCCCACCCTATGTCAGAGATTTTTAGCTACAGTTTTACAAAAGGTTAGAGAAAAAAAAATACTGATTTATATATCATCCATGGATGATATACTTATTGCTGGAAGGGGTGGACAACAATTGCTTTTGTGTTATGCTTTTATGGAAACCCAATTAATCTCAGTCTGGTCTGCAAACAGCTCCTGAAAAAGTTCAAAAGGTAGGTCCATATTCGTATTTGGGATTTTAGCTTTTTCCTTCTCAGATAAAACACCAAAGTATCACATTGAAAGTGGATCATATAAAGACTTTAAATGATTTTCAAAAGTTGCTTGGTGATATAAATTGGCTTAGACCTTATTTAATATTAACAACTGGAGATTTGTGGACTTATTCAAAATCTTACAAGGAGATTCTTCTCCAAATTCACCCCAGAGGCTTATAGCTGAAGCTGGGAAAGCCTTGGCATTAGTGAAAGAGGATATCTCCTATCAATTCATAGCCTATATAGATTATGACAAGCCTCTAGGGTAGATTATCTTTGCTACTTATACTACGCCCACTGCGGTGTTTTGGCAATGTGCTCCTATTATGTGGGAACATTTACCATCTTCTTCCAATAAGGTAATAGTACCATACTATTTGGCTGTTGCAAAGTTGATTTATATAGGTCGATTGCAAGGAAGAAAGTATTTTGGCAAAGAACCTGATTTTATTGTTGAACCATATTCTAGGGAAGAGCAAAATTGGATATTTGCTAACATGGATTATTGGCCATTGGCTTGTGCACAGTTTTGTGGATATACAGATAACCATTTTCCCTATAATAGGCTTCTCCGCTTTTAAAATAAATATACAGTTATTTTTCCTAAGAAGACTCAATTTCAGTGGGTGAGAGATGGTTTGCTGATTTTTACTGATGGGTCTTCTAATGGAAGAACTAGTTATGTAGTAGAAGGACAGACATGCTATTTGTACTGCTGCTAAGTCTGCTCAAATTGCTGAGCTATATGTGGTAGCTACTCTTCTGCAACATTATTCCTTTTGTTCCTTTAATTTATACTCACATAGTGGTTCCTTTCATAGAAACTGCAGGACAAATCCAATCCCAATCACGGGCTAGTGGATTATTTCCTCAAATCCAGACATCTATTGAAAAGAGAAACATTCTTTTTTATAGGGCATTTAAGAGCTCACACTGATTTACCTGGACCTCAGGCTACAGATAATATATTAGCAGATGCAGCTACAAAAAAATTTGGTATGCCTTACATATGTAGAAATGGCTCAAAAAGCGCATGATTTACATCATATTAACAGCCGAAGTCTAAGACTTCAATATAGGATTACTAAAGACAAGCTTGCGCCATTGTGAAGGCATGCTCCACATCTCCTCAGTTTTTTTCCTGTGCCATATCTGGTAGTTAATCCCAAAGGACTGGTCCCTAACCAACTTTGGCAATGGATGTTATTCATATACCTGAATTTGGAAAGTTAAAATATGTTCATGTGTCTATAGATACATATTCTGGATATTTAAGGCTGCTCTTCAATCCAGAAAAACCACAAAATGTAATTGCTTACTCTATGTCTGCCTTTTTTTACATTGGTATGCCTAAGGCTATCAAAACAGATAATGGCTCAGGGTATGTTAGAAAAGTTTTTCAAAATTTTTGTGACTCTTTTTCAATAAAGCATATTACAGGTATTTCTTATAATCCTCAAGGACAAGGTATGGTGGAAAAATCTCATTCTACCATAAAAAACTATTTGCAAAAAGTAAAGAAGGGGGATTTTACCCCCAATCACCTACAAATGATTTGAGTCATGTTCTCATTATTTTAAACTTTTTACTGTTTGATGCCAAAGGAAATTCTGCAGCCTATTGATTCTGGCACACCAATACTCAGTCATCCTTTGCTAGAGTGACATGGAAGGATCCTTTAACTGGACAGTGGAATGGACCCGACCCTGTATTAATATGAGGTCTAGGCTCTGTTTGTGTTTCCTCACAGGAACATGGTATTGCATACTGGCTACCTGAGAGACTTGTGTGCCAAGTTGATGCTGGCATGGATGAGTCTGCTGATGATCCCGAGATGAGAGTTGAAGCTTCATTGGATACTTATTCCTGATCCTTCTCTTTTTCAACCTGCTTCTTGGGAACACCACTCACTGCCTGATTTCCTTGTGTATGAGGAAGAAAGGAGAACCCAAGTGTTCCAGTACTTATGTGGCATCCTCCTTACGGACCTGACTGAACTTTGAAGATGATGCTTTGAGAGACTCCTTCAGAATATTTTCCTTCTGGAAGCCCAGATTTTAAGCTTTACAAGTACTTTTCCACTCTAATTGTTAGGGTCAGTTTCATCTGCAGGACTGTGGAGAACTGACAAGGGACTTGTAGAGTGCTGTTGAGTGGAGAAATCTCTGTTATTGTTTTAGTATCTACTATTGTTTTTGCCACTGCTTTACTAATACTGTTTATTCCTTAATTAAGAGGTTGGTGATCTGAGATGACTGAGCAAGTTACAATGTCATGCTAGACTTCCCTAGACTCCTTGTGAGTAGGATGCAGCTAGATTCACATTCAATATAATCTCTTTAGAATTGACAGTATACTACAACATGGATTATCCTTAGTGGGGATGGCAGGACTCGAAATTATAGCCTGTGCCTTCCTTCCTTTCTAACCCAGCTCATGTCTCAGCAATCACAGCCGATGCAAGCACACGTACATGGCATAGAGCTCACAGACACTTTCCTTCTTCATGTGTGCATATGAAGACAAGCCAGAGACAGGTAACAGCGAGTCTGAGCCTTATCTAACCAAAGACAGACCATGAATGATGGAATTCATAGAATTCATGTAAAGATAAGTATTCAAATCACAGATCTACAGGATCTCCATAATTTTATTTTAGAAGGCACAGATGTGGGGAGCCATGCTAAACTTAGCCATGTTATAATACCTGTACTTAGGATGCATGCTGTGACCTTTGAGTTGTTGACCCTTGCCGAAGGAGGTCTTGTGTTCTTGACTATCTTTGGGTTTTTTAACTTTGAATGAAATAGGGAAGTCCTTATAAAGACCTATCCAGAGGATTAAGGAAGTTCTTACAGGGATATATTCAGGTGATTGTACTCTTGCCTTGGGGCTAGTGAAATGGGATTAAAATAGATCCTGTTGACCTTGCTATATAAAGTGTTACTCATCCACATTAAAGACAGTCTTGATCAGAAATTTCCAGACTTGATTCAATTTTCTTGTGTCTCTGTCCCCACTTTCAATCCGCACCTCCTCTTTCATAACCCTGGTTTGATTTGTCCCGCGGGCTGGGACAACTCTTTCCCATTAAAATATAAACTGATCAAGAAATACATATATATCATCTGAAACAAGTAATCACCATAATTTCTCTCCTTGAATGCTCACTTGTGCCTCAAAATTTTATTTATTGTATTTTTATTTGTAGATGACCTTGACGATTAATTCTATGTCATTTGTTGTTTAGTTAAATTATTTCCTTATGGAAATATATGTATTTACAGTATATGCATCATTAAGTTTCTCCCAGCAGTGTGCACTGATTGTTATACAGAGATTGTTATGATTGTTATGGTTGTTATGACTTTGGAAAACTTCAGCTGTGAGGAATTAATGGAGCATATACATGTATACATGTGTTTGATTATTTTAAATCATATTATTTTCAAAAAGATGTCAATGAAAATGGCATTTCTTTTCTAGAACTATAAAGGAAAACATTTCCAACATAAAAAAAATCCAATAACCAAGTCAATACTTATGAACGTAAATAACAAATAAGAAATAATTCAGTGAATGGTGTGAATTAGACAACATATGATTAAGAGAATTATTGTTGTATGAATGTCTTCAGAGATAGAGGGTATTTATTCTTCATAACAGTAATGAAATATGTGATGGTCCGGGACTCATTGGTAAAAGAGTTCAAAGTTGAGAGATAATCTATGAATTTATGATTGTACTACAAAAAAAAAAAAAAAGACTACATATCCTCTGATTTATGTCTAAATGCCCTTTAGGAAGTGCTAACATCAACATTAGAATTTGATCACTTTGGAAAAATAAAATGATAATTAGATTAAGACCCTATTGCTGAAAATACAACATTATTTTGGTTGCAGAAAAAGAGAAATCATGCTAGAACTTACCTCAACCCTTGATACCTACTATGTAGCTTTCCTAGTGTCAGTAAGACCTATGCAGGCCACTGGGAAAGAAAAGTCATCAGTTATATTAGTATTATTACATAGAAATATTAGAGCTTTTAGAACCTCTCTGATCAATAACCCACATACCTGTGGACACTTGGTTTTTGACAAAGAAGACAAAACCATACAATGGAAAAAAGATGGCATTTTCGACATATGGTACTAGTCTAATTAGATATCTCCATGTAGAAAAATGCAAATAGAGCTTTTTTTTAAATCACCCTGCACAAAACTAATGTCCAAGTGGATTAAATACCTAAACATTAAACCAGACATACTAAATCTTTTAGAAGAAAAAATGGAGAAGAGCCTAGAGCTCATCGGCACAGGATCAACTTCCTGAACAAAACATCAACAGTTCAGGCTTTAAGTGCAATAATTAATACAGAGAATCTCATGAAACTGAGAAGATTCTCAGAAAAAAAATGACAGCCTACAGACTGGAAAAAGATCTTTGTGAATCCTATATCTGACAAAGGGCTAATATCCAAAATTTATAAAGAACTCAAGAAATTAAACACACCACACCAAATAATACAGTTAAAACTGGGGTACAGAACTAAACAGAGGATTCTCAACAAAGGAATACATAATGATCCAGAAACACTTAAAGATATCTTCAAGGTCAAAGTCATTAGGGAAATGAAAATCAAAACAACTCTGAGATTGAACCTTATACCCCTCAGAATTGCTAAGATCAAAATTTCAAGTGACAGCACATGATGGAGAGGATGTAGAAAAAAGGGTTCACTCCTCCATTGCTGGTAGGAATGCAAACTAGTGGAAATGAATGTGTTCTTTCTAGAAAATCTGGAATTGAGTAAGGCAAGACCCAGTTATACCACTCCTGGACCTATACCACAAAGATGTTCCATCAGACAACAAGGTCATTCATTCAGCTATATTCATAGCAGCTTATTTTTAATAGCCAGACTATGTAAATAACCTAGATGTCCTTCAACTAAAGAATGGATAAAGAAACTGCAGTATATTTACACAATGGAATACTACGCAGCTATTTAAAGTTAGGAAATCATGAAATTTGCAGGCAAATAGATGGAACTAGAAATGGCTTTCCAGAGTGAGAATAACCCAAAACCAGAAAACACTCATGGTATGTACTCCCTGACAAGCAGATTTTATCCACATAGTATAGGATAAAAATAATATAATAAAGACAAAAAAAGAACCTAAATAATAAGTACTACCTTAGGGAGAATGTTTAATTATCATTCAGGAGGAAAAAATACAATAGACACTGGAAGGATTTTAAGAAAAGAAACTAGTCAGGAGCCTACCATAGAGGTCCTCTAAAAGACTCCACTCAGCAGGGCATTCAAGCAGGCTAAGTTTGGGGTGGAGAACAGGGAGTCTTATGGACAATATGGGGGATAAAAAGACCTGGATGCATGGGACAGGAGACCAATATAGCCAAAAATTCTGGGTGGAGGAGTGGGATGCTGCAGAGACTGATGCACCAACCAAGGACCACACATGGACCTAAACCCTCTGCTCAGAGGTAGTTGATATGAAGCACAGTCTCTTTTTGGGTCTCATAATATAAGGAGTAGGGGCCACATCAGATATGGACTCTGGGGCCCATTCATGAATCACTTCCTCACGGCAAGTTGGTCTTCCCAGGCCACAGAGGAAGAGGATGCAGGAAGTCCACATGAGACTTGACACTCTGAAGTCATATGACATAGGAGGAGGTGTCCCCCTTTCTGAGGACTGGGGAAGGGAGAGAGCAATGATAGAGGAAGGTCGTGAAGGAGGGGGCAACAATTGGGATGCAAAGTGAACAAAATAAGTAAATACATACATACATATATAAATACATAAATAAATCCATAAGTAAATCTTCAGAAAAGATTAAATTGGATGATAATAAGTGCACATTTTTTTCCTGAATTTCATTGTTTGAAAGCGAAGTAATTTTAAATATGTGCAAAGTTGGTTAATGTTGTGTTGAACTGATAACTTCACTCATGTGTAGTCTGTTTTTGTTTCCAGAGAACAAGAAAGCTTAGTCATGTATGGCCATTGATAGATAGATTTAAAAAATTGTATGGTGACTTCATCTCAGGTCATATAACAACTTGCCAAAGAAATATTATTAGCATAGTACATATTTGCCTATTTGACTTTTTCCAATCAGTTCTGAAATGTCTCTATTACAGTCCCTATGGAGAGGACATTGAGAATATAAGGGTCATTTCAATTGCGTACAACATAAGGTATAAAGACAGCACTTATGGTCATTTAATCCCTTATCATAGTCCCTAATGCAATTTTGCACTTGAATGATCTTGAGAGAATAGCTGCTCTTTCCACTATAATATGATGCTTTCCTAATGAACACCTGTGCCTGATATAATAAATGATTCATTGAATTGCCCACACCAGAAATCAAATCTGATCTATGGGAACTATTTTGCAATCAACCAACCTCTACTAAAATATGCATTGTTGCCTATCTTGCAAAACAAAGAAAACAGAAATACGGAGAACTTATTTTTTTAGTGAATTAACTAGACATGAGTATTTAATATCAGCAATACTTACTTTTAACTCATACTTTCTTTCATTGTAAGATCTGAAACTAAATTAGAGATATATTAAAAATATACTTAAATTATATTACTTTATATACCAAAGTGATAAAAAATATAACCCAAAGCCACAAAAAATTACTATGTAAAATATTCCAGTTCCCTTTAAGAAAATGAATATTAATTTATAATCAATGCAGGCATACCCTGAAGTTAAAAATGCAGTCTAGTTTGGTTACTGAGAAATAGTGAGCACAAATCTACATTTTAGATAATCACACCATTTTTTTTCTGATGTGTGTGGTAGAAAAACAAGACTTTCAGAAAGAGTACAAAAAGTTAGTTAAAATAATTTAGTACATGTCCCATTATATTGTTTTAAAAATTTCACAATATCATAAAACATATTTTAGTGATACAATAAATAATACAAATGTTCACAAATACCTTCGTGTAAATGTTTTTATTACCTCCAAAGGGGAAAAGAGATGAAAGCCATACCCAAGCTTTATTAATACATGGCTTAGACTGAACTCATATCTGTCTAAATATCCCTAGGCTTCGGCCTAAGCCTGAAACTTCTAGCCTCCGTACACTCTAATGTTCTGCAAGCCATGACCTTGATGGCTAGAGTTTTCAGTGTCCATCAGCCTACCTAGGCCTAGAATATTCTCAGCCGCGGTGCTTTATTGCTGAATAAACTCATCCTTTCTATTTCTTGCTGTTTTTTGTTTTTGTTTTTGTTTGGTTTTTCAAGACAGGATTTCTCTGTGTAGCCTTGGCTGCCCTAGACTCACTTTGTAGACCAGCTGGCCTTGAATTCACAGCAATCGGCCTGCCTCTGCCTTCCAAATGCAGAGATTAAAGGCGTGCGCCACCATGCCCAGCTCTGGCCAGGCGTTTCAACTCAGCTCTTCTGGCTCAAACTCTTCTCCAAAATGACTAATTCAATCTGGCTTCTTAGTGAATTGCTCTGTTGGAAAAACTTCTTCTGAACTCCACGAAATGAGCTGCACTGACTGAAGGAAGTGATCAGAACTGAACAGAACAACAGGAACCCAACTGCACTCTACTGAACTGCACTCAACTCCACTCTCTCTCCCTGCTATTAAGTAATCTCTCTTTCCTGTCCTCATTACAGTTGACAGCATCCTATCACTGACTCTGTCTGTCGAATCTTTCTTCAATCTATCACTTTGTCTGCCCCTCAATTAGACATCATTGTATGGGATTTAAGGTGTGTTCTGAAGGCGTGTACATTTTCCAGCCAGATGGATTAAATTGTGTATGAAAGATGTGCCTTTATTCCAGCTGGATAAAACAGACCTCCTCTTTGTATGATGTCATCTTCTGCCAGAGTCGCCATGTTGCTGTATTAAAAGTCCTCTACAGCTTCCAAATTCTTAGTATACAACTATATACATTATTCAAGATCCCCCTTCCTTGATAAACAATGTTAATAATGTGATGTGCATATTTCATATTGCTGTCTTGCAAACATGCATCAATTATATTTTTAGAAAAAAAATTGGTATTAATTTAACACATTTATCCAAAGTTGCTATTATGGAATAAATCCATGTAATTTATGCAGGCAGAGCCAGGACAGTAGCCATTAAATTATTACCATGAAGCAGACACATGTAGGAACTTATTGAAAGATGATAAAGGGATATCTGATTAATCAGAGAAAAACACAGTCTACATTTTCACTGGCTGATCATGATCATCTGCAGAGGGCAAGATGTAGATTTGCATAGGTGGTCTCACCATTTAAGGGAAGGGTCAGAAAAACAACTATAAATATTATATGGCATGCAAAAATATCAGGATAGGCATAGTAGAGCCTATCAAAATTAAGTTCGATGTGAGAGAAATGGAGGATGATTTTAAGTAATGAACAGACTAAAACCTGAATAAGCACTGAAGGATATATACAGGAATTCGGCTACATATACCTTGGAAAATATTTCATTATTGACTCAAAATATATCATAAATATTTGTCATTCAGTATCCTCAAGGAGCCTGGGTTTTGTCTGGTTCCCCTCTGGGATGCTTAGGCCACAAAGAGCACAAAATCAGAAGTACACACTGGAGGAAGGGGTTGGCAGGAAAGGGTGAAGCAAAGGATCAAAGGTCAGGACTCCAAAAAGACTAAAGCCAAGTGGTAATGAGGGCCTGGCCTGATTTGGGCTAGTTTGTGGCTTCCTCTTGAGCAGCCAGTAATGGAGGCTCACTCAGGGAAAGCAGAGGCAGGAGCCTAGTTTTGTCCAGGCAGACAAAAGAGCTGCTTCCAGAATAACTGGCCTCTTGCTTCTTCAGACAGACACTGCAGTTGGCTGAGTGACATTACAAAGTTGTCAGCAGAGATTTGAGTTGACATGGTGAATGACAGAAGCTCCTGGAGGCCATCAGCACATGGTAGACTGACCAACTGACCGATAGGTAAGTCCTGGGGGCCCAGCAAATAATTCCTTGGAGAGAAGGGGAGTCCTTCCTTCCCCAGAATAAATTATGAGTATATGAGGATCTTCATATTTCATGTGAAACAGGGACTTATATACCTTGCACAGTGTGAGGAGTTTTGCGGGTGAATGTGATTGACTCACTGGGGCTATGGGTTCCTGGGATGCTTGTGTCCTATCAAAAGAGGAACAAATTATTTATATTCTATTGGTAAGGGAAGAACTCCAGGTACTGCTAAAGGTCATTGGTTGAAAGACAAGACACTGTGACATCTTACTGGCATAAGATGGGTGTTTCCAGGAATCCCCCAGTTGCTTGCTGAATACATTTCTTGTCAGGAAAGGGTTGGGCATTCCTGAGGAATATGTGAGGCTCCTTAGAGAATCTGAAATTCCCTAGATCAGACAGAGAAGGAATCCAGATGAAAAAGTGAGTCTGTCATCTTATACCAAGCTCAGAGGTCATCTGGAAATGCTAGGCTTCAATGTTAATAGCAGGGTCTCACAGATATTCACTGTGTAATTAAATACAGTTGATCTGCCTGCGCAATGAGTACAAACATGAAAGTCTTGGATGCTAAAGGGAGGAGAGTTAGGAATAATGTACCCATCAGGAGTAGGAGGGGAGGATAGAGAGATTATTAGAAAATGAATGCAGTCCTAATACATTGCATGCATGGATAGCATGTAAAAAAAAAAAAAAGTAAATAAATAAAAGAAAATTGCTCCAGGTAGTGATAAAGCTCAGGGTGTAAGAATTGGTGAAGCTATTTAAAACACTGTTATGTATAGTCAGGCTACATATCTCAATAGCCTATAGAGACCTATATGAATAGCAGACCAGAAGGACAAGAAGGAAGAATAAGACACATGCTGTAAATGACTTCAGTCCCATAGAAACCTAGCCTCCTTTTGCTGAAAAGCTGCCATGAGTTCCGAGGGCCTCTCTCAGTACCGCCAGCCATGCTCTCTTCTTAGAAACTCCTGCTATTTACTTCTTTTAAGATTTGCTATGTTTGTGAGTAACAATTTTTGAGGTTTTCAATTAAGAAATATGTTCAATTATCTACCTTTGTTCTATCCTCCCTCTATGTTCCTATATGCCCCTTTCTTTCTTTTCAGCTCCTATATCCTTACCTACATTAGTATAGAATTTTGTATATTGATGCCAATCATGGTCCTTTCAAATAATAGTCTAATTTTATCACAAGATTATATATCCTAGGTCTAATATATATATATATATATATATATATATATATATATATACACACACACACACATACATATATACATATATGTACATACATATATATACATATACATATACATTATATATATGTAATTCTATAGATATATAAGGTAAAATAGTTAAATAAGGTCTTCAAAAGCCTCAGAGACCTACAGAATTTTGCATCTAAAGATGATTTCATTATCCTAAAGATTCTTTGACAAGACAAGTTAACTCCTGGCAACAACCAGCCTATCTCAAATAAGATGATAAACATTAAAGAAGCCCCTAATGGAGTTGGCTTCAAATGTGGCAAACTAGTAACTGTGCAAAATGTCCTTCTTTCTGCCACAGACAGAATTCTGCCTAAAAATTGGCAAGTTTAGATGCAGGCAGAGTTGATGGCCAAACTCTGTGAAGACAGAGTAAGCAAGTCCACCATAATTTCTGCTTATCAAATATGTCTGGCAGAGATAGTGGGCTAGAAAGACAAAGATGATGCTCCAATGTTATAGAGAGTGTTAAATGACTGTTCAGGTAGTAAACTGTTTCATTCTTTCATTTTGGAAGCTGGTAACCTGCACTTCCTGTTCACTCGGGAATTTAACTTTTATTCCTTCTCAAGTCTCTGATGAGGTTGAAGACTAGATAGTTTAGTCTTACAATTAAGTTTATTCGGTTAGGGGATAAGATATTTTTAGATCATGATAGATGATTTAAGTTAATAGAGATGAGACATTATAGATATTGACTTTCATTCAGAGATTTGGACCTAACAAAATAGGAAGGATGGTTGCTTCGGGCTTCACAAATTCAAATGGTCAAATCACTATGAATGTAACATTCATATAACTCATGATTGTCTTGTGGTTCTTCCTGCTGTAGGTAGTTTGTCTTATTCATGTGTGGTAATATAAATATATATGTTAGATAAGAAACATAATAAAATAAAAATAGATTTGTTATGTTGATTTCCTGAAAAAATACAGTTGAACTTGTATTATTGTTTTTGTGGAAATTTTTCATCAGTTAACTATCTTGATAGTCACTGAAGTATACCCCAAAATATGATAATATTGCAGTATATTGCTTTGAAAGAAAAAATAAATTATATGTAGGAAAAAGTAATGTAAATGATTGTTTGCCTAAACAAGACCCACACAATGACAACATGCGTTAACAATGCAATATCGACAGGGACAGTTTCAGAAGGCTCCAGTCTTACATGAAGAGCTTCAAGTAATTAATGATAGCTGAGAGGGAAATAGGTTTCTCCAGGCTCTTTGATTGGCCATCCAGTTCTAAACTGTCAGCACCAACACACACACACACACACACACACACACACACTCACACACACACACCACTAAATGGACTCAGTACATCTATAAAACAAAAACAACTAAAGAAGAGATGACACAAAGTAGTTAGTGGTGCTTGGGAGGTCATGGAGGAGTAAGGGGTGAGAAATATAAATAGAGCACTGATAAATAAAAATCTCAAAAATAAAAATGTTAATTGATCCAGCACTCGGGAGGCAGAGGCAGGCGGATCGCTGTGAGTTGGAGGCCAGCCTGGACTACAAAGTGAGTCCAGGACAGCCAAGGCTACACAGAGAAACCCTGTCTCGAAAAACCAAAAAAAAAAAAAAAAAAAAAAAGTTAATTGAAAATAAAAACCAAACATTACTAAAATAGTAACCATAGATGATTAAAGAAAAATTTGAAAACCAAAGAAGGAATAGTCAGAAAAGAACATGGCAAATATTTACAATTCACATGGGTTTACAAAAATGGATCAGTGTATAGATGCTTTCAGTTTACCCTGGTGATTAAGTTTGATCTCTGGGACCCACATGGTAGGAGGACAGAGCCAGTGCTCACGTGCTTGCGTGTGCCTCATGCACACTCACACACGCACACACACACCACAAGACATAAATAATATATAATAATAAATAAATAAATGAATACATAAATAAAAAAAATTTAAAGCATGTATCTGATTCTGATGGTGAAGCAAATAGAATATTCTGAAGAGAGGAAAGCAGGAAGACCATAATTTTAAGGCCAGGCTGTGATGTTCCTTGATGCTGGTAGGGTGGTTCAGGCTGTAGAGGTGCTTGCTTCCGTGCTTTAAGACTTGGCTTCCATTACATGGATCAATGTAGAGATGGAGAGATGACTCAGTGTCCCGGCCTGCGGGGTCTACAATGGGTACCTGTGGAGGGGGCGGGTGAGTGGGGGGGGACAGGAGACATGAAGAAATGAGGGCAAGTCTGGATTGACCAAGCCCTGTTTATTGAAAATTTCACAGGGTTTTTATAAGAACGAAGGCATGGGTATTTGTTTAAGTGAGGGTTGCTATGGATACCTAACTGTGAAATGCTCCAGCAGATGTCTACCTTTATGACTGCTATGACCACAGAAGGGGGAGAAATTCCAGAGAGGAGAGAGAGAGAGAGAGAGAGAGAGAGAGAGAGAGAGAGAGGGAAGAGAGACAGAGACAGAGACAGAGAGACAGAGACAGAGACAGAGAGAGAGAGAGAATTTGTGAAAAATCTGGTTAGTCAGGACCAAGTTCCCGGAACTGCTGCTTGCAGGCAGCTATCCTTTAATCTGATTTTACCAGTAGTCTTACTGGAAAAGCTGGTTTATAGCCAAAAAAGAGTAGTTCTTACAATGAACTCGGGGTCTTAGAATGACTGTTCCCCACAATAAACCACAACAGGGTAGCTCCATCTTTTTTTTTAAATTTTTATTAATTTATTCTTGTTACATCTCAATGATTATCCCATCCTTTGTATCCTCCCATTCTTTTTTTTTTCTTTTTCTTTTAATTAATTTATTCTTGTTACATCTCAATGGTTATCCCATCCCTTGTATCCTCCCATTCTTCCCTCCCTCCCGTTTTCCCCTTATTCCCCTCCCCTATGACTGTGCTGAGGGGAATTACCTCCCCCTGTATATGATCATAGGGTATCAAGTCTCTTCTTGGTAACCTGCTGTCCTTCCTCTGAGTGCCACCAGGTCTCCCCCCCCCAGGGGACATGGTCAAATGTGAGGCACCAGAGTACGTGAGAAAGTCATATCCCACTCTCCACTCACCTGTGGAGAATGTTCTGACCATTGGCTAGATCTGGGTAGGGGTTTAAAGTTTACCGCCTGTATTGTCCTTGGCTGGTGCCTTAGTTTGAGCGGGACCCCTGTGCCCAAATCTGCCTAACATAATGTTCTACTTGTAGGTTTCTCGGACCCTCTGGATCCTTCTACTTTGCTATTCTCCCATGCTTCTCTCGTCTAGAGTCCCAATAGGATGTCCTCCCCTCTGTCCCAGTTTGCTAGTAAGTGAAGGCTTTCTAGGGATATGCCCCTTGGGCTAGTATGGAGCAAAGGTCAGCAAGGATTATATACAGATTATACACAATGACAGGTAAATATCACATCCCCAGAAATACAACTATATACAATAAGTGTAAATTAAGAAAACATTTTATAAAGTGGGATGAACCAAATATTTGAATTTTGTACATGGGCAAATAGAATTGTACAACCAACAATGAAACCAGTTTTAGTGAAATTTATGAGCTTACACAGATCTGTACAAAAGATATAAATATGTGCTTAAAAGCAAAAGTCATTTCTGAAAGAATGAAGACAAAGTCAAGTGCCCATCCTCCTCCACCACCATTGATTAATTTCAGTATTCACAAAAAATCTGCTGGAAAAGTCTAACAGAAACTACTAAATGCAAATGAAGCAGAATTTTTGATTCAACAAGATAGTATACTTGGTTTTGTTTTGACTAAATGTTTGCTTTTATAAAAAGGTTATCTGCGGTTTATTTATATTTTGATCTAGCCCAACAGATCTTTAAGTGTAAAAGTGAAAGATGAATTATAGTGCTGGAGAGATGGCTCAGCAGTTAGAAGCACTGTCTGCTCTTCCAGAGGTCCTGAGTTCAATTCCACGCAACCACATGGTGGCTCACAACCATCTATAATGTGATCTGATGCCCTTTTCTGGCCTGCAGTGGTACAAGCAGGCAGAGCAATGTATACATAATAAATAAATAAATAAATCCTTAAAAGATTAAATATAAATGTGAAATGATAATGTTATCATTTGTCCTTTGACTACAGCTGTTCAAAAATAAATAGAAGATTCTTTTTTTTTTTTAAAGATTTATTTATTTTATTTATTGCATATGAGTGCTTTATCTGCAGAAGAGGGTATCAGATTACATTACAGATGGTTGTGAGCCACCATGTGGTTGCTGGGAATTGAACTCAGGACCTCTAGGAAGAGCAGGCGGCGCTCTTAACCACTGAGCCATCTCTCCAGCCCCCTAAATAGAAGATTCTAAGATGTTTGGAGAAACATCAATACAAAAGCAGGCACATTCCCAGGAGCACACTTTACACGAGGGTTAGAAAAAGAACAGAGAGAGTGAACAGTGTTATCTAACTGAAGAACACTTGTTCCTCCTGTCATTATTGGTGAGAATTCTCTCTTTAACAGTCTTCAGTCTATGCTAGATTGTGCATACAGAGAGCTAAAAGAAAATCGCCACTAGGTTATCAACATTCCTGACTTTGTATTTACATTCATTTGGCTTTAAAATTAACGTGGTTCATTTTAAAGCCCAGCAAATATAAACACAAGTTTATATTCAGTGGGAACGATCACTTATTGTTCTTTCAGACAACTTGAGTTCAATTACCAACAACTATATCATGTCTCACTAAACATAATTTCGTTTGCAGGGTACATGATCCCCTTTTCAGACATCCACAGGTTCCAGGAACATGCTTGTAGGCAAAGGATTAACACTCAAAATAAATAAATCAAACACAAAATTACAAAATAACACTAGTTAACATCTTACTTTACTTTAGCACATGATCACATTATTGTCAGCAAAAAATATTTCCATCATGTTCCCTTAGTTATCACCATGTGGAAAACTTTTTCCAAAATCCCATTTAAGTTGCCATCTGTTACTTAATTATTTTGTCTTTATAGGTTACATTTGGCTGTAATTATGGTCACATTTTCTTGTTTTAGGTCAAAGAATGAAAGTCAAGTCAGGAGAATAAAAGAGAAGTCAGGAGAGAGAAGAGAATGACTTACAGACAGATAGACATACACACACAGAGAAAAAGATAGAGGTAAGGAGGGAAAAGGAGAGAGAGAAACAGACACAGACACACAGAGAGAGACACACAGGAGAGAGAGAGAGAGAGAGAGAGAGAGAGAGAGAGAGAGAGAGAGAG
>OU015747.1:102052620-102103237 GCA_907169655.1 Acomys percivali
GAGAGAGAGAGAGAGAGAGAGAGAGAGAGAGAGAGAGAGAGAGAGAGGAGAAAATGTAAAGTATGTAAAGTGGTCTACAATGAATGTGAAATAAAGTAGAATGTAGGTGTTAGAGAAAGATAAACATAAAAGATGAATACTATATTCCTATGTCTTTCTTTCTCTATTGTTTGTTGCTTATGTAGAGTATCACTATACTAAGCACTTTCTTTTCCCAGAAGAGCTCAGGTCCTTTCTTTCTGTTATATCAGCAACATTCGGTAACATCAGTAGAATAATGATTCTACTAACAAAAGTATTAGTTGTGCAAGCATGAGAACTTGGGTTTTGATCCTCAGTATTATGCAAAAACTAGCTATGGAAGTATAAGACTGTTTTTCTCAATTTGGCGAGAAAGGAGATAGCAGAATCTAAGTGGTTCACTGGATATCCAGTAAAAATACCCTTGTGAGCTCCAGTTTAATCGAAAGACCCTGTCTCAAAATGAAGGTTAGGAACAGTGGTGAAAGATACTTGAGGTTGATTCTGAGATCTACAGGAACCCATATGTGTGTATGTATGAACACAAATAAATACAGACACATATTCAGAGAAAAATAAGTAAATAAATAAATATCATTAAAGGTAAAATACAGAACCAGCACTTTGACTTAAAAGAAAATGCTTTTAGTTCACTAAAAGAAATATACCACCTTTATTTTATTCATACATATCTTCCCATGTGGTTTAGCATCTTCTAATTATAATTATTTTTGAGTAGTATATGTTTCCTCAAATCTAATAGAACATCATTTAAAGTTCTATTTGAATTGCTTTTATTGGCTTTAGTGTAATTGGTGGATAGTAATCTTGTATTGTTATTAATATACTGGTACATTTATTTATTATTTCATAAAGCATTATTTTATTTTTAGTATTTATTTTAAAATGAAAGTATGAAAGGCATGGTTGCACACTCAATTAATTCAGGAACTCAAGAGTTAGAGGCAGGTTGATCTTCTGTGGTCTATATGGTGAATTCCAGGCCTGCCAAAGATATATAGTGATGCGATTTCTCATAAAAACAAAAATAAGAATAATGGAAAAGAAAACTAAAGATGGTAGTAATATATTTTAAGTCTACTAATGATTATTTTCAATAGTATATCTCTGACAAAGGTATATGAGGGCCTCTTTATGTGTGTTTTAACTTCACAACTTCATGTTGTAAAATAATCATACTATTTGTAAAAATTTCCTGAAATGTGTTGATATTGGGAATATGCTATAAAAATTTAAATTCATATTATTAATAACTTTGTAAATTTGATATTAATATTAATTTTATCTATTTTTAATGTTAAATTTACAAAGTTTTTAATGCATACCAAAGACTTTCTTAAGCATCTACCCCAATAATTACCTGGTAGGATGTAATTGTTCAGCCTTCCATTATGTCCAAGCGTTTTAAGAGTTTTATGGATTATTAATATGAATATTAACACAACCATTAGGTGAAGGCAAAGAAGGTGATTGTGGCCTACATAGAAGAGACTAATATCAAACTATTCTCACAAATGTATAGCATTTTAAATGGTAGGTTGCATCAGGAGAATAGAAATTTTCAGACCATGCTTAACTTTAAGTATCAGTGCAAAATTTCACCAGTAGGTTTTAGTTCAATTGAGCTTCTGGTTGCAGTACGTGCAATATCCCCGAGAACAGCTTCTACTAAGCAGTGTTATTATTTTTTTTAATGTCTCATAGACAACATTTTTGGGAGTATGAACTGAGTTTACATTTTATATGGTTTATCAGGTAAGTGCAAATTAAAAAACTGGACTACTCCCTGAAGGTCCCAAAATTAAAAAAAAAAGAAAGAAAAAGAAAAAAGGTGAAATAAGTAGAGAAGATAATTTATGCTTTCTCCTTACTTTTTTATTTATTTTTATTGTATATGTAAATTATGTTTGTGCTTACACATACACTATTTGTATGTGTGTGTGTGTGTCTGTGTCTGTGTGTATGTGTGTGATGTATACGCATGCATACATGAGTACATGACAAGATGTTCATATGTTCATATAGAGGTCAGAAAAGAGTTTACAGAAGTAAATTCTCTTCTTCCACTGTGGGTTCAAGGGATGGAAATGAATTCAAAAGATTTGAGCAGCAGGTATTTTTAACCATCAAGACAGTTGTCTATACAATGCTATAACAATTTTTTTTTTTTTTTTTTTTGGTTTTTCAAGACAGGGTTTCTCTGCGTAGCATTGGATGTCCTGGACTCACATTGTAGACCAGGCTGGCCTCAAACTCAGAGAAATCCATTTGCTTTTGCCTCCTGAGTGCTGGGATTAAAGGCATGCACCACCATGTCTGGCCCAATTTTTCTTATCATTTTAAAAATACATTTTATATTTTTGAATATATAATACACTTTTCCATTTCCTTTGCTTTTTCAACATTTTCCATGAATTCTGTTTCTTTCTTTCAATTTCATGACATATTTTTCTTTAATTGTTGTTACAAATATACTATATATTTCTAAAACTAAAATATAACTTTTTCAGTGTTTATTTATTTACTGGTATGCATGTAATCTCTGGGTTGACTGCTTGTACTGGGTATGACAAAATTGAATTTTTAGTAATAAAAAAAAAATGATCATAATGAGTGAGTTAATCCAGAAGCAGAAAGACTCAAATGGTATGTACTAACTTATATCTGGACACTAGTCCAAGGGGCATGTCCCATGAAAGTCTTCACTTACCAGGAAAGTGGAAAAGAGGGGAAGACTTCCTATTGGGACTCTAAGTGAGAGATGCAAGGGAGAATGGTGAAATAGAAGGACCCAGAGGGTCCTAGAAACCTACAAGTAGAACATTATGATGGGCAGAGCTGGGTCCAGGGGTCCTGCTCAAACTTTGGCACCAACCAAGGACAATACGTGCAGTAAACTTCAAACCCCTACCCAGATCTAGCCAATGGACAAGACATTCTCTACAGTTGAGTAGAGAGTGGGGTCTGACTTTCATATGAACTCTGATGCCCTATATTTGACCATGTCCCCTGGATGGAGCGGCCTGGTGGCACTCAGAGGAAGGATAGCAGGCTACAAAAGAGACTTGATACCCTATGAGCATATACAGGGAAAGGAGGTCCCCCCCCTCAGTCACAGTCATAGGGGAGGGAAGTAAGGGGAAAATGGGAAGGAGGGAAGAATGGGAGTATGCAAGTGATGGGAGAACAATTGAGATGTAATATGAATAAATTAATAAAATATATTTTTAAAAAATAGCTGACCTAAAAATGACTGCCAACTATGCACTTATTTATATGGTAAACATCCACCAAAATCATTAGAATATATGGTCCTAGAAGGTCTTATCATATCAGGAACAATGGTAGTTGCTTAGATATTGAGACAGTAGTAGAGTTTTACAAATATAATTTTTGTTACTACAAGGCCTTCACTGTAAAAAAAAAAAAGCCAACAAAAATATTCACAGTGATATATTTAACAGTTTTACTCAATGTTGTTAGAAATTTTAAGTAAATTTTTTGATATATGGTAGGTAAGCAAAATATCATATTAGTATAAGTTTTGTTCAGTAATAAAAGGAGCAGAGAAGTAATGAGCATTTATAGAGGACAATCAAATTTGCATACCTCCTATATAATGTCAATATAACAAAGTCAGTATATTGCACACCTACAATATAATGAAATAGAAAAAGGAAAAATTATAGAGCATTCAGAAGATTGTTGGTTGTCAAGAATCTGAAAGAAAGTAGCAGGTTGCTTTTGCAGCTGTGATGAAATTATTTTGTATGCCATTGTAATGGAGAAATATAACAATTTGAAGCTGCAAAACTCACTAATTTTTATGAATATTGAACATTAATATATTAAAATAAAATCAGTTAGACAATTGGGAGCCCATGAAAGTAAAGATTATGACAGTTATCTCATGACATTATAAGAGCAGAAATCCATGTCTCTGAAAGGGTGGGCGTAAACATGTCTACCAATGTAACTTCAGAATGAATGATAAGACTAAATCAAGCGAGTTCATGTAAGTGCTTCAAAACTTTGCTTATTAATATCAGGGTATATTTAATTAATAAGTGGAGAACAGGTAAGGCATAGAGTCAGAGTTGAGTATTCTGCTCATTGCAAGTTTGTAGAGATCAAGATTAGATAAAAGCCAGGTACCCTATGACATTGCAATGTTTTGAATTCAGTAAGGAGATATATTTGCTTATATAAAATATAACTACATATAGAAATGGCAGAGAGCTTCATTAATATATATGATCATATATTTGTTTAATATCAACACAAAAATTTAAAAATCATACACTGTTTGAAATGAATATACTAGATAGCCATGTGTTGGTATTTACTAAAGATTGATCGTTACTGGATTGGGTTTTAGTTATGCTGCACAAACACTGCAACACTGAACTACACAGTTAGACTTGGGTGTTTTGATACGATTATCAATGATTAAATATCAAGCAACTTTGAGGAAGCAAGTGATTCTAAGAATAGGACAGAAAATGTATAAAAGAAATCTGAATTATATTGTTTTGGCAAGTAAGCAAATATTTCCTTTTTATTTCAAAACAAGCACTAATATCAAATCCAGCCCAAACATGTACTAAGGGATATAAGAATCATATGAAAATGGCTTAATGGGCATGACTCAAATTATCTCAAACATAAAAGTAAGTAATTAAATATTATAAATAAGGTACTATTGGTTACAACTCAGAGTATAAAAGAAGTATGCCAGTAAGCATCACTCTTCCATGGCTTTTGTTCAGTTCTGCCTCCAGGCTCCTGTCCTGAGTTCCTGTTCTGACTTTCCTTAGTTACGGGATCTGATTGGGACATGTAAGCCAAAGAAACATTTCCCTCTCCAAGTTGTTTTTGGTCATGATATTGATCACATCAATAAAACCAGGTTGGGACATTATTATACAAAATAAATATATTATCTCTCCCAAAAGAAGCATCAATATATCCACATAAAATATGAATTATTGACAAAATTACGAAGCCAAAGAGGCAAAGCTTTATGTTTGAAACAAATTTTCTGGATAGTCCTCCAATAGAAACAGAACTCAGTATAAGCCTCAGGCAAGTGTGGTTAGCGTTCAGTGACTTTCTTCGTAGGCTGGAATATAACCCAGGAACAAAGACACCTACTTTATATTAAGCCATAGCAAAGTTTTGCTGGGTAGAAATTTGCATTATAAGTCAAACCCAGTGCAGAAAAGTTGTGTGATGGCATGATCTGTATAGTGTTCTATCTAAATCTTATAACTTGAGTTTGAAGAGAGGGCTCAGCAGGTAAAGGCTTGCCACTGGCCTGACGATATATGTTCAGTCCCTTCATCTCCTCCCTCATAGAATGAGAGAACAGACTCAAACTTGTCCTCATCTTGACTTAATAAGATATAATCAAATTACTTATGTTCTGCCCATGGCAACGTATTCAACTACTATGCATTGTGTCTCTCTTCATAGAAGCAGCTTATTTGAATGTGATTCCTGAAGCCAAATGATTTTGACTGGCTTATCTCCTTTTTTTTATTTTTCTCTGTTGAAAACTCTCGACAATTCAAATCTTTGGCAAATGTTCTCAGCTTTTGTATCCAAACACTGTATTTAATGCTCCATATCCTTCCTGCTGTGATTCTATCTAAAGACTCCCCAACTCTTCTTTGTGATTGTAATAGTGTTTTTTTTTTTTAAACTTTCTATTGATTCTTTGTGAGTTTCACATCATGTAACCCTGTTGCTTTCATCTCCAGGTCATCTCCTACCCACTGTCCACACTTGAAAGCTCCCTCACAAAAGAAAATAAGCAAATACATACATACATACATACATACATACATACATACATACATACATACACACACAAACAAAACAAAGCATGGAAAGCATCTAATTGTGGAAACTGGAGTGAGTCACAGTGTGCCCCACAGTGTATAGCCTTCTGTCTACACAGCATTAGTAGCAATTGTTCATTGCAATGAAATACTGGTTTGGTTTGAAGCCCCTAGCTTCTGTTATACAATCAATATTGGATCCTGTTGTTGCCATGTATCATGGAGATTCTGAAGCTTCATCAGGACTGGACTTTCAAATGTTCCAACAGTTTTTAGATGCTGTAGATTTTGGAGTAGACCAACTCAAAACCCTTGATGAGCCTGGATGTTAATTGAATTGGTCATTCTGCTGGATTTCCTGCATTCACACCACCAGTGCAAACTCTCTGGTACTGTTCTGTCTGGGACAGAAGTGGTGAGCTCTCCTGTTCTGGTCACCTTAGGGCTGACTCAATCAAACTCATGCTTCCATGTACAGTCCAACTGTACTGCCCAGTTGAGGTCCCACTCTCCCTAGAACGTCAGCCAGCAACGGGCTGGAACAGCTCTCTGTCTCTCACCCCCTACAGGCTGGATCACTATTGCTTTTGCCATAGAGGTTGGCTCCATTGTCTTGCCCAGGTGAGGTACACTGCACCATCTCCTAAGTGCTGCATTCAGTGAGAGAAAGTGTCAGTTCTTCTGCTCCCATGGCTCCAGGCCAGCTCTTACACATGCTGGAGGTAGCAAGGGAGAATGAATGGCGAGACAGAGATTATGATTTTGTTAATCAACTTCTACACTATTATTTTTGAACTATGAATCAAATTGTTCTATAATATGTATCAAACCATAGTGTGTTTCAATAATGATCAGTGTTTCTCCAGTTTATACATAGGAATATGTACTATCTATTCCACATGATGACCTTCCATTCTTATCCCTCTGCTCATGTGTGTGTGTGTGTGTGTGTGTGTGTATGTACAAATATCACAGCATACATGTTAATGTCATTAATGTCAGAAGACAATGTTCAGAAATTGATTTTCTGTTGTGAGGCTTGAAAGCCTCCTGAGCTATTATCTCAACCTTCATTCTACCTTTACCTGCATTCAAGCCTAACATTATATGCAATTGAGGAGCATAGTTCCCTTTGCCAATACCACTGTCTCAGATGCTTTTTACATACACCATAATTTTGCCTCTATGCTGGTTAGTTTAAACCCTTTCAAATACTTAGTATGCTTTACTGTTGTTACACAGGCACATTTCAAAATACTCAGTATTTTCATTCCTGTGTAAATGCTTTCCTTTAGTGGGCTTTATATAATCACATCAAAAGTTCCTCAGCCATGTACTCTTCCTTTTTAACGAATGAATTGGTGGTGTATAAAACAAAAGTGTACATGAATTGAATTTGAGCAAAGATGTCTGCTACATGGAATAAGTTATAAATTAGAGTGCAAATTTTCATTTATGAGTAAATAAGGAAACACATAAACACACTTAATTCACAAAGGACACAGATATTTGCTTCACATATTGATAATCCACTGTAGAATTAAAAGGTTTTTTTTTTTTTTTTTCTGGGATGGTAGATTTTTTTTTACGCTTTCATTTCCATTAATATATATCTTACTCTACCCATGAGTTTGTCTGGAGTTCATAGGTCAATAAATATTTCTCATGTCCATAGCCAAGCAACTGATTCCTGATTTTGAAAGTAATTGACTAGCCAGTGAAAGTGGCTATCTTATGCTTGTTATTGAAAAATGGAAATGTGTGGAGTGTTGCCCAAGTTCTGGGCACTTCTATAGAGATTGTGTGCCAAGTCAAGCCTGAAATAGAACTTATATCTGGTTTTAAGATGCATGAAATAGATATTCTTCTGGTTTAATATGGTTTTTGAGAACTTATCACACAACATAAAGATTTTATGTATCAGTATGGAGATGACATGAAGGAAATACACTATTGCCTGAGGTGCTTAAAAATATTAAAAAAAAATAGTATCCAAACTAACTAGAGCATGAAGATTAGTGTAGAATAAAAGGAGAAAAATGCATGAAAAGTAAGAGGGTTAACAATTCAAAATTTTGTTGTCATTATAGAATAATATCAGATTTGATAAAAACATATAAAGTGTCAGTAATATATAAATTAGTGGATTAAGGCACCACTTGAACATAGTATGTTGGATGCCATCAATCTATGGATGCCACGATTGGTCATGAAATTTAATGAAATGATTACAGGGTTTTGATACCTAAAGTCATTGTATAACTTCAGCCATAATTACTGTAAATTTCAAATTATGCTTAATTAAAGAAAGTATTTGAACAAAACCAACAGATTGCAAAAGACTTTTGAAAAATAAAAATGGAAAAATTTACATTGATATAAAACACTCATCAGTACTCAGATGTAGATATCAAAACTGAAGAAAAGTAAAAAGAATAAGGAGTTAATAGTAAGAGTGTTACTTTGGTATTTTTAACTCCTGATTTGGGCATTATTGAAATTTTTAAATTTTTAAACCCTTTGAAAAGAACCACTATCTACATTTTAAGTTGCATTTTTAAATCTAATTCTCTACTTTAGAGATGCTAACTCATAGAATGAGTGAAGAAATATTACAGAAAAATGAAAACACAATCTAGGAGAGAATCAAGTTATACAGTACCACCAACTGACTTTTCCTTTTAAATAATTTTTCTACATATTTTTCTTTTTACCAAAAAAACATCTTCACTTATCAAACATATGGGTATGTCTATAAAGCCAACCCGTAAATTAAACATATAAAATAGCATTCATTCTATGGGGTAATGAATAATGTATTCATAAGTGTAAGCAGATGTTGAATTGCAAAAAAATTTTTTGACTAGAAACAGTAACACTTTTGCCTGAGGTCCTGACAAATGAGTGTGGGGAATAAGCAAGGATTAAGCTAGCTAGAGCTTGAAGAGCAGAGTGGAATTTACAGATGGGCAATACGGAAGCAAAGCAGTTTCACATTAAAGGCTAACGATGGGAGCAAAAGGATAAGTGTGAAAAATGCCAGGACCACTTTACTTCTCAAGTTGTCTAGTTTCACAGAAGCTCACGTTCTGCATAGAAAAAAAAAGATGGAAGGTCAATAAAGCCAAGGAGACACTACATTTTAATATTTTTGAATCAAGATTTAGGTATTTAACATTTTTCTTTGCAGTAAGTATCATATAACTAAAAAGAGATTTTAGAATAGGTACCAATGAAAGAGAGAATTGATGAAAGAAAGTAATTAAGGTGATGTGAAGACAAACTTATTGTAATCTTTCAGATATAAGAGAATAAAGTTAATATAAGTATAAATATATATTAGGATCAAAGTAGCCAAAGGTGAGGTGTGAGGAGAACTAGTAGTGACTGATTGCCTGGACAGCACATTTCACAGGAACAGAGAAGGCGCTGCGGAAATAGTGCTCCTCCTGCATGCCTGTTTTAGCACAAGCATTTGGTAAGTTCTTTATCCTTTCTGCAAATTAATGGATTAAAACTGAGTCATTGCTAGTACTTCAATACCTAACTGAAATGAACTTTCTGTGAACGTGTGTTTGAATTTGGGTTTGAAGGAAAAACAAACAAACCAAACAAACAAAGAAACCAAGGAGGATTCTCTTTTCCACGGTTTTTATGCTTCTGAAACTTAGAAGCGCAGTTTCACATCAGGTAAGCTTATTTACATAAAACTGTGACACATATCAACAGAAAACAAGACTATACATCACAAAACATAAAATAAATCACCCTTAGTAACTAAGTCTTACCATCAAGTTTTGGAGGGTAACCAAAGGTGTTAATAGTCCGTAATGTTTAGGTATCTGTGGTCACTTATTTGTCAGTATCTCCAAAAGAGGTAAACAGATTCCTGCCCTGGAGCTATTATTTGTTTTCTTGTGATATTATTCTACTTTTATTGGGTAAGGTGACTTTAATTCTTTGTATGCTGTCGATAATTTTGGACACTTCTGCAGTATTATGTTTCCATGCAACATTTTCTTTTTAAATTATTATTTTTATGGTTTGCATGTTAGCGTTTTGTCCGCATATATGTCCGTGCACCAAATATGTACATACCTGCAGAGGGCAGAAAGGAACATAGGTCACCTAGAAAAGGAGTTACAGAAGGCTGTGGGCCAGCTTGTGTGTGCTGGGAAACATCTCAGATGCTCTGAAAAGCAAACAGTGCTCTAAATGCTAAGCCATTGTTTTAGTCTCTTCATGTTAATTTTAAAAATGTCTTTGACACTAGTTTCTCCTCCCTGTAAGTGCTCATCTGCTCTTTCTCTCTTTTCCACTTCTCATGAGCGTTGAAAACACAAACACAGAGAATTTTTAGCCAGCATTTCAAAGAGTTTACAAGAGTTTAACCTTCTTTACTTTAGTAAGAACTCAATCTTGATCCCGCTGAAGTAGTGACTGTTGTAGACTGTTAAATTATTGTATGCATTATTCTCATCATTTGATAAATTTTCATCCCTCACTCATGAGCTACTTTCTAAAAATAACTTCTTTGAACTGCACTGTCGGTAAATTTTGTATTTGTCTGTAAGCCTACCCTACCATTTTCCCTTTCTTGTGTATGCAATTTCCTTTATGTTGTGCTCTTCAGTGTTGAACATTAGACTGAATTGGTCGATATTAGTTGACAAACACATGGCAGCAGCAATGCATTAGGGTGGAAGGAAATGGTAGTGACCATAATTTGTAGCAACTTATGATAACAGGGTTCATTCTATATTGTGTATGCTTTTTTTTCTTTTTCTGATTTTGTATTACTTGTGTTTTTTTTTTTTTTTGAGGGATTATGAAACTTACTTTTTTTTTTTTTTAATTGTTAAAATTTATACACTTTATATCCCAACTGTAGTCTCTCCGTTATCTTGTCTGGAATCCAACCCTCCCTCCTTCTGTCTCTCCCTCCTTCCCTAGTCCTCAGAAAGGGGGATCCCTCTTCCCATTCCATCTGACAAGAATCTATCAAGTCTCCTCAGGACTGCCTGAGTCCTCTCCTTATATTGCCTGGCAAGTCCACCCAGCTAGGTGGAGGTGATCATGAAACAAGAAACAGAGTACATGTCAGAGATAGCCTTTCTTCCACAATCATTTTTGTCAAAGCAGAATTTTCAGTTCCAATCCAAGTTCTTTGGGTCATAAATTTTCTACAAGAAGTGTCATTGATTTTCATTTGTGGTACGTTCTGTTATTCTTAGCCATGAAGAATATTAGAATTGTCAAGATGGATATTTTGTCAGCACGTGATACATGTTTTCATTCATTGCTTCTGTACCTTTATAAAATAACATGTTGTGGGGTTCTACATTAAGTAGGGGAAGTCTGAGGAATGTTCTCACTAGTTAAACATGTAACTGCTACATATAATTTCAAAGCACTTTACACCCACACTTTCATCTAATGTTTAGAAGGTTATAATATAAGATGTTTTACATATATATATATATATATATATATATGGATATTTTTATCTTCATAATCAATATGTTATTAAATAATATATGTCAGCCTTTTGAATCAATGCTGAGTAGACAAATTTTGAATTTATTTCCTATAGACATAATAGAAAACAGTCAAATGGCTTATATCAAACACATTATTTCTCTTAAATTAGTTTAATTCAGTGAGAACTACTACTAAAAATAATTTCTACATTTAGCACTGAAAAGATAGAAAAGTGGTTTTTCATCCCTGGCCACTTGGTGCTTTCCAAGATGGCCTCAGGGCTGTTGTACTCTATCTGAGAAAAACCACATCCTCATACCTGTCCCAAGCACCTGACCACACATGATGTCCAAAGCTGAGCTCTTGTCCCCTCAGGGATAAAATAACTAGTAACCAATCATTTTAAAGGTCAACTAACCAATCATGTTTGTACTAAGTTCTGTGTCTGTAAGGGTATTTAAAACCTCAGCCATTACAGAACAGGGTCTTTCCATCTCCCCGGAGTATGGTGGACCCTGATGCATCAACTTAATAAATTCCTTTGCTTTTGCATCGACTCTGGACTCTGGCTCTCAATCAGGTTTCCAGGAATAGACTTTGGATATCAAAGTCTAACAGCACTTGAAAATAGCTGTAATAATTGATGGGGAGAACACATCATGTTAAGAATATGTAATTAATTTCTAATGCTTCGCTACCATCCCTTCTTCTTCTTCAATAATCCCTTTTTACTTTCCTGGTTTCTGCATTTGCTCTGGTGACGTGTCCTGGACTATGGGAAAAATCGAATCAAGATTCACCTGAAAGAGGGAGAGGGATTGAAAGTACGGTACAGAGAAGTGAGAAATAAAGAATTAGGTCAGGAAATTTCTGATCAAGATTCACTTTAATGCCGACAAGTAAGAATATATATAGAGCAAGGCCAATAGGATCTACTCTAATCTCACTCACCCTAGCCCCCAGGCAAGAATACAATAGCCTCAATTGCTCCCTGTAGAAATCCGAGTTCTCTGGGTAACGCCCTCTTAGAACTTCCTGTTTCTCTGAGTAGTTCCCTGTAAGAACTTCCTATTTCTCTGAGAAGCTCCCTGTAAGAACTTCCTTGATCCTCTGGGAAGTTCCAAGTTGGGACTTCCCTACTTCTTTCAAAGGTAAAGAGTCCAAGGATAGCCTAGAACACAAGACCTCTTGAGGCAAGGGTCAGCAACTCGAAGGTCACAGCATGCAGCCTAAGCACAGGATTTCTGACATGGCAGAATTTGGCATGGCTCCCCACACTCTAGGCTATGTACTCATACCTGCAGATTTGCAGCTGAATAGTATTATATAATGTATATGTATGACAAGTTCATTATCCATTTAAGCTGTTTCCATTTACTAGTTATTGTGACTAAAGCATCAATTACCAAATATATATATTTGACTAACTGATCAAATAGCTACAGAGTATAATGTCTATCCTTTTGTGGATATGACAAGGTATAGTATAACTGGGTATATGGTAGACTTTATTTTGTTTTTTTTGAGAATTCTCTATTCTTTTTTTTTTTTTTTTTTTTTTTTTTTTTTTTTTTTTTTTTTTTTTTTGTTTTTTTTTTTTTTTTTTTTTTTTTTTTTTTTTTTTTTTTTTTTTTTTCCCTTTTGGGAAGTTCAGGAATTTTCTTTTTTTTTTTTTCCTATTTTTTATTAATTTATTCATATTACATCTCAATTGTTAGCCCATCCCTTGTATCCTCCCTTTCTTTCCTCCCTTCCGCTTCCCCCCCTACTCCCTTCCCCTATGACTGTGACTGAGGGGGACCTCCTTCCCCTGTATATGCTCCTAGGGTATCGAGTCTCTTCTTGGTGACTTATATCCTTCCTCTGAGTGCCACCAGGCCTCCCCATCCAAGGGACATGGTACAATATGGGGCACCAGAGTTTGTGTGAAAGTCAGATCTCCTTCTCCACTTAACAGTGGAGAATGTTCTGTCCATTGGCTAGACTGGGTAGGAGTTCGAAGTTTACTGCCTATATTTTCTTTGGCTGGTGCCATAGTTTGAGAAGGACCCCAGGGCCCAGACCCGCCTGTAGTTTTCCAGGACCCTCTGGATCCTCTATTTCCTCATTCTCCCAGGCTTCTCACCCCTAAAGTCTCAATAGGATGTCCTCCCCTCTGACCCACTTTCCTGGTAGGTAAAGTTTTTCATGGGGGCGTACCCCTTGGACTAGTGTCTAGATATAAGTGAGTATATACCATTTGACTCTTTTTGCTTCTGGGTGAACTCACTCATTATGATAATTTCTAGTTCAATCCATTTGTCCACAAATTTCGAAAATTCCTTGTTTTTAATAGCTGAGTATTTTTCCATAGTGTAAATATACCACAGTTTCTTTATCCATTCTTCTACTGAGGGACACGTAGGCTGTTTCCATGTTCTGGCTATTATGAATAAGGCAGCTATGAACATGGTTGGGCGTATGTCCCTGTTGTGTGGTAGTGCATCTTCTGGGTATATTCCAAGGAGTGGAATAGCTGGGTCTTGAGGAAGGCCTCTATTCTTATTTGCATAGCGTCTGCAACAGTTTGTCATCCCTCCAATAATGGATGAGTGTTTCTTTTGCCCACATTCCCTCCTGGTATACAAGTAATCTGATTTAAGAAATGAAGAAAAATGGTAGGGGCATTACTTTGGGATTGAGAATGGAGGTCATTACAGAGGAAGGAGAGAGAAGGATAAAATAAAGGTGAGGTTGACTGAAAAGTTACAACTTATCATACTATTAACTATCCACCTAAAAAAATGTAATACGCACACATCTGTGTATAACACACACACACACACACACACACACACACAGACACACACACACATATTTCACATCTTGGTTGCTAATATTTACTCCAAGAGCAGAGTGAGAAAAACAGCCGTACACATGGAAATATAGATGGAAATAAAACCTTGATTCTCCAATCTTACCTGAAGGACTTTAGAGAACCAAGAAATGCTGATAGTTGGAGAAATAGACCTCAATATAAACAAATGTGTACATTGATCATCAATAGCAAATGGTCAGATTTGAAATCAAAAATACAAAAGCATTTTTTTAAAAGATTTATTTATTATATATATAATGTTGTGTTCACATGTACACCTGCACGCCAGAAGAGGGCACCAGATCTCATTATAGATGGCTGTGAGCCACCATGTGGTTGCTGGGAATTGAACTCAGGACCTTGGGAAGAGTAGCCAGTACTCTTAGCCTCTGAGCCATCTCTCCAGCCCTACAAAAGCATTTTAAGGTTGTATCTAGAAATACATTTATATATGCATATATATGTGTGTGTGTGTGTAACAACACTGAAAATATCATGAATTTGAAGCAGAGGAAATGTATACACTCACTCAAATAAATGAGAAAAAGAAACAAATATAGCAATATCTTAAATAAAAATATTACATAGAAGTAAAGGAAATAAGATTAAAATATAGGTTTTTTTGTAGAAAAATTACTTAGTATGCCTGAGATTGAATATACGCCCTAGAATCACAGATTTTTTTTAAAAGGAGAAAAAATATTAATTTCAATAATGGTGATATAATAGAAAGGTTCAGAGAGTGTTAATTTAAAATATAAAAACTGGAATACAAAAAGTTCAACTCAAATCTCAAAGTCAAATAGGTAATGAACAAAATACATTGCAATGTAATTACAATCTATTGAACTTTGTAACATAACATAAAGGTTCATAACATGTAATAAATACACAAATTAATCATGGATTTATTCAAATAAAATGTAAAAACTTTTCATATAGATATTATATAAATTGATGTTCATCTATTTAAGCACTGTTTCATCTAAGAACAAAACTGAGATTCATCTAATAAAAAAGCCAGGGGTTGTTTGTTTGTTTAAAGCTAATTACAATGTTCATGAAATCTATTTTAAATTTCCACTTTACTGTCACATTTTTATCTTCTGCATTTTATACGCTGTCTGGGAAAGCCTTTCCTTTATGCTTCTGGCCCTTATATAGCTTCATTTTATGTTCTGTTTAAGAGTGACATGGACAATAAAAATCAGTGATTTATTGACAAAACAAACAACTACTGCACATATTATAAAGAGTTAATAAAATGCTCTATTAATGTGATTTATTTGTGCCATATAAACAAGGGTGAAAATTGTACTCTTCAGTGTGCCAATACCAAGAATTGGTATCACTTGGAAAGCAAGAAAATATAAATCAGTTTGCAATTGGCACCAAGACCTTTTTCTTTTGAGAATAATTAGTGTGCAATCATTTTCATGAAAAAATATTGAATGGAGAGTTATGTATGGCTAGGAATAAAGCCATCTTTGATTCTCCATTTCATGTGAATTGTGTGCTCATGATTTCTCTAATTATACACTGATGTAGAATAAATGGCATTGAGTTTATACTATAAAGCTTGAAGAGAAATCATATGAGAAAGACATGCACCAAAGACATTTAGATGATTTTTTGAAAGTGTGAATGTGTTGCTTAAGTAATATATAAGTACATGCACAAAAGCCAAGCTGGAGGTAGAATGTCAACACACTTTAGAGGAGAATTTATCAACCTACCCATAGTGAGAAAATATGATTTTGTCATTATGACTATCAGGCACATAACCCTGAAGTTAACGCACTTCCATATTTTGTCTTTAATATTTATGAATTTCTTATTTTATGTATACAATTGTTGGAAAGTAAGAGACTATCATTTGGGCTTGCCTAACTCTTAATTATTTTATAGTGATATAGTATTATATATTTTATCATTATTTCAATAAATTCTTTTTATTTTGACTTTCTTCTTTTGAGAATAATTAGTATGCAATGACTATTGCACAGATGTAATGACCTAACATATTTGCCTTTCAGATAAGTATTTATTTAGCATTCCATTATCCATATTGGTGCCCATAAAAAATTACATTTCAAAAAATCAAGGTCTTAGACTAGATTGCTTAAGCCACAAAGTGCAAAAGAAATTTGTTTACTTGTAGTTGTGAAGAACTATTGATTGGGAAAATGATTAAATTATCAGGCATTATATTGTTGTCATTTAGTCCTAACATTCCTATCTAGTTGGAGAAGTTCAATAACATGTCCTTCGCTTTTTCATGCCCATTCTCAAATGTATGTTTTTCATATATTACACTATCATCCAATGAATCAAATAAACTTTAATGAAGCATTTAACACCAGGAATATAAGACATATCATGTAAATTAAGTAGATGTCATTTATGCTATCACTTGTTTCAAGTTCTTACATATGTTCATGTTAATTTTTCATTACAATTTTGTCTTAGGTTTTGTCTTCAACATTTTCTTAGTTTCTGCCCTACTTTGGGTATGAAGCTTGGCTTAGTCATAGTCATTAATACCAGGGGCACAATGAGCAGTAATTACCAGAATATTTCAATGTATTCATTTATCCTTCTAGAAGTATTATAAATATTATTTGTTTTCATATAGTATGTATATTCTATTGTTTTGTATCTTTGTACCACTTATCTCTATTTGATACTAATAGCACTAAAATATTTTTCCTTGGGGTCAAAATAAAACAACAATTTTCACTTCATAAACTGAGTATTGCATTAGTTGTAAATGTCCCACATTTCAGTTCATCTTCTTACATATTATTAGTGAAAATAAAAACACTATTATTAAGGTGTTTTGATTTTAAATGCATCCTGAAAGTATGCATATCTAAAAAGAAAATGTGACATTGCATTTCTTATTATAGGAAAAACTGTGTTTTCCCCTGTAGCATAAATTTCCTGCATTCAGTAAACTGTCGTAAGTAACTAAAGAATTGATGTTGATTTAAATGTGGCAGGCTTTGCATAGTGATTTATAAAATTTTAATGTCAACATATTATGAGTAATTCAGTTCCAGTTTTATCAGTAGCTTATTATATCACTTTGTGACCTGTTATTAAAACTAGTAAATTAATAATATACCCTCTACAGCCATCTATTCTAGGTGTTCCAATCACATTCCAGACACTCTTTTTTTATTACTTTATTCATATTACATTTCAGTTGTTAGCCCATCCCTTGTATCCTCCCATTCCTCTCTCCCTCCTGCTTCTCCCCCTACTCACTTCCCCTATGTCTGTGACTGAGGGGGACCTCCTCCCCCTGTATATGATCATAGGGTGGTGAGTCTCTTCTTGGTGACCTATTATCCTTCCTCTGAATGCCACCAGGCATCCCCATCCAAGGGACATGGTTCAATATGGGGCACCAGAGTTTGTGTGAAAGTCAGATCTCCTTCTCCACTTAATGGTGGAGCATGTCCTGTCCATCGGCTAGTCTGGGTAGGGGTTTGATGTTTACTGCCTACATTTTCCTTGGCTGGTGCCATAGTTTGAGAAGGACCCCAGGGCTCAGACCCGCCTGTAGTTTTCCAGGACCCTCTGGATCCTTCTATTTCCTTATTCTCCCAGGCTTCTCACACCTAAAGTCTCAATAGGATGTCCTCCCCTCTGACCCACTTTCCTGGTAGGTACTATGAAAGAAATGTTAGACACCAACATCTTACAATTACTTTCTGAGCAATAAAATTTTGAGAAAATTAATAAAGACTTTTAAAAGAAAGAAAAAGAAAGGTAGTGAATTTTTGAAGTATTTTGTAGTTTCAAATATAAGTTAACTTTTTTCTTGCTCTTTCTAAACCTTGACCCATTAATTTATGGACTGAGAGCATTCTGAGCGGACTTAATGAATTTATATGTCTCTGTTTTTCTAGGGATATTTATAGTGGCAACTGTAACAGAAAGTCACCTTGAAGATGATATTTCACTTTGAAAGAGGAATTAATTCAGCATGAGGAGACAGTATCCTAATTTTAAAAGATACTTGTTTTAACTTGAGTGTTATGCATTTTCAGATATGTGTGTCATTACCACATTATCCAAATAGCTGTTTCCTGTTTTCTGAACTCTGTCTTTTAAAAACATTATTAATATTGTTAATATCACCACCACCACCACACACCATCATCATCATCATCATCACCATCTCATCATGATCATCATTATTATATTTAACTTCATCGTCTATTTAATGAGAAACTTTTCTAGAGTATTTTTTGTGGTACACAAAGCAGTATAACTTTATGAACATCTTAGAAAAACTTTTATCCAAATAAAATTATGTATGTTATTGATAGTTTAATTAGATATGTGACAACTAATTTTATGTCTGTTATTCATTGCAAACATCAGCCAAAATTTATGGTCATTCAGTGTAGGTCCTGTGAAATATGACATAGTGAAGGATAGTGTCAGGCATGCTTATGAACCTATCATTACTGCCACATCTGTGTGACACATTGACATTACCACATACAGATCTATACATGCTTTATTACATCTGTACTTGAAAACAGAAAGAGTGATTAAAAAAAAATAGGATGTTACAAAGACCAAAGCAGAATGACAGGGGTGGGAGTGTAGCTATTGTTATTAAACCTGCTACACTAGCTGAATCAAACAAAAGCATGTTAGGCTTTGTGATTGGAAGAGCACTTTAGAGGAGTGAGAAGAATGTATATTTACATTTACACATCATATATATATATATATGTATATATATATATACACACACACACACACACACACACACACACACACACACACACACTGGTCATAGCCCATCTTTTCTCAGCTCCCAGCTGTACCCTTCATCCCTCTTCTACATCCCCTTCCACATCCCCCTCCCCGAATCCTCAGAAGACAGGAGCCCCACTTCCCACTCTGCCACCCTCCCTCCTAGTCCAAGCTCATCAAGTCTTATCAGGACTGAGTATGGTCTCTTCCCCTGTGGCCTGGGAAGGCAGTCCGGCAAGGAGGAGGTGATTGAAAAGCTGGCAATTGAGTCCATGCCAGAGAGAGCCCCCATTCCCCTTACTCAGGGACCCACATAAATCTGGAGCTGACACTCAGCTACATCTTTGTAGGGGGCCTAGGTCCAGTACATGCAAGGTCCTTGGTTGGTACTCCAGTCTTGGCACCTCTGGGGCCTGGTTAATTTGTTCTGTTGGTCTTCTTGTGAGGTTCCTATCACCTCCAGAAACTTTTCTCTTTCCCACCATTTTCTCTAAAGATTCCCTATGCACCACCCACAATTTTGCTGTGAATCTCAGCATCTGTTTTGAGGTGCTGCTGGGGTGAAAGGTCTCAGAGGACAACCCTGCTTGACTCCTGTCTGCAAGTATAGCAGAGTATCATTAATGGTGCTTGGTGTTGTTTCTTTCCCATGGGTTGGGACTTGGGTTGGGGCTGTGATTGGTTGGTCATTTCCTCAATCTCAGCAATATCTGCTCTATATCTATCCCTACACATCTTATAGGAGAGGCAATTTTTGGATTAATGCTTTTGTGGGTGGGTTGGTGTTCCCTTCCCTCCACTGGGAGACTCGTCAAGTTAGATGTTGTCCTCTTCAGTCTCTATGGCCCTGCTACTAGGAGTCTCTGCTAGAGTCCCTCTAATTTTCCCCTGGGAGCCGACCACACTTAGGCCTCTAGCTTGTCACAGAGGTTCCCCTGCCCACACTCTATAGTCCTTTGGTTCATCTACCAAAACTCTTCCCAGGTTTGCTCTACCCATCTTCCTGTTTCCTCTCCTGCTTTCTACTTTCTCTTCAACCATAACTTCTGTCTATTGTATTTCCCCTTCCAACTGAAATTTAAGCATCCTCATTTGGATCCTCCTGGTTACATATCTTCTATGGGTCTGTGCACTGTACTACATGGCTAAAATCAACTTACAAATGAGTACATACCATGTATGTCTTTCTGGGTTACATCACTCAGGATGGTCTTTTTATTTCCACCCAGTTGTCTGAAAATTCACTTTTTTTTTTTTGTTTTTAATAGCCGAGTAGTATTTCATTGTATAAATGTTCTACAGTTTATATTTTAATATTTATATTTTGATGTTTATTTAAATTAATTCATCATTATTTAATCACAGTTCAACTAATGCATATACACTATGCAAACCTATTATTATACTTACAGGTATTTCTATAGCCAACTATTATTTAATAAGCTCCAGCAGTATTTTAACACATACCGGGACAGAATGTGAAAAGGGAGAGTCAAATAGCCATTGGCTACCAGGTCTCTCTATAGAACTCTCACCAATTGAACCCATGTGCACATTTGCAATATTTCAGGAATTGTTCTAGTTGCCTAAAGAATAAGTCATGAAGGGGGAATACATCTCCTAGAAAATATTCACAAGATGCATGTATTGGATCAACAGGAGCCAGTACCCAAACAAATGAGCTTAGGATACAATGAATTCAGTTCATTAGATTCTTCCCTGTTCCTGAGTTACTCAGACACAAGAAATCTGTACTGGGCACATTGATTCCAGGCAAGTTGAGAGTTGCACTCTTATTTTTTGTATTGTTGCAAAATCAATTTATTTTTAACCTGTTAGTTTTTTGAATTTTTAAAAATTTTATTCAGATTACATCCAGATTGTTATCCCCTCAATTGCATTTTCCAGTCCCTTCTCTCCCTCTTTTACCCCATTCCTCTCACTTAGACCTGTGACAAAAGAGGACCTCTTTCCCCACCATATGATCAGGACCACAGTGTCTCATCCAGATAGCCTGCTTCCCCATATTCTGAGTGACAACCAGGGCTCCCCACCAAGGGGAAGTGGTCAAGTAGGGGACAGTCCCTGCTCTTCTGACACCATGCAGAATATGCTATCCATTGGCTAGATCTGAATAGGGGGTTTAGGTTCACTGCATCTATTGTCCTTCGTAGCACAGCAGTTTGTGCTGGCTCCACTGCACCTAGATTTGCTAGCTTTGATGGTCTTCTTGTGGGGCTCCTATACCCTCTGGGCCCTTCTGTCTGCACATTCTTCCATATCACTCTCACCTGGAGTACAGTAGCGAGTTACATCATCTGTTCTGATCCCCTACTGAGTGAAGACTCTTACAGGACATCCATGTTGGGCTAATATGCACTTATAAGTGAGTACATATCATGTGTATCTTTCTGGGTCTGGGTTATCTCACTCAGTATGAACATATCTAGTTCCATCCATTTGCCTGCAAATTTCAAGATTTTCTTGTTTTTAATAAATAAGTAGTATTCCATAGTGTGGAAAGATCTCCCTTGTTCATGGACTGGGACAATCAACACAATAAAAATGGCCATCTTACCAAAAACAATTTACAGAATTAATGGAGTCCTTATGAAAATACCGACACAATTTTTTTTTTAAAAACCTTGAAAGATCAATTCTCAATTTCATATGGAAAACCAAAAAAAAAAAAAAAAAAAAAAAAAAAGTTAAGAATAGCTAAAACAATCCCTGTACAATATGTACAATAAAATATCATCTGGAGTAATTTCCATCCCTGATCTCAAGCTGTACTACAGAGCAACTGCAGTTAAAACATCAAGTTACTGGCATAGAAATATGCTGTTTGATCAATGGAATCAATGACCCAGAATTAAAGCCACACACCTAAGGACACTTGTTTTTTTTACAAAGAAGCAAAATCCATATAATGAAAAATGAATAACATCTTCAACAAATGGTACTGCTATAACTGGATGGTTACATATATAAAAATGCAAATAGATCCAAATTTATCACCATGCACACAACTGAAGTCTAAGCAGATCAAAGACCTCAAAAGAAAACCACAGACACTAAATCTGTTAGAAGAAAAATTGAGGAGGAGCCTTGAACTCATTGGCACAGTAAACAAGTTCCTGAACAGGACACCAACAGCCTAGGCTCTAAGGTCAACAATTAATACATGGGACCCCATAAAACTGAAAAGCTTCTGTAAGGTAAAGGACACTGTCAACAGAACAAAGCAACAGCCTACAGACTGGGAAAAGATCTTCACCAATCCTACATCTGACAAAGGGCTAATATCCAAATACATAAATAACTCAAGAAATTAAACAGCACCAAAACAAATTACCCAATTAAGAAATGGGATTCAGAGCTAAAACCACTCTCAGATTTTTTCTTATAGCCATCAGAATGGCTAAGATAAAAAATTCAAGTGACAGCATATACTGGTGAGGATGTCAGAAAAGGGAACACTCCTCCATTGATGGTGGGAGTGAAAACTTGTACAACCACTTTGAAAATCAATCTGGTGCTTTCTCAGAAATTTGAGAATTGGGCTACCTCAAGACTCAGCTATTCCACTCCTTGAAATATACCTTAAAGATGTCCCACATCCCAACAAGGACACTTGGATAATGATACTATCCATTCTTTGGTTGAGGGACATCAAGGTTTTTTCCAGATTCTGGATATTATGAATAAAGCTGCTATAAACTATGGCACCAGCCAAGGACAATACAGGCTGTAAACTTCAAACCCCTACCCAGATCTAGCCAATGGACAGGACATTCTCCACAGTTGAGTGGAGATTGGGGTCTGACTTTCACATGTACTCTGGTGCCTCATATTTGACCAAGTCTCCTGAAAGGGGAGACCTGATGGTACTCAGAGGAAGGATAGCAGGCTACCAAGAAGAGGCTTGATATCCTATGAGCATATACAGGGGGAGGAAGTCCCCCTCAGTCACAGTCATAGGGGAGGGGAATAAGGGGAAAATGGGAGGGAGGGAGGAATGGGAGGATACAAGGGATGGGATAACCACTGAGATGTAATATGAATAAATTAATAAAATAAAAAAAACATAGTTGAGCAAGTGTCCTTGTTTTATGATGCAGCTTCTTTTGAATATATACCAAAAAGTAGTGTAGTTTGGTGTTGGTTTCATTGATTTTTTGTATGGTTCTCTTTGTTTCTAAGTGATTGATGATTTTCTGTTGTCTGTTCCTCTTTTGTTTGTTTACTTCTTTTTGTTATAGAGTCTTCAGATGTGATGTTATGTTGCTAGAATGCGCTCTTTCCAATTTCATTTTAAAGGTTGCTTGCAGGTAGAGTCTGTGCCCAATCTCTGCCAAGACAGGGTAAATAAGTCCTCAATAGTTCCTGCCTCAAAAATATGTCATTCTGATATATTGGGCTAAAAGGATGAAGAATATGCTTCAACATTATAGAGAGTTTTGGGTGATTATTCAGATAGAAAACTGTCTCTGTCATCTTCTCATTTGGAAAGCTACTAACCTGCACTCCTGGCATACTCATATAATCAAGTTTACTCCTTCTGAGGTCTCTGAAGGAGTTGAATACCAGGTAGCTTAGTTTTACAATGAAGCTTAATTGTTTAGGGGTTAAGATGCTTTTAGGTATACATATGTGTTCTAAGGTGATAATGACAATATGTGATGGAGATTAATTTACAATCAGAAATTTAGATGCACCAAGATAAGAAAGATGTCTTCTTTAAGGCTGTCAAATACAGATAGACAAAACACTGCAAATGTAACATATAAAACCTGATTGTGTGATCTACTGTTTAGTAGATTATTTTTTATATATTCTAAAATCTGCAAGAGTAAAACATTATATGAAAAAAATAAACTGAGCCAATAGCCACTTCATATTCTTCAAGCCAACAAAATTGATTCACTATATATCAGGATGTTGATTACAAAGAATGACACAGAAAAACTTTGAAATCAAACAGCTTATTGAGTTCTGGTTGAATCAAACTCTTATGGCAAGTCTGCTCACTTATCAGATGGAGAAGCCACCTGAGGAAGGAAACTAACATTGCTTTATATTTATTGGTTTAATGCATCATAGCAATAATATATATTAAAATTAAATATGAGACAGAATTTGAAATCATTTTGTATAATCCAAGTGATACTATTTATGAAGGTGCTTATTATTTTCTATAAGTCATGAATAATTAGCAATATAATTACAAGCAAGTTGTTTCTTAAAAACAGAGGGAATAATAGGTTGTATTTTTATATAGCTAGTTAAAAAGAGAGTAATTATCAAGGTTCTGCCTATCCTATAAATAAAGAAAATTGTAGTTTAAGAATTTAGTGATAGAGATATAAGGAGTGTTACAAGTTCTTCAGTAACATGTGCTAAATCATGAATGGGGTAAACAAAGTTTTTCAGAATCTACATACAGACACAGAGGTGAGTAATGTTAATCTGAAAAAAATGTTAATGTACATTAGTAGATATGAACTCAGTACAAAATAATAAATAGAAAGCATTTCTATTCAAATGATCACTAAAGTGATAAGGGCATAAATGATCTACCATTTCTTAAAATAAACTTTCTAACATTTAAATTTATTTTACTACTGAATTTTGATCTCTCTCTCTCTCTCTCTCTCTCTCTCTCTCTCTCTCTCTCTCTGTCTCTTTATACATACATACATATATATATATATATATATATATATATATATAAAACTCTGCATGTATGTATGCTTGTGCATATGTATTTACTTTCAACATGACTTTTGTGAGTTATATTAGAAAACTAGAAAACTAATAAGTTTATTCTTTTTGACAAAGCTTCCTAGATTTTAAAAAAAGCAAATATTTATTTGAATTAAGTATCATGTGCTTTCATTATTGGTATATTATTAGTGTTTAATTTCATAAAAATTACTGTAAATTATTTTTGTATATTTCTGTTTCCTTTTTGACACTTTCATTATATATAAATACATACAATATGTGTATACATTCACACATACACACACACACACACACACACATTTATATATATATATATATATATATATATATATATATATATATATATCAGGTATTGTGATAATATTCACCTCCCAATACTCTAGAAAAACCTTTTCTTTTAATCTTTGATTCCCTTATTCCCAAATATTTACATAGTGAGTACATAAAAAAGTGATACCCACCTCACAGCATCTTTTAATGACCCTTGAATGGATGTGATTTCCTGTCTATCTCTTCTATCTTTAGTTGGAAGTTCATGGATCCAGTCATGTGTAGGTACACATAGCTTCCACGTCTTAGTATCTACAGTGGTAGTTTGAATTTTTAATCTCCATCATAGACTTCATTTTACTGTACCATTTGAGTTGGAGGTAATGCTTTTGTAGGTTTAGATCATGTGGCCATACTGGAGGAAGTGTGTAACTAGGGGCAGGTATCAGTAGTTTAAAAAAGAAAAAGAAAAAAAAAGAGAGACCTGCATACTGATAGCTTGCTTTTTGTTTGATGCTTGTAGTTCAAGAGGTGAGCTCTTAGGCTTGAGTTTGTGCAGCCATGTCTTCAAATTTTCATTATCTTACTGAAATGGTGGACTCTTATCTCTCTGGAAATATATGCCCCAATAAACCTTTTCTTCTATAAATTGTCTTATTCATGGTATTATATCACAGCCACAGAGATGTAAATAATAAAGTTACAATGACAATAATATACTTGGATGGCTACATTCCGTGGCAATCTTCCCTGTCCTCTGACTATTAAATTACTTCTGACTTATTTTCTACAATGTTATCTGCGGCTTGGTTGGTGTGGGTCTGTGTGAGTGAGTGAGTGTGTGTGTGTGTGTGTGTGTGTGTGTGTGTGTGTGTTTGTGTGTGTTCATTATTCTGCAATCATGCTTCCTTTCTTTTGGATTTGTTGGTGGGAAATTATTTATCACCTGTGTTTTCTTGGCTGTACTTAACCTCCTTAGATTGTAGTTTTCTTTCTAGTATCTTCTGAGGGCTAAATTTGTGGATAGATATTGTTTAAATTTGGTTTTGTCATCTAGTATTTTGTTCTCTGTCCTATTGTGATTGAAATTTTTGCTCAGTATAGTAGTGGGGGCTGGCATCTGTGGTCTCTTACCGACTGCACAACATCTGCCCAGACTGTTCTGGCTTCTAAAGTTTCTGTTGAGAAGACAGGTGAAATTGTAGACTGTGTACCTTTGTATGTTAACTGGCCAGTGTCCCTTGAACCTTTTAGTATTCTTTATGTTTTGTTTTGCACATTTGCCTAAATGATGTTTTTTGGTCCACCATACCACAAGAACCCTTGCTCAAATTTGTTCATAGAAACTTTAGATTTTAATAGCCAGGGACTGGAAATAACCTAGATTTCCCTCAACTTAAGAATGCATAAAGAAAATGTGGTATATTTACACAAGGGGGTGTTACTCAGCCATGAAAAACAATGACATCATGAAGTTTTCAAGCAAATATATAGAGCTACAAACAATCATCCTGAGTGAGGTAACATGGACCCATAGAGACAAATATGGTCTGTATTCATTTATAATTGGATATTAGCCATAAAGTATAGGATAGCCATACTACAAACCACAGATGCAAATGAATTAAGTAACAAGGAGGGCCTATGGGGGGGTGCTTGAATCTCACTGAGAAGGGGAAATAGATGAGACATCTGGTGTGGATGGAAGTAGGGAAATGGGAGGGGAAGGAGAGGACATATGAACAGGAGAGATGAGCGGGGAGAAAAGGGAGGAAAAATGTACTGGGAGAGACAATTGGTTTGGGAGGGGCATCTCTGGAATGAGCTAGTAACAGAGGATAATGGAAACTCCCAGACATCTATGAGGATGACCCTTGCTAACACTCCTAACAATGAGGCATGTGGAGTCTGAACAGGCCATGTACTATTACCAGGCAAGTCTTACAATAGAGGGTTTGGGAGCCCAACCAATCCACAAACCAAAGATGTACAATTTTTCTTGACTAGAAGATATGAGGGCTAAAAGATGGAGCAGAATTTTAGGGAAGCGCCAGTCAATGACTGGCTTAGTTTGAGACTCATGTCAAGAAACGAAGCCCATCCATGGCACTACTAATGATAGTCTGCTATACTAGAGGATAGAAGCCTAGCATAAATGTCAGCAGAGGGACTGCACCCAGAAATCTAGGAAGATGATGCAGAGACCCTCAATCAAACATTAATGGAGCTTGGGAAATCCTGTGGAAGAAGGGTGGAAATATGCAGACACCAGAGAAGTCAATGACATCACAAGAAAACCCATAGACTCACATAAGTTAGGTCCATATGTATTCACAAAGACTGAGCTAGTAATGAGAGAGCATATGTGAGAGGGGCCTATGTCTTCTGTACACACGTAACAGATGTGCAGCTGGATCTTCATGTGGAAATCCCAAAGTGGGAGGGGGGGCTGTCTCTGATTATTACCTGTCTTTGGATCCATTTTTCCTAAGTTGGCTGCCTTCTCTAGTCCCAAAAGAAGACTCATCTGGTCTTATTTCAATATTGTATGCCAAGGCTGATTGATATTGATGGGGACACCTCCCGTTACTGAGCGTGGAAGAGGTGTTTTTGGAGGCATAGAGGAGGTGGTGGTTGGGGACTGGGACAAGAGGCTGGAGGGGAAGCTACAATTCAGATGTAACATAAATAAACAACTTAAACATATATATGTATATATATATATATATATATATATATTACATTTATGTCTAAAATTCAGAATATAATTTAACGAATACATAAAGTTTGCCAAGTTAATATCTCCAAAGAGTAATCATCTTATTCAGTCATGTATTATATATGGATTATAGCAAGCTTTGAATCAAAGTTTCTGAAATTTATGTATTTTAAATGAAAATATATTTCATTAATTAAATATTTTGATATAAATATATTAATGTGACATTAGGCTATTCTTTTATATTAAGAAAATATGTTTATTACATGTTAGGCACCTAAGTACTATTAATCAACATTCTCATAGGTTCCGATGAGTCACTGATGTGTGAAGTCCAAGAATGGCATGTCAACAAATGCAAGCCTCACACTTTACAACTTTTTGAAAAATAAATGTCTATCTTTAATTGATGCTTATTTACACAAGAAAATACATAACACCTCTCATTTTCTGATGCAATAATAAAAAAGCAAAATTGTGCTGATAGTTGTAAACATATATCTTTAAATTGACAGAAGTGATCTAATAAAAAAAATAGAGAATTTTTATGATTGCAGAGGTTACTATAAGGGTGGAATCAGCATTGAGGATGCCAACCATTTGGCAATTTAGCACTGAAATTAACGCTATTGTAATCCATTGTTATACCTCTCAAGGAAATGTGTACCTATATCACACACACAAAAGAAAAGGCATGATGGGAAACCTCTCCAGATAGAACAGATGTCTTTCCTAAGCATTATATCAAACATCTTTGCATTACTTGGCTGAGAGAGTGTACAGTGAAAAACTGCAGAGAAAGTTCATGTCAGCAGAATATCTTGGCAAGAAATCACTGGACATGTAGAAGCAAAATCACTGTCTTATTTATTTGCCACTCCTGGGAACGTTAATATGAAAGTGACTAATATGGTATAATAGTTCCCAGAACCAATTAATTAATCATAGCATGTCATTAATAGGTATGCTCCTTAGAGGGTATATTTCATGCTCAGGGAAATTAAACCATTTTATTATGATAAAGCTTGCACAGTCAAAATGCTTTAACTTTACATTTTCACACTATTACTTAGGTGGCAAGTGATGAATGTATTTTCCAATGGTCTGCAGGTGATTGGGAAAGAAATAAGTCTCTTTGAGGGATGAAATTAGAAAACGAGTTCTATTTTTTTTACTTTGCATTAAATGAATATTCATTACATGGACCTAATTTGTCACACAAAAAAAGAAGTTCTGAAAGTTGAAGGGATTCATATTTTGTACTAAAGCTAATGGGAAGCAACATTTTCTCAAAAACATAACTTTCTGACTGAAAATTACTTTAAGGAGAGTATTTCCCTTGGAATAACGTAATTATGAATAAACTTAACAAACACAAGCATAAAGTGTTTGGATTTTATTTGACTTTGGTCAAATAATAAATAAATACAGTCAAATGATGCCAGTAGATTTCATTAGTTCATTTTTGTATATACAGTGTGAACACCTCATCTCAAAAATAATAACTAGGTGAAGGAGTGAAAATGTTGATTATCTGTATTTAGCAATTCAGTAATGTATATGTACTTTAAAACATCATACCAAGAAGAGACTTGATACCCTATGAGCATATACAGGGGGAAGAAAGCCCCCTCAGTCACAGTCATAGGGGAAGAGAGTAAGGGGAAAATGGGAGGGAGGGAGGAATGGGAGGATACAAGGGATAGGAGAACAATTGAGATGTAATATGAATAAATTAATAAACTATAAAAACATCATAGTTTCTATACTAAAGGCATAAAACTATATCAAATAAAAACTAAATAACAAAAGTGGTATAACATAGATAAATCTTTATTCCTGTGGCAAGATACTTACTAACTACTCAAAACAAAGCCAATCATGGCAAGCAGCATAGGATGTATAACTGTAGTACAGTTTAAATGCATCTGTGACCATGCATTTTCATCATTATGTGAAATTCTTGAGGAAAAAATGTACATAAATTGCTACGTATTCTCTAAATTATGATATGAAATAACAATTAGTTTCAAATTTATTCATTAAATTAAGAAATAGTTTAATTACAATTTTTTCAGTGAATTACCACATTCTCTAAAATCCAGAATTGATTCACCACTACTCTTTTCTGAACCTCTCAATGTCTTTTTCTTTTATATAGAATAAATGACAAATAAGTTTTGTTTCTTAGTTGAAACACTGATGATTGTTCCACATGTTCATTGATTTTTCTTTTATTATAAAATGTTAGTCATATCCCACTCTCCACTTAACTGTGGAGAATGTCCTGTTCATTGGCAAGATCTGGGTAGGGGTTTGAAGCTTACGGCCTGTATTGACCTTGGCTGGTGCCATAGTTTGAGTGGGACCCCTTGGCCCAAATCTGCATATCAAAATGTTCTCCTTGTAGGTTTCTAGGACCCTCTGGATGCTTCCACTTTGCCATTCTCCCATGCTTCTCTCATCTAGAGTCACAATAGGATGTCCTCCACTCTGTCCCAGTTTCCTGGTTAGTGAAGACTTTCATGGGACATGCCCCTTGGGCTAGTGTCCAGATATAAGTGAGTATATACCATATGAGTCTTTGTGCGTCTGGGTTAACTCATTCATTATGATAATTTCTAGTTCAATCCATTTGTCCACAAATTTCAGGAATTCCTTGTCTTTAATAGCTGAGTAGTATTCCATAGTGTAAATATACCACAGTTTCTTTATCCATTCTTCTATAGAGGGACACTTAGGCTGTTTCCATCATCTGGCTATTATGAATAAGGCTGCTATGAACATGGTTGAACAAATTTTGTTGTTGTGTCCTGGAGTATCTTCTGGGTATATTCTAAGGAGTGGAATAGCTGCGTCTTCCCCTGGATGAGGTGGCCTGGTGGCACTCAGAGGGAGGATAGCAGGCTACCAAGAAGAGACTTGATACCCTATGAGCATATAAAGGGGGAGGAATTCCCCCTCAGTCACAGTCATAGGGGAGGGGAGTAAGGAGAAATAGGGAGGGACGGAGGGAGGGATGGAGGGAGGAATGGGAGGATACAAGGGATGGGATAACCATTGAGTAGTAATATGAATAAATTAATAAAATAAAAATAGAAAAATAAAGATGAAACCAAAATAGGCTAAATAATGAAAAAAAAAATAAAATGTTAGTTATCTATCTCGATCTAAAAACATCTTAACCCTAACCTACTAGGCTTAATTGAAAGACTAAACTATGTGGTCTTCAAACCCATCAGAGACTTAATACAACTTAAATACCTGAGTGAACCCAGAGTGCAGGTTAGCAGCTTCCAAAATGAAGAAATGCGTGAACTCTGATGCCCTATATTTGACCACTTTCTCTGGGTGGGGAAGCCTGGTGGCACTCAGAGAAAGAATAAGCAGCTACCAAGATGAGACTTGGTAGCCTATGACCATATAGTGAGGGAGGAGGTCCCCCTCAGTCATAGACCTAGTGGAGTGGAATAGGGCGAAAGTGGGAGGGAAGGAGGAACGGGAGGATACAAGTGATAGGATAACAATTGAGATGTATTCTGAATAAATTAATTTTTAAAAAAAGAAAGAAAAAGTGACTGAGACAGTTTACTGCCTGAACAGTCACCCAATGCTATCTATAACGTTGGAGCATCTTCTTCAGCCTTCTGGCCCAATATATCTGACAGACATATTTGCAAGGCAGGAACTATTGAGGACTTGCTTTCTCTGTCTTGACAGAGTTTGGCCATTCACTCTGCTTGCATCTAAGCTTGCCCATTTTTAGTCAGAATTCTGTCTGTTGCAGAAACGAGGATATTTTTCCCAGTGGCTGGTTTGCTTTATTTGAAGCCAACTCCATAAGGAGGATCTTTGATGCTCATCTTCTTTGAGGCAGGCTGGGTGTTACCAGGAGTTAACTTGTCTTGTTGTCAGAATATATGAGATGAGATATGATAGATATTAAACTCTATTCAGAAATTTAAACCCAACAAGATTAGAAAGATGTTTACTGGAAGTGTGCCAAATACAAATGGCCAAATCACTATTAATGTAACATTTATGTAATTCCTGATTGTTTCATGGTTCTTCGTGCTGTATGCAGGTTATTTTACTTATGTGTAATACTATAAATGTATATGTTAAAATGAAACATAATAAAAATATTTTCAAAAATGTTAGTTATCAATGTTTATTCATAATCAACATATCATGAAGACACAAAGATGAATATTTTTAAACAGTTGGGTATATCCATATTTATGCAAATTTTATATTAATAAAAAATAAAGAATTTACACAGTGCACAAAACACATTGGATTCATTTTTTCATTCTCCAAGATATATTTGTCTTCATGATACAATCAAGAATCAAGTTCTGTTCCATCTAAAGAAATGTCACAACTCTAATCATTGTCAATATATTCAACTTCAGACATGAGGGGAAATGTTAAAACTTAGGATAAGGTTATATACTTTAAAACTCTATTTTTTCAAAACTACATATTTATTGAGAATTTTATTTATTTATTTTTTTAATTTTATTAATTTATTCTTGTTACATCTCTATGGTTATCCCATTCCTTGTATCCTCCCATTCTTTCCTCCCTCCCATTTTCTCCTTATTCCTCTCCCCTATGACTATTCCTGGGAGGGATTACCTCCCCCTGTATATGCTCATAGGGTATCAAGTCTCTTCTCGGTGACCTTCTGTCCTTCCTCTGAGTGCCACTAGGTCTCCCCCTCCAGGGGACATAGTCAAATGTGAGGCATCAGAGTACATGAGAAAGTCATATCCCACTCTCCACTCAAGTGTGGAGATTGTCCTGTTCATTGGCTAGATCTGTGTAGGGGTTTAAATTTTACCACCTGTATTGTCCTTGGCTAGTGCCTTAGTTTGAGTGGGACCCCTTGGCCCAAATCTGCCTATCATAATGTTCTACTTGTAGGTTTCTAGGACCATCTGGATCCTTATACATTGCTATTCTCACATGGATCTCTAATCTAGAGTCCCAATAGGATGTCCTCCCCTCTGTCCCAGTTTCCTGGTAAGGGAAGGCTTTCATGGGACATGCCCATTGTGCTAGTATGCAGATATAAGTGAGTATATACCATTTGAGTCTTTCTGCTTCTGGATTAACTCACTCATTATGACATCTGACAAAGGTCTAATATCCAAAATATATAAAGACTCAAGCAATTAAACATCACCAAACCAAATAACCCAATTGAGAAATGGGGCTTGGAACTAAACAGAGAATTCTCAACAGAAGAATATCAAATGGCTGAGAAACACTTAAAGAAATGCTCGACCTCCTTAGTCATCAGGGAAATGCAAATCAAAACAACTCTTAGATTCCATCTTACACCCATCAGAATGGCTAAGATCAAAAACTCAAGCGACACCACATGCTGGAGAGGATGTGGGGAGAGAGGAACACTCCTTCATTGCTGGTGGGGATGCAAACTAGTACAACCACTTTGGAAATCTATCTGGTGCTACATCAGAAAACTGGGAATAGGGCTCCCTCAAGACCCAGCTATTCCACTCCTTGGAATATACCCAGAAGATGCACCAGCACACAGCAAGAAAATTTGCTCAACCATGTTCACAGCAGCCTTATTCATAATAGCCAGATCATGGAAACAGCCTAAATGTCCCTCAGTAGAAGAATGGATAAAGAAACTGTGGTACATATACTCTATGGAATACTACTCAGCTATTAAAAACAAGGAATTCCCGAAATTTGTGGCTAAAGGATTGAGCGAGAATTTTATTTATATTTTGAGCATATTTTTATTCCCATACGTGCTCCAGTCCCTCCCCAATTTCTTTACTTACCCAACTTCATGTTCTTGTTCTGCCCTAAAAGCAAAATGGAAGAAAACAAGAATCAAAGTTAAACAAAAATAAAAACAACATGGAGTACAGTTCATATTGCCTATCCATTCCGGAGCATGGTGCCTGTCCTGGAGTGTTGTGGATATGCCTAGTGTCACTTTATTGAAGAAAATATAAATTTACATTTCTTGTGGGAATTTGTGTCCACTTCTCAATTCTGGCCTATTGTCTGCTTTGAACTTGTGTAGGTAGTGTGCAAGCCATCACAGTCTCTGTGAATTATATGCACAACAACGTCATTCTGTCAGGTTTTCTCTGTGTAGCTTTGGCTGTCCTGGACTTGCTTTGTATACTAAGCTGGCCTGAAACTTACAGAGCTCTGCCTGACTCTACCTCCCTCAGTACTGCTTTCTTATCTCTTTCTTGATCTCTTGATCAAACTTTAATGAATTTTCTTCATAATCTATTTATGTCTTTAGTGTATAGGAATATTGTTTTTGTTGTGGTTGTTGTTGTTTTGGTTTTTGCTTGTTTTGTTTGTTTTTTGGTTGTTTGAGACAGGGTGTCTCCATGTTATCTTGCCTATTCTGGACTCACTTTTTAGACCAAGCTTGCCTCAAACTCACTGGTATTCATCTATCTCTGCCTCCAGGTTGCTGGGATTAAAGGCATATGCCACCATGCCTAGCTTATAGGATGACCGTTATCGACAACCTTAAACAATATCACACAGAATTATGTTTTTATTAGACCTTATTTTACTACAATTAAAAATATAACAATTTGTGGATAACTGCTACATTTAAAAGAATAAATCTGTTATTAAAATGTCTGTTTTTTTCAATAATGCACTCTTACAGTTATACATGTGAGTATGTATGTCTGTGTGTTTATAGAATATGCCTACTAGAAAACAGCTTATTGCTTCTAGAAATGGTTTGCTCAGTTTCATTTCATTTGAAGAAAACAGACAAATTTTGACTTGCTCTATGCCATTCTGCAAAGGATTAAAAAATTATCTAAGTGGCATCTATTAGGTGGATTACATAATAGGTCTTATGACAAATAGCTATATATGACCTCCATTGCATGATAGAGTCCTTATATAAATTCTACCTGCAAAATCTACTCAAACTCTACCATGATAAAATCCAAGCACAAAAGGAAAGCTTAAGAGTAATAAAGTTTGTTTTGATACAGGCACATGTTGATGTCTAGATGGAAACTTCAGCAAGGAAATAAATGTTTATTACTCTCGCTTCTTTCTCTCATTCAGAGAAAACTTATAGTGTCCAAGCTGGAGCTTATAACAGTCAAAAGTCACTGTGTTAAATTTGTCAGTTCTCCAAACATAAGTTATCTCCATATACAGACAATAGACCTAATGGAACTCTTACAGTATTTTACCACTAAAATCAGAGGGCACCTATCAGTTTAAGACAATGATGTAACAATGTGATATTATGACTAGAACATATATAAGAACAATACAATTGATCCCTTTAATGGCAGGAGACAAAAGCAATTCAGAACAAAGTGGGTAACATGGTATGATGGGGACTGGAAAGAAAAACTATATTGTACATCTGTATAGGAAGATAATATACATGTAAGCGGTCATTATAAACAAATAAACAACAAAGGGCTCAATTGATATGTCCTGTTTTGTTTCACTGATTGGATTACTATACCATTACTTATTGACATGGTTGTGCTTTTTTTAAAAATTTATTTATTTATTGTAAAAGAGTGCTTTATCTGCAGAAGAGGACATCAGATCACATTATAGATGGTTGTGAGCCACCATGTGTTTACTAGGAATTGAATTCAGGCCCTTGGAAGAGCAAGCGGAGCTCTTAACCACTGAGCCATCTCTCCAGGCCCCTGGTTGTGCTTCTTAATGTACAGTTCATGGTGTGTTAAAACTGACAATGTGTTATTTTGCTTTTGTTTTCTATATGTACATTTATCATTTCATTTTCTTTGATGTGTTAGAAAAAAATTTAAAACACCTTTTCTTTATGTGTCCTCTCAGTACTTCCTGCCATTTGAATTTCCATAATTTATTCTTAACATTTAAGAGACAACCATATAACCATCCCTTAAATTTTACTGACTTGTGTCTAGTATTTCTCCCCAAATCTGGGTTTAATATATTTACTCAGATTTACATAATGTTCCTGTTAACCTATTACCTAGTTCTCAAATTAGGGAACACTTTTACTATCTTCTACTCTATATTTAAGTGTTTTAACTACATTACAAACAATTGCATCCATGTACATTAGCAGAGTGCATGGTATGTGTGACAAAAATCAATAAATATCTTTTTTAATTCAATTTAATTTTAGGAAGTCTTTCTGCTGATCACAGATGGATATGACAAGGATTCTATTTAGGGATTGTATTTCTGAAACTCTTAGAAGTTAATGTATTTTACAATGATTTTATATTCTGGTAAAAGACCAACATTAGTGAATTTACATATACTTCATGATATAAATTTTACTTATATATAAGGAATATACTATTTAATATGAAGATAACACAATATTAGCCGTAATGTAAAGATATTCTAAACGTGATGTTATTACATTTTTGTAAAATAATATTCCATTTTTTTTGGGCAGGTGGTTTATGTGTTTCAATGGTTTAAATTTTATTCAAAGTTAGATATCATCTTTCTCAGTAATATATTCATTTTCACAGTTGTTTCTATTTGTGCATGATGTGAAATTAAGCATGTATTAAGTTGTCATAACCTTCTTAACATTTAGAAGAAAATCTCAAGTAGAATATATGCAGAATACTGCTGAATGTTTTCTGGGTAAAATGCATTATTTCAGGACAGATTTTGAAATTTATAATATCCAAATTAAAAAAAAAACATCATTCTTCAATATTACTGTCTGGTATTTCTTCTCTTCTACCCTGACTTCTTTAACTTTTGGTTCATTTTTTTTTTCAGATGTATTTTGGAATCTACTGGAAATAATACTTAAGAATGATCCAGTAGTCATTGCGGGGCCCCAGCCTAGTTTACAAATAATGACCCCATTATTTCTTCACAGTAAAATGCCTAACGTCTATGCCAATGTAATGTGCTTTGAGTCTGTGTGGTAGCTAATGACTATTTAAATTCATGCACATTGATTATTGATGTCGTTTTGACAAAAGATTTCCTACACAAAGGTTCATCTAGCTTTTCAGATGTATCAGATTTACTGTTAATCAATATTGTTTTCACACACTCATATATGGTATTCCATGATTTTTGGTTTTTGTAAATATATGGTACTATGTCAGTTAATGTTACAGCTTAAAAATTATAGTTTCTGGTGTATAGAAAAATATTACTCTCCAGTCAATTTTGGTAATATTTGGTAGAGAAATCCTAAGATGCCCTATTCCTCATGTTATTCCTATTTTTTTGTGAGATGGTCTTGCTATATAGTCCAATATGATTAGAACTTTTTGTAGCCATAGCTGGACTCAAATTAAATGTCTTTTTATTCAGCTTACACATGACTTAGATTACAGATCCATTGTACAAAACCTAGTTTGCTGCAATGTTGTTAAATAATTAATAGAATGAAACATTTATATAATTCCTGATTGTGTCATGGTTCTTTTTGCTATAGGTAGTTTATTGTATATATGTGTAATAATACAAATATATATGTAAAAATAAAAATGTTTAAAAATCATTTTAAAAATTCAAAATGAATACCTAAGTTATTAATATATAGCCAGAAATGAATTATATAAATGAATGAATGAATAAATACATAGAATTAATAATATTTTTAAAAACATTAAATCTCAAAATGTCATACTCTCTGTGTTTGCATGCAAATTATAGAATATACCAAGGGCATTCTTCTTGATGATCTCATTATTCTAAAAATTACTATATCTATCCAAGAGATTACAGTGTCATAAGATATTCTTTTAACCATAGTACATTCTTTAACAGAGATAAGTATTGCAGTTCTCAAAACCAACAGGATAGTCTTGAAGTAAATACTGCCAATAGACATTACGTATTCCTGGCTTCCTAAAATTTACATTATATTGAATGCATGAAGCAATGTGTGGCACATTTGTGAAATATATCATTTGTCAGATGACTCTCATATTTAGAGTTCTGAAAGAGGCTGATACAATAAGGTTTTGGATAATATAACTAAAAGATGTAACAATTTGAAGAAATATTTTTAAAAATGAATTGTAATATATTTGGTGAGGCACATGATGATTGAGTGTAAGAATTTTACATCCATGCATTCATAATACCTAAACTCAATGCTTTGTGCATTAAATTTTTGCAAAAATATTAGAGGCAACTTGAAAATTTGAGAAAAAAATAAAGAAGCAATGAGATATGGATTCTCTCGGATGGTGTAGGTCTCCTGAGTTTTGAACATAACACTAAAAAAAAGAAGGTACTAAAAGGTTTTTAACAGAAGACTAGAATATCACATGAGTTTCAGTGTTGTGGTTGTTATAAGTGGTAGAAATGTGAGATAATTCAAGTGACAAAGTTTGGAACCTGAGGAATGTTTAATCACCACAAAGAAAAAATACATTAATCAAACAGATTAATTAATTGCTAAATGAGTAATAATGGCTATTATGAGAAAGAAAACACTTTCATCCAGTGATGAGGTTCAACATAGGCTGTTAATTAAAAAACAGACTGTTCAGTTACAGGCGGCCCTGTACACACATGCCTACTAACAAAATAAATGGACTGAGTGGTCTCTATATATAAGGGTGCATATATACACAGTCACAGATATATGCAATGCATAGACATGTTACAGTAATAAAGAAGAGATAATGAATATAGGAAGGGGAAGGGGATGGATTTGGTAGGAGGAAAACATTTAGTGTGCAAATAGGAAGTTCTCCAAAAACCATGAAAACTGTTTTTTTTTTTTTTTGGTTTTTTTTTTTTTAAGAAAAGAACCCATTACTGTACAGTGAGATTGAGCAATTCATATGAAAGAACTTTCTTTTTTTCCATTTATTTATTTACTTATTTAATCTCTTTGCAGCCTGATCCCAGCCTCCTCCCTCTTCTCCCAGTCCCACCCACATTTCCCTGCCCCCAGTCTAACCTCTCCTTTTTCTCAGAGAAAGGAGACACCCAAGGGGTATCAACCCATCTTGGCACCTCAGGTCACGTGACTAAGAACAGCCTGTCACACAGGAACCTGACAAGCCAGCCCAGCTAAGCAGAAGGATTTCAAAGTCAGGCAAGAGTCAGAGACAGCCACTATGCCCATTGTTAGGGCACCCACATGATGACCAAGCTGCAAATCTTCTACATTTGTGTAGAAGGTCTAGGCTTAGCCACAGCATGCTTTTCAGTTGGTGGTTCAGTCTCTGCTAGCCCCCAACGGGCCCAGGCTATTAGACCCTGTAGGTCTTCTTGTGATGTCCTTGACTCCTCTAGCTCCCTCTATCCTTCCTCCTACTCTCCCAGAGAACTCCCCTAGCTTAGCCTATTGTTTGGCTGTTCATCTCTGCATGTGTTTTCATTGCTGCGGCATGAATTCTCTCAGAAAACAGTTACTCTAGGTCCTGTCTGCATTCATAGCAGAGCATCATTAATAGTGACAAGGACTGGCTCTTTCCCATGGGATGGGTCTCAAATTCAGCCCATCATTGTTTTGCCAATCACTCTATCTCTGCTTTATCTTTACATATACTTCTTGTAGGCAAGACAAATTATGGGCTGAATGTTTTATGGGTGGGTTGGTGTTCCTCTCTCTTTACTGGAAGTCCTACTTGGGTACAGGACGTGGCCACTTCATACACCTTAACATTTGATGCTAGAAGTCTCAGCTAGAGACACCCTCATCAACTCCTTGGAGCCTTCCTGTCCCAGAGATGACCCACATAAACATTCTCTCTCCAGCTTCTTTTCCCTTCACATGTGTACCTCTGTTCTCCACACATCAGATGAGCACTAACAATACTCTCCCCCACACTGTCTGCTACTGATCACCTTCCATCCATCTATGTCAAAAGTCTATTTTATTTCCTGTTCTCAGTGAGATTCATCATCTTTCCTTGGGTCCTCCTTAGCTTCTTTAGGTATGTGGTTTGTAGCATCATTATCCTGTATTTTATGGTCAGTCTCCACTTATAAGTGAGTACTTACGATATATGTTTCTCTGGGTCTTGGCTACCTCACCCAGGAACTTTTCTAGTTCCAACCATTTGCTTGGAAATTGCATGATGTCTTTGTTTTTAATACCTGGGAAGTATTCTATTGTGGTAATGTACCACAATTTCTTTATCCATTTTTCTGTCGGGGGACATTTAGGTTGTTTCTAGTTTCTGATCAGTACAAACAAAGCTTCTATGAACAGATTTGAGCAAATGTCCTTGTGGTATTGTGGAGAATCTTTTAGGTATATGACCAGGAGTAATATTGTTGGGTCTTGAGGTACCATTATTCCCAGTTTTCAAGGAAACCTCATTATTGATTTCCACAGTATTAATACTAGTTTGAACTCCCACCAGCAATAGCAAAGTGTTCTTCTTTCTCCACATACTCACTAGCATTCCCTGTCACTTGAGTTTTTTATCTTAGTCTTTCTGACAAGTGTAAGACAGAATTTCAGAGTCATTTTAGTTTGCATTTCCCTGATGATTAAGGATGGTGAACATTTCTTTAAGTGCTTCTCAGCCTTGTAGATACCTCTGTTGAGAATGCTCTGTTTATCTATGTACCCCATTTTTAATTAGGTTATTTGGCTTGCTGTTGTTTTATTTCTTCAGTTTTTAAAATATATTTTGGATATTAACCCTCTGTCAGATGTAAGGTTGGTGAAAATGTTTTCCCATTTTGTATGACAATGTTTTAACATTGTCGACGGTGTCCTTTACCTTGAAAAAGCTTTCTGTTTTGTGAGGTCCTATTTACTAATTGTTGTTATTAGTGCTTGGGCTGTTCAGAAAATTATCTCCTCTACCAATGAGTTCAAGAATATTTCCTACCTTCATTTCTATTAGATATGAGGTCTTTTATCCACTTGCACTTGAGTTTTGTGCAAATAGATAAATAGGATCTATTTGCATTCTTCTGCATACACACATCTAGTCAGACCAGTAGCATTCATTGAAGATGCTTTATTTTTTTTCCGTTGTATTGCTTCATTTTTTTTTTTTTTTTTCAAGAATCAAGTGTCTGTGGGTACATAGGTTTGTTTCTGTGTCTTTGATTCAATTCCATTGATCCACTTGTCCTTTTTTATGCCAATACCATGAAATCTTTTATTACTACTGTTTTGTAGTACCACTTGAAATCAGGGATGGAGGTTCCTCCAGAAGTTATTTTATTGAACAGAATTGTTTTAGCTACCATGGGCTTCTTTATTTTTTCATATAAAGTTGAGAATAGCTTTTTCCAGGTATGTAAAGGATTATGTTAGAATTTTGGTTGGAATTACACTGAATCTATGGATTTTGTTTTGTAAGATGGCCATTTTTTACTATCTTAATCCTACTGATCCATGAGCATGGGAGAACTTTCCATCTTCTGATATCTTCAATTTCTTTCTTCAGGAAATTTTTGTCACACAGGTCTTTCTCTTGGTTGGTCAGTTACATAAAAATATTTTATGTTATATGTGGTTGTTGTGAAAGGTATTTCTGTAATTTCTTTCTCAGATCATTTATCATGTATATAAAGAAGACTTCTTGCTTTTCTGAGTCAATTTTGTATCCAGCCACTTTGGTGAAGGATTTATCTGCTCTAAGAGTTCCCTGAAAGAACTTTCAACAAGTAGTGATAATGAAAGTGAAGGTTTTGACATTTTATGGCATCTTAAGTCTAACAAATTGATAAAATTTGACCACACACTTATATTCCTTAATATGAACCTCAGTGATATTTCTAGCCTGATGAAAATGTGGAAGTCTTTAGCAGGCATTATTTCAGACAAATTGAATTGCATGATAATCTTAAAAATTAGGCAAACATCTGCATTTGACAAAGAATGTATATTTTTACTAACAGTTCTATAAAATATAACAAATATTCTCTAGAGATTTCAGTGTTTATATTAAAGTCTGTGTGAGCAGGAAATATGATATGTGAAGGGATTGTAGGTACGAAAAATCTGATAAAAGCTATAGAATTGTTCCAAAGGAAGATTACAGAATATATGTGTGTGTATTTGTGTGTGTATAATTTGGAGGCAAATAGATATATAACACTAACATTGTAAAATAGTTTTAAACATAGATATGTTATACATATATGTATATGTATATATATATGTATCATCATTATGTTTTGTCTGTACACAATAATTTGATGATCACACCTTATCACATTTCTGTTATGTTAAAAGACATGTTACACTAAAAGTCATTTTAACAATAATTGCCCATACCAAACTGTATCATGATTAGTGAAGAAATGAGACAATTAAAAATAATTGATTCACTTACTCTATTTATAGATCTCTTCCATAATTTGCAGACAATTGACAGAGATGAAAAACAATTTTGTATAAAGCTCTTATTTTACAGAAAAAAAAACCTGAAACACAAAATGATCATTGATTTACCATCTCTTTCAGATCAAACTTAATGTCAGAAGATGTGCCCTAATGAAGTCAACTTACCAATGTGAAATGATGTGAGGGTGTTCTCATTAGGATATTAGTTTCATTGAAGAAGAACAAGATTAGATAAAAAAGCACAATTTGTTCAAGGTATTCCTCATAAATTCTCTGTTAGATATTCTTAGTGAGCTTAGGGAGATTATAAGGTAATGTTTAAATGATTATAGAGCAGTTACTACTTTGTCTCCAATGTAGCAAGATGTGTGTTTTATGTTAACAATTTGGGCAACATAGATGCAGGCAGAGCAATGGCTGCACTCTGCCAAGTAAAAGTAAGCAAATCCTCAATAGTTCCTGCCCTGCAAACAAGTCTGGCAGAGATGTTAGACCAGAAAGCTGAAGATGAGACTCCAAAGCTAAGCTATAGAAAGTGTTGGGTGACTGTTTAGGCAGTAAACCATCTAAGTCAATTTGTACGTTTTGGAAGCTGCTATCCCACACTGCTGGTTCACTCAGGAATTTAAGTTTTATTCCTTCTCAAGTCTCTGAGGGGCATTGAAGACAAGATAGTATAGTTTTACAACCAAGCTTAGTTGATTAAGGGACAAGATCGTCTTAGATTAAGTTAAAGAAGGTTAAGCTATTAGAGTTGAGATAAAATAGACATTGAATTTCATTCAGAAATTTAGACCCTACAAGACAGGAAAGACACTACAAATGGGACAAATGCAGATGGCCAATTCACTATGAATGTAACATGTATAGAACTCATTATTCTCATGATTGTCACATGGTTTTCCCTGCTGTATGTAGTTTGTTTTATACATGTGTAATAAAATAAAAGTATTAAAAAACAATTTTGTCAATACAACAGAACAATAAACATTAGAAACTTGACATGATTTTAGGTGCTCTGATGAAAATAGTTGAATTGTAATTTGTGAGTCACTTAAAAAATCTCCTCTTATTCAGGAAAACTGCTTGGGTTTTTTGGATTTTTTAAAATTGATACTCTTTTGCTTCAAATATAAAATATTTTCTACTGGCTAAGGTCTGGAGAGCTTCTTTTTCAGTGGATTACTATAATGGAGGTTGTAGGAAATGTAGGAAACAAAGTATGGCTAATAGAAGATAATTACAGCCTGACGCCTTGTTCAATCTTGCTCTCATTTGCTGATTGCCTTAATGATCTAAAGCTGCCTTCACCACAAGCTCTTTCTTACTGTGGTAGTTTGCTCAGGACCACAGTACCAAACAGGCAACTTTATAAAATTGAGTCAAAATACATGTGTGATCCTTTAAGATGTATCTGTCACAATTTTTCAGAGCAATGCAAGAGCAGCTAATAAAGTTTCCACATCATGTATTTACATGGTATAATTGCATTCGGAAAGAAGCCTACTATGTTGCCACTCAGTAAATCATTGGAATAATTTGAGTTAATAACATATATATTAATAGAGGGAAGAGTTATGTTTTGTTGCAGGTAAAGTTAGACATTAGAAGCAATGCTTAGAATGTGATTTACATTTCAGTTAAAGCAGCCTCCATCATGTCACCATATATTTGAAAATAATAAAGTCATGAAAGTATTTTGAAATGGTTTGAAACATAATACCCATAAGTGAGAGATCAAAAATAGCTGGAAATGATAGAATAAAAATAATTGTATTCACTGATGGCAATTCTTTAGTGTCAGATATACTGAGGAGTTAAACAAAAAATCAGATTGAAACAGTTTATTTCATTTAAAATCTATACATTTAATCATTATACATTTTGGTTTTATCCTTGAGTATGAAAGGTAATATAAAATAAAAATAACTTTCCTCAGTAAAAATTGACATCCAATAGAAAAAAAAGCTGATTACTATAAATCTCTATTTTGGGAGAAACCTATTTCACTATTAAAAAAAATTTTTTTTTTTGGTAGTCTGCTATCCTTCCTCTGAGTGCCATCAGGCCTCCCCATCAAGGGGACATGGCCAAATAAGGGGCACCAGAGTTTGTGTGAGGATGGGATAGCAATTGACATGTAATATGAATGATTTTATTTTTCAATAAAAAAATGGGAACAAGGTTTTTTAACACATTCCTTATTAATCACTGCAAATATCTTATTAATGCATTCCTATTTATTCAGGGTGATGAAAGAAACCCTTTTAGCCACAAAATATTTATATATGAATATCCAACATCAAAATTCCTGAAAAAATTTTTTGTTACAATTATAATTTGATACTGACAAGCTTTAATTGAACTTAATTACAGAAAAATATTTACAAATGATAAAACTTTTCTACTTAAACTATAATAAAATATAGGTAATATGGGATAATATATGATATAAAAATTCTATACAATATACAATATTTATTATTTATTTATTTATTTTTAATATATTTTACTAATTTATTCATATTATATCTCAATTGCTATCCCATCCCTCGTATCCTCCCATTCCTCCCTCCCTCCCATTTTCCCCCTACTCCCTTCCCCTATGACTGTGACTGAGGGGGACCTCTTTCTCCTGTATATGCTCAGGATACTTTTACTTATAAAGTTAATCATTGATTCTGAGAAATTTATTTTGAAATTTTAAATATAGATATACATATATAAATATAAATTTTATATACAAATATAAACACAAACACATATAAATATATTTTTATAAATATACATATTTATATTTAACATATGTTAAATATATGTGAATACATAATTTAGAAATAAATATATAAAATATATATAAATATAAATAAATATAATATTTAACTGAATATGTAATATGGACTTAGTTCTATGTTAGGACACAAAGATTCATAAAACAAAAGTCAACCATGCTGAACGTATGAAATCTTTGAAATACAAAATATCATCTAGCCTTAGAATAGACTTGTTAAACCTTAACACATTACTACATATGTATTATAAAATTATAAACCCAGATCTTTTGTAGATAATCTATTTAATAAATCTTTGTATCTATCTATCTATCTATCTATCTATTTATCTATCTATCTATCATCTATCTATCTATCATCTATCTACCTATTTTACATCTTGATCATAGCCCTCCATTCTCCTCCAAGTTATCCCTTCACACTACGTCCCCCATGGCCCCTCCCTTCTCCCCAGAGAACTAGGAAGTCCCCCATAAGCACAGCCTGCTCTAGAAAATTAAGTTACTGCAGATTTATGGACATCCTTTCCCACTGAAGCTGGACAAGGCAGCCCAGTTAGGGGAAGAGGATCAAAAAGGGGACATGAGAGTCAGAGACAGACTCTGCTCCAGTTGTTGGGGGACCCACATGAAGAACAAGCTGTTCACATACTACATATGTGCAGGGGACCTAGGACAACTTCACACACTTTTTTTTGTGTGTGTGTGGTTTAGTCTCTATGGGTCTCTCTAGGTCTTTCTGTAGAAATCTCAAATCATTCCCCCAACTCTTCCATAGGAACCCCTGAGTTCTTTCTAATATTTGCCTGTGTGTCTCTGCATCTATTTCCATCAGCCACTTGGCAAAGCCTCTCAGAGGACAGCTATGTTGGGCTCCTGTCTGCAAGCATAGCAGAGGAACATTGATAGTATCAGGGAATGGTTTTGTCCCATGGGATAAGTCTCAAGTAGAGCCAATCTTTGGTAGAGCCAGACATTTCCTCAACCTTTGTACTCACACATTTTGTATGCAGAACATATTTTGGGTTGAAGGTTGGGGCTTGGTATGGCCCTAGGAAAACTATGGGGTAACCTTAGCTAAGAAGTAGACAGAAAAGGAAGCATTTTTAATTTTTTAATTTAAGTTATTGATTCAAATTACATCTCATTTGTTATTCCCTCACATGCATCTTCCTATTGCTCCTCCCTCCCTCTTTCATCCTATTTCCCTCCTCTGGGTCTGTGACAGAAGGGGACCTTGTTCTCCACTATAAGATCACAGCCTATCTGGTCTCTTTCTGGTAGCCTGTTTATTCTTCCTCTGAGCCAAAAGGAAGCATTTTAAAGATTCTTTAAATTAGTAAAACAAGAAATAGCTAATGGATCTCTAATTACCACAAGGAAGACCCTCTAGCTTTACTTTGAACAGATCCTTCACTATACAGTCATATCACCATACTCTTTCTGGGCCTCTGTAAATATGTAAGCTCCTAAGAAAGTTTTCTTTTGTATTTTACAATTACAGTTGTATGAAAGTGCTGTACAGTTGGTCATCATCTCATGCTAAAGTCACATAGTACTGTCAGAGAAATCTCTCACACTTTTTTATTGGGCCATGTGACTCATCTCTGTTTACTACATTTGTGACAACTACCTATGAGTACTCCATTGATCCACCAGGCTATTGCTGTGCCAGTACCATGCTGTTTTAATTACTGTTGCTCTATAGTACAGCTTGAGATCTGGTATGGAGATTCCCTTGGAGGATCTTTTATTGTATAGGATTGTTTTTGCTATTCTGGGCATTTTGTTTCTCCACTACACAACAGGGACATATGCGCAACCATGTTCATAGCTGCCTTATTCATAATAGCCAGAACATGGAAACAGCCTAAGTGTCCCTCAGTAGAAGAATGGATAAAGAAACTGTGGTATATTTACACTATGGAATACTACTCAGCTATTAAAAACAAGGAATTTCCGAAAATGAGAAATGGAGCTCAGAACTAAACAGAGAATTCTCAACAGAGGAATATTAAATGGCTGAGAAACACTTAAAGAAATGCTCAGCCTCGTTAGTCATCAGAGAAATGCAAATCAAAATGACACTGAGATTCCATCTTACACTCATCAGAATGGCTAAGATCAAATCTCAAGTGACACCACATGCTGGCAAGGATGTGGGGAAAGAGGTACAATCCATTGCTGGTGGGAATGCAAATTATTACAACCACTTTGGAAATCTATCTGGCGCTTTCTCAAAAAAATGGGAAGAGGACTTCTTCAAGACCCAGCTATTCCTCTCCTTGGAGTATACCCAGAAAACTCTCTACCACTGGTGTCTTTTTGTCCCCATTAGGATATCCTCTTTTCTCAGTCCAGTCATCTTGTCCTGACTCCTAACAAACAGTAGCTCCATATATCAGTTTTCACTAGTTGAGTTCCTCAGTTGTTGGTACTATTTTAACTAGAACAAGAAAATGAAATAAAACTCCTTTTCCCACTATTATAATTAGTATATATGGAGAAAACTCCCACATATTTGTATCATGGCACAATTGTTAAGGTCAAGGTCAGCTTTTATAAGTAGCTTTCTCCTCTCACTGTTTTTTTCTAGGGAAAAAAAAAAACACACACATAGGTCTCCTGGCTTACCTATTAAAGGCTTCTTCCTACAGAACAATCTCAATAACCCTAAAGCACACTTAATTTTGGAATTCCAGAGGTATTTTCCTCCAAGGGGAAACAAAACTAAATGTTTTATGAAATTGTTTTGCCATATGTAATAAATAATAAAATTATAATTAGAAAGTAAATGATCATATTTAAATAAACCTCCTTGCTAAAAACAATTTTTAAAATTTTTTGTTACATTTTATTTTCAGAGAATAGAAAACCAAAGTGTTTTTTTTTCAAGTTTAATAACATGAAACTTTTTTTATGTGGTACAGAGAGCAATCAATGTAAATAAGAATAAATTAAGTCATTCTTTGTAAGGAAGAAGAAATAAATAGCTCAAGAAAATTTCCCTGTAGGAGTTGAAAAGCCTGTCACCAAGGTAACTTACAAGTGTTAAATTTTTATTATTATCTAGCAGAAATACAAAGCTAAAAAATATCACAGTTGTCTTACAAGATGATAAATGCAACTTATTATATTTTAAAATAAAGACATTATACCTAGATTAGAAATGAATCAAAAAATAGGAGAAAAATTAACACACATTCCAGACTTCTTCAAAATATAAGCTAACAGTTTGACACAGGCTAGAATAACAGAAATGCAACAGATTCTCCCCACAAATTATTTATAGGAAGTAATTTCTATATATGGTGAACTTGTTGACAACAGTTGTTCAGAACATTGTTTAGATTCTAATAATCTCAGACTTCAGAATCATAAGCCAAATCATCTTTCTAATTATAAAAAAAGCCTTTAAAATATTCGGATGAGCAAGAAGTGAGCTTTATATGTTTGCACATGTAGATACGTGCACAAAGGAGATGGCTACATATAGTAAACAAAGCGTACCGTATGCATTATAAACAGGCAAGGTTCAGGCCCAGTGTCCCTGGCTGGACTTGGCAGGGAACCCAGAAGGCTGTGGATACCTTGGACTGACCCATCCAGAGACCCAGAACGATTACAGGACCCACAGCACAGGAGAGCTGAGGATCACTGGTTGTGAGAGCCCAAAACGCCAGGGCTAACCTCCTGCCATCCACAACAATGAAACATCAGAGCTTCCAACCTACGGAAATCGTGAGAAAACAAGTGAATCTATCATCAGACTCCCTCCATCCAACTCAGGAATCTACCCAACCAAAACAAAGCCGGCAAGATGTCTAAAGGACAGCGTAAAAGCATACGCAAAAAAAAACCCCAAAACAACATGGCGTCTCCAGTTTCCAGCTATCCCAAAGAAAACAACCCAGAGAGCTCAAATACAATGGAAATACAAGAAAATGACCTCAAATCCTTAATAAGGAGCATATTAATGGAGGAAACAAATAAAATTCGTAATCAAATACAGGAAGACACAGCCAAACATGTGAGAGACATAAAAGAAGCACATAGAGTGGAACTGGAAAAATTTTAGGAAAATGCGAACAACTAGATGAAAGAAATAAATAAAACGGTTCAAGCTCTGAAGACCTATAAGGAGGCAATGGAAGAAACTCAGGAATATACAAAAAATGAGATGAAAGAAATAAAAAAATCAGTTCAAGATCTGAAGACCAAAATGGATTCAATGATAAACACACAGACAGAAGAAAAACGAGAACGTTAGACCTCAGAGAAGAAGGCGAGCAACACACAGGTGAGGTTTTCTAACAGAATCCAAGAGACAGAAGAACGAATCTCAGGTCTAGAAGATACAATCACAGATCTTGAAGCAACCATTAAAGAAAATGCCAAATCTGGAAAACACCTGACACAAAACATCCAAGAAATTAAGGACACCATGAAAAGAAGAAATCTGAGGATAATAGGCATTGAAGAAAAAGAAGATATCAGATTCCAAGACCCAGAAACTATTCTCAACAAAATCATAGAAGAAAATTTCCCCAATCTTAAGAAAGAGATGCCTATAAACATACAAGAGGCCTACAGAACTCCAAATCGAATTGACCAGAAAAGGAAAACTGCCCGTCACATAATAATCAAAACACAAAATATACAGAACAAAGAAAAATATTAAAAGCTGCAAGGGAAAAGGGCCAAAATAACATTCAATGGCAAACCTATCAGAATTACACCCGACTTCTCAGCAGAGACCATAAAAGCCAGAAGAGCCTGGACAGAGATCCTGCAAACCCTGAGAGACCACAGATGCCAGGCCAGACTACTTTACCCAGCAAAACTATCAATAACCATTGATGGAGAAAACAAAATATTCCATGACAAAAACAAATTCAAACAGTACCTATCCACAAATCCAGCTTTACAGAAGGTACTAGAAGGAAAACTCCATCCCAAAGGGTCAAGCTACAACCAAAACTACTCAGGAAATAGGTAACTATACCATGGCAAAAACACAGCTACACAAACACTCGATTGGAAACAACATCAAAATTAAGACTGTTAACAGTCACTGATCGTTAATATCTCTCAACATCAATGGTCTCAATTCTCCACTAAAAAGACACAGACTAACTGAATGGGTGCATAAACAAGATCCAACATTCTTCTGCATTGAAAAAACACATCTCACCCATAACGATAGGCACTATCTCAGGGTAAAAGAGTGGAAAAAAATATTCCAAGCAAATGGTCACAAGAAGCAAGCAGGCGTAGCCATTTTAATATCAAACAAGATAGACTTTCAACCAAAATTAATCAAAAGGGATGCAGACGGACACTTCATACTCATCAAAGGTAAAGTCAACCAAGATGATATCACAATTCTGAACATCTATGCTCCCAATACAAGGGGACCCACATTTGTAAAAGATCTTCTAAAAAACTTAAACCACACATCGATCCCCACACAATAATAGTGGGAGACTTCAACACCCCACTCTCACTGAAGGATAAGTCATTGAAACAGAAACTAAGCCGAGAAATAACATCATTAACCAATGCCATGGGTCAAATGGATCTAACAGATATCTATAGAACCTTTCACCCAAACAAGAAGGACTATACCTTCTTCTCTGCACCCCATGGAACCTTCTCCAAAATTGATCACATCGTAGGTCACAAAGCAGGCCTCAACAGATACAAGAGGATTGAAATAATACCTTGTATCCTATCAGATCACCATGCTCTTAGGCTGCAATTCAACAACAACAGAAACAAC
>OU015747.1:102121300-102175092 GCA_907169655.1 Acomys percivali
ATAATAATAATAATAATAATAATAATAATAATAATAATAATAATAATTGTAGAGTGATTTCCTTCTTGAACATTGATGAAAATTATTCAGTAAAATACTCACAAAAAATCCAAGAGCACATCAAAAATATGAGCCACTATGATCAAGTACTCTTCATCTTAGGGATGCAGGAATGCTTCAATAAACAAAAATTCATCAGTGTAATCTACCATATTAACAAACTGAAAAGAAAAAAGTCACATGACCATCCCATTAAATGCAGAAAATGTTTTTGACAAAATCAAACACCATTTCATGATAAAAATTTTAGAGAGATCAGGGATACAAGGCCCATACTTAAACATAATAAAGGTAATACACAGCAAGATAATAGTCATCATCAAATTAAATGTCAAGAAACTCAAAGCAGTTCCCCTAAAATCAGGCATGACACGAGGCTGCTCACTCTTTCCATGCCTACTCAATATAGTACTTGAAGTCCTATCTAGAGCATTAAGATCTTGGTGTCACTCCAACCAAGCAAGTGAAAGGCCTTCAAGTATCTGAAGAAAGAAATTGAAGAACATATCAGAAAATGGAAAGTTGGCCTATGCTCATAGATCAGTAGGATAACCATATTAAAAATGGCATTGACAAAAGCAATCTACAGATTGAATGCAATTTCCATTAAAATTCCAACATAATTCTTTACAGACATTGAGAGAGCAATTATCAACTTCATATAGACAATCAAAACAAAATATAAACAGAACAGTGAAAACAGACCTGTTCAAAACAAAACAAAACATCCAAACAACAACAACAAAAATAACAACAATAACAACAATAAAACAGCTCAAGGAGGAATCATCATCCCTGAATTCATATTGTATTAGACAGTAATTTTAATAAAAACCACATGGCTGTTTCCAGGCTTTTAACATTTATTTTTATTTTGGGTTCCTTATATTGCTTTCTCTCTGTTTCATGCCAGTCCCTCCCAACATCCCAACACCAGGTAAGAGAGAAAGAAGGTTAGTGGCGAGAGGGGTGTCATTTTCCTTAGCTACTTCCTGTTGTGTAGGGTCATTGGGCTCCTTGGAGCATATCTAATCCTCATTTCAGGATATCTCTGAGTTCTCATCACTGTTCATCAACAGCAACCAGAAGCATCAGTAGGAAAGTGCCAGCAGCCTTCTTCTTTCTTGGAGTACCCAGTCTCTCTTTGGGTCTGGCGTTTATCCCCACTGACAATGACCATGCTTCTGCTGGAGTTAGTTACCAGCTGACAGAGATCATGTGCTTTCTCATGTGGCAGTTATCAGATGTGGACAAACTGGAGCAATTCCCATATCCCACATTAGGTGTTAAAGCAAAGCATGTTTAGATATAAAGCAAAACTTCCACAACATATGGTATTAGCAATTTTAAAAACAGAAAAACAAAAACAAAAACAAAACAAAAGACACCTGAGAGGTTGATCAATGGAATTGCCTCTAAGGCCAGAAATAAACTCATTTGTAATTAATCCCACTTGAATTTTGACAAAGAAGCCAAATCCATACAATGGAAAAAAGAAAGCATCTTTAGCAGAGTGCATATCTAACTGTAGGTCATCATGCAGAAGAATACAAATGGATCTTTACTTGTCATCTCAAACAAAACTCAAGTCCAAGTGGGTCAAAGACCTCAACACAAAACCAGGCACAACAAATCTTTTAAAAGAGAAATTGGTGAAGGCCTTGAACTCATTGGCATAGGAGACAACTTCCTGAACAGAGTAACAACAGCTCAGGTTCTAATATCAACAATTAATAAATAGAACTGCCTGGAACTGAGAAAGCTGCTTTAAGACTCTGTTATTAGAACAAAATGGCAACCTATAGATTGGAAACAATCTTCACAAGCCCTCTACCTGATAGAGGATTAATGTGCAATATATAAAAAGAACTCAAAACTTAAACACTAACAAACTAAATTACCCAATTAAAAAAATGTAGTACAGAGCCAAATAGAGAATTCTCACCATAGGAATCTCTGAAGGCTGGGAACTACTTTAAAAATAGTAAATGTCCCTAGTCATCAGGGAAATGCAAATCAAAACTCTGAAATTCCATCTTACACCCCTCAGAATTGTTACGATAAAAAACTCAAGTGATAGCACATGCTGTCAGGGGTGTGGAATAAAGGGAACATTCTTCTATACCTGGTCATTTGTGAGAAAATGAGAAGAATTCTACCTCAAGACTCAACTATTCCACTTCTGGCAGCAAGCAGCCACTGGGAAAAATGTCTTTGCTTCTGCCACAGACAGAATTCTGCCTAAAAACGGGCAAGCTTACATGCAGGCAGAGTCAACTACCAAACTATGCCAAAGTGACTAGGCATTAAGACAATTCCTAATGACTTACTGCTGTTCTGTTAGGTCTGTGCATCTCTCAACCCTCAACAGAGAAACTTCTCCTTGCACATGTCAGTTAACACAAAGATGTTCAATGGATGGATATGAAGAAAATAAAAGACTGTAGAATGTTCAGTCTTAAATGATTAGTTTATATCACATCCTTCCACTAAGGCTTGAGGATCTATAAGGAATAAATGATGGGAAAATATTAAGAACCAGTGATGACAGATAATCAGTGAAGTTATGTTTTCAAGACACAATAGGGTAGGTTAGAGGAGAATAGTTTTGCATTAAAAATCATGTCTAGCAATTGTGTTAGAATGGTTTAAAGATTTTCCTAGTTGTAGAATATCTGCTTTAACTGGGCACTAACATACCAGTTAGACAGGTTAATCTTCCTTGACTAAAGAACTAATCTAGGGAGGTGGGAACACCTTCCATACTGAAGAGAATGTCAGAATGATTAATTCTTTAATAAACTACTGTACTTTTTTTTCCCTCTATCCTTGCTTGTAGTGAAGTAACTTATGGACCAAAGCAGTGTAAGAATCATAGGTAATATCAACTCAGAAAAGTGTAATTTTTTTCTTTTTCATTTCTTTTAACCTTTTCCAAGTATACTCTCCTTAATACTTTGTACTTACACACCAACATTTTGGGGTTCCTTAGTCATTTCTAAAGTTTTCCTCTTTGCCATTGCACTTTATTCCCACATGTATGGCTTCCAGGCCATCTTAAAATGGAATAGTTTTTCCTATCAGTTTACTTTTCAATTATCCCCCTTCAGGAACCTTGTGAGTTTTTACAGCTTCTCTTATCTGGAGTTTTTCTTTCAAATGATAATAAAATTATCTTTGAGTTTTGGTTACCCAAACTCATTGAACACAGAGAATTAGTGGGTGCCTACCTAGAGCCTTCATACCTATAGTCTCATGTCCATGGTAATTGAAAGAAATCTGCACAAAACCATATGAGTAAAGTAAGCACAAAGCCAGCTAGAAGCTCATTGATCTATAGTCATGATCTGCCTGCAAGATGTGCAATTGTAACCATAGTACAATGTTTGTGGGAGTAATTAACCAATATCTGATTGGATTTAAGGTCTACTCCAACAGATAGAATCCATCCCTGACACTACTCATTTAGATAAGGGGGAAACGAAATACTACTGTTCTGCTAAAGAATATAACCATAAAGTAATTCATAGTTCAGTGCCTTCTTCTGCTATCATCAGAAAAGTTTCCTCCTGCAGTAGATGGAAACAAAAACAGGGACCCATATGTAGACAACACGAAGAACATTCCACCTAAATGAGAAGTCTCCACCAAATCTCTCCTATCAGGGATTAAGGAATCCTTCCAAAAATATGTGGAAAGGGTGTAAAAGCCAGAGGCAATGGAGGACTTCAGAGAAAACAGGCCTCTACACATTACATGGAAGAACTACAGATGAACTCACAGAGACTGTGGCAGCCTGCATAGGACCTGCACAAGTCTGTGCCAGATGTGGTTCCAGTGCTGAAGGGAAAGATAGACATAGCCCCATTTTTTACCTAGCTAGCTCCAACTGATTACCACTAAGGCCTGTCCACCCCCCCCCCCCCCCCTGTTTGTTATGGTTTTATTTTTTTTCTGAGACAAGGTTTCTTTGTGTAGTCTTTGCTGTACTGGAACTTGCTCTATAGGCCAGGCTGGCCTCAAAGTCAGAGATCCTCCTGCTTCATCTTCCTGAGGGCTGTGAATAAAAGCACATGTTATCACCTTCTGGCTTAAATTATTATATTATTGAGGATACAAATCTGAAGAGGAGACCCTAATTACCACTATATCAGTTATTCAATAGGAGTATCAGAAGAGTGAGAATGAACAAGTGTTTATGGGTATGTTTCTGTCACTCTCTGTCCCTGCCTCAGCCTGTGTCTTTCTGACTCTCTCTCCCCTCTGTCCCATCAGCACACATGTGTATATGATGTTTGCTTGAATGACATACTCTTTGTTCTCCACTAATATCTTATAATTTTAAAAAATATGTTTTTTATTAAAATATTACTATTTTACTTCTCCCTTCCCTTTCATCGCTTCAACACCTGTCCCAAAAAAACTCCTCAGTAAAAAGCCTACTATTTCTCAACAGATTTTAATTTATAAGCTTTGGCGATAGCATAATTAGGTAAAATGACTACTTCATTTTATAAAGTAAAGAAGGTCTTTTATCACCAGTCTAAAATGCCATTAAATTCATTTGTTTCCTCCCAGACGTCAGACCTTTGTAAGTGATTCAGTAATTTCTTTTCTTAAGAACAGGTTTAATGGTTATGTTTGTATCCTCTTATGACCTCTCCTCCTCCAATCTCACCTGTTAGTCCTTTGTTAGATAAGCTTATCCCTCTGTTATCTGGGGTATGAGACCTGCATTTAGGTGGGCTTGTAATTCATTATGAGGAAAAAATCATAATCTCTTTAATCAGTATGTAAAAATGTTCATTATCTGTTTCCTATGTATATATAAAATGTTGAGATTATTTTTATAATTTTGAGATTATGGGATTTTCATTTTCCCTCTACTATCCATAAACCCTCCCATATATATCATCCTATTTCAAATTCATTGCCCCATTTTTGTTTCATTGTTGTTACTCCCCACCTGTGTGTGTGTGTGTGTGTGTGTGTTTTGTGTAATATATAACCTGTTAAGTCTTTATTCTATTATATTTATAGATTTTCTTGGCTGACCATTTTTTGTGTTGGATAGCTAATTCCTGTGCTCTTCTCTAAGGAAGACACTTTTTCTCACTGTAGGCACTCTTAGCTGTAGGTTTTTTTTTTTTTTTTTTTTTTTTTTTTTTTTTTTTTTTTTTTTGGTTGTGGCCTCATGGGCTCTTCACCTTCTGTGTTAGCCTTCTACTAACGTTCTCCTGGTTGGTTTCATGATTTGGCAACTACATTGGTAAGACTTCATGGACGTATCATCTGACACTGTGAGGAAACAAAATCTCACCTCAAATTCCCTAATCCACTAGTTCTTACATTAACTTCACCTCCTCATTTTAAATAATAACTAAGCCTTCAGTATGTGAGTAGTGTTGCAAATTTATCAGTTGACTTAAGGCTTTATAATGCTGTTTCTTCTATGGTTGTAGTTTTCTAGAATGGATTCTGTGGGCTGCAAAGAGAGATTTCTGTGACAAAGATATTATCCTTTAATATTTTGTTAATGAAAAACTGGCAAAATATTATATTCTTAATCCACCAGAGTCACTGAGCTGTTTTTGTCCTGGGACTTCTCTACAATGAAGTTCTATCTGATTTAACAGATTTTTGACATACCAATACTATCATTGCTCTGCGGTACTACCAAAGAATAATATTTCTAAATTCTATGATACTTATTGTCTTAGAGGCACAATTAATGTGACAAAGCACCATGAGCAAAAAGCTAGCTCTGGAGGAAAGGATTTACTTGGTTTCCACTATGATGTCCATCACTGAAGGAAGTCAGGACAGGAATCCAAACAGGGCAGAAACCTGGAGATAGGGGTTGATGCATAGGCCATGTAGGGGTACCAATTACTGCCTTGCTCAGCCTGCTTTTTAATAGAACCCAGGATCAACATCCCATAGACAAGCCTGCCGACAACGTGCTGGGCTCTTCTTTATCAAATGCCTTCCAGCTGGATCTTATGGTAACATTTTTATCAGGTGAGTTTCCCTTTTTTCCGTCACTTTTAGTTGGTGTGTCAAGTAGACACAACTAGCTAGCAAAGTTTTACATTTTGTAGAGTATTCATAAAATTTTCACAACATCCATACTAGCTTGTATTTATTAAAAGAATCTGCAACTTCTCTGTACTTTGCCAATGATTAAAATCAAGGATCTATGTGATAATTAACTACATAATATATTTGCTGTGGAAAGATTCTCAAAGACACGCAAATGTCCGCTACAGTCCTATGTGTAAGAAAAGAATTCTTCATTGCATGAAGGATGTAGAGACAGGAACATGCATTTCTTTAAAAGTAATAGTAAATATACATAAGTAACGTTATTTTTAACAGAAGCACTAAATTTTAAGATATTTTATTAACAATTAAATATATATGTATATATATATCAAGTATAATTATTTATATTTCTTCTCTTTCACAATGTTCCCTTAACCTTTAGAGATGCTGTTTGACAGTGATATCTAGTTTATAGATAAACACTGAGCAATCACATATTCTCTGCAAAGGCTTGAGAATTTTGATAATCAACTTAACAGCCACACATATTTCAGCACATAGTGTAGGTCTATTTTTGAGAACTACATCATGAGTTGTCTTTTACATAGGACAGAGAAGCTCCACATATGAAATTGCAATGTTGTTTCCTAAATAAGATGTGAACAATTGTACCACCAGCTGACAGACCAGCGAGTTTGAGGAAATCAAACAAGGCTTTAGCCTTAGATGAAGATTTTTCATGCAATTAACTTCTAATGAGTGATGGATAATAGTATTTCCCAATAGTGAGCACTGTAATTGTTTATCCAATAAGAACTGGCAAGTAATAAAAACTTGTGTGTGTGTATATGTGTGTGTGCGTATGTGTGTGTGTGTGCAACACTAGATTTAGAAGGTTATATCTATATACTAGTTTGTATACATATGTATTAACAACTGAAGAATAAGATTCATATATTTGATAAGAACTATGTTGGGATAGACACAGAAGGAGTTGAAGGATAGAAAGGGAATGGAGAAAATGATACAAATATAGTACATATATATGACATAGAGGTGTTCTAGATTTAAAATTGTGATTTAAATATAGCTATAGACATTTATGGATACAGGGACACAAGCCCTGGAAGGGCTTCTCATCACCAAGAGCAATGATTTACTTCCCACATTTTATTCTAAGACATAAAAGAACATTTTCTATGTGACTACAATTTTTAATGTAAAGAAACTTAAAACATAAAGTAAATCATTTCTTTAACTATCATCATCAAGTGTAAACATTGGTTGAGACATTAATTATATTCTTTAACAATATATTGATATCTACATCATAGTATATATAAAATAAAATTCATATTAATATCAAAATTGCATAATAAATAATAAGCTTGTGCCTACATAAAATAGAGTAATAAAGGCCTATAATATTAACAAGACAATATTAAAAATACATTAATTATATCCATAACCCTTAGCCATGCTTTATGGACAACTTTTTATTAAAAGACATAACAATATGCACGTGCACATTTTTATGTTCTTGTACATGTGTGTGTAAGCTTGCATATGCCATATGGGAAGAAAGAGCAAAGAAATCATTGAACAAGAAGAAATGGGAAATATAAAATAAAAAGTGAAAAGGTGGGAATAGCTGTAAAATTCAGCTTGGTATTGTATAATCATTTGAAGTTTGGAACATTCCAGGCTTAAAGTAATAGACTAGGATATCAGTCATTCTTAGTTTCCCATAAATGATGAAATACTAAGTTACAAAAAATATCTCCTGTTTTTGTTTTTGTTTTCATCTAACTTTCTTTAGGTAGACTGTTCTTCCAGAGAATCATGTGAAGAAATTCATGGACTTGCATGCATAATAAAAATATTTATAGTTCAGCCTTATTCATGTTGACTTGCCCTTTTCTTTTCCACCAATTTTACTAACGGGACTGGGGAATGATTCCTTTACACAAAAATATTTTAATTACCACGTAGTTCTCATCATTATGATTTAAACTAATGAATAAATTATTTTATGCCTGGTGTAGTACTGTTTTCTCTTTTCAAACACTGCTTGAACCACTTGTTCTTTTAAATATAAGAATTTAGGGTCAGCACACACACACACACACACACACACACACACACACACCCATACACACATACACATAGACACAGAAACACACACAAACACAGACACACTCATACAAAAAAGCTGCTAAATAGTACAGTGTTACAATTCCCAACGTATTTATTCTAGCAAAAGTCTTTGTAATTCTTCCGTCAAATTTTTCCAATCTCATTCTCACAAATTCCGTCTCATTATTAATTAATTATTATTGTTATTATTATTATTATTTATATAAATCTTAATTATTTTATTTTTATAAATACATAATTTCTCCCATGTAAGATCCCAAAAGACTATGATTTTTGATCAACTGACAATGAAATTGCTTAATTTATTTATCCTAACAGCCTGCAATAGTACTTTCAAAATATTGGAAGTAAAACTTGTATTATGATTAACTTATATGGGTACAATACTTCATATTAGAGTAGAAATACATCTAATGTATGTTAAGAATAACCTTACATTTGAATGCTATAACACTGTATGCAGAATTAAACTTATTTTGCATCTATATACAAAATTCTATACCAGTGAATTAAAAATAGACTTGTGAGTGATAATTGAGGCATTAAGTTGAATCACTAATCTACTTTTTTGTTATGTCTTCCTTATATATTTCTATATTCCCCCTTCTTTCTTTTCAACCCCTATCTCAAAACAAAAGAATGGAAGATAAAGGAAAAGAGAGACATCCCTGAATCCAACCTTGTTTGCTCTCTAAGTAAGACTAATAATAACTTATAACCAACTCGCATTGAAAATAACCATGTTGTTGAATTAAAATTCCTCTACAAATTGGTATGTTAACATTTAGTAAATTATATTTAACAAGTAACATATTTATTGCAAATTGTTTCAATATCAATTTTCAATGGAATCTGAATTTATTATTTTTATTGATTTTAGATAGCTTTTCACTTAAATTTGCAATATAAGTGCATGGAAAATGTGTTTCTATTTGAATTGATACTATCTGAATACTATCTGAAGTACATAAAATATTTGATCATTGAATAAATTGAACTATGAATATAAAAATGCTTTAAACTATTGTTATATTCTTCCTTTCTAAGTTCTCCAAATTAATTTCAAATTCAAATAGACATAAAATAAATTTACTAAACATAGCATCAATAAGAATGCAAGATCTGATGACAGTTACACAGTTTAAAGTATACTTATTAACAGATGTATTGTTTTCCTGTCATCTTTGCAAACGATTCAAGAATAATGATTAAAAACTTGTCTATAACATTCTATTATAAATAATTATGAGGTAGAAGTTTGAAAGCAAGTGAAAATATCCCTGTAAACAAGCTATCAAATGGATTTAATTAATTTTACCAAACAGCAACTGTATTTTATCTGGTATGTTTAAGTAACCTAACAAAATGCGGCTTTTATAAATAGAATGTTGTTCAAAGAATGATTGATTATCTTTTTCATTCTGAATTTTATACATGGTCAGCATTTACAAATATTTAACTTTACAATATTTCAAAATGTAGATATAAAATGTTAGATTATCAGTGTTCCTATTTTAATGTTACCTGTAACAGTTTATGAAGTGTAAAATCTGTCTTGTTCATAGATTAGTACCACTGTCGTTGAATAATAGTTTCGGTAAAAGCATTTTTCAAGCATGCTGCATTCACTAGTGATATCCATTTCTAGAGATTAAAGATCCAAAACATATTGAGGATATAAAATTATAAAGTACTATGAATAACAAGGATAAACATTCTTATTTCTTTTCTTAAATTTTTGTTGAAAGATACGTAACAATTTTGTGGGAGCTTGTCTCATTTCTCAATTATTTTGAGAAAATTTTAAATATTCATTTTACTATGAACACTATGAATAAGGAAGGTGACTCCTATCAATCTCTCCTCCTTTAATGTTGTGCTAAAGAAAGTACCAAAATTCCAGATTCCTCATTCCAGGACTAGAGCCTTACTCATTTTGGCCATGGGATGCTTTTTTTAAATCTTTCCTCCATTCCCTAATTCCTTGATTTCTGTATTTTGTCCTGTCTATTTTCATTCCTTTCCTTGGATATTTCTGAGGAGTTTTACATCATTATCACCATCGTCATCATTACCATCAACATCATCAACAACAACAGCAATAATAGCAAGAACACCCAGAAAAGAAAGAAAGAAAAAGAAAAAAGGACAGGAGGAAAGAGAGAAAACTCCTTAAGATATACAGAGACATCTTGTGTACATATGCCTGGTTGTGTAGCTTTTTCTTCTTGGAAGATTCCAAACAATAGGAATGAAGATATCATTGACTTTTCTTCCTGTGCTTGAGACCTTTCCCTCCTGTTGGGTTGTCATGCCCTGCCTTTTTGTATCTTGTTTGCCCATGCTTGTTGGATGGATATCCCCGGAAGTCCTGCTTTTCTTAAGGGAAACAGAGGAAGAGTTGATCTGGAAAGTCAAAGTGGTGGGAGGAGGGTTTGGGAGGTGTGGTGGAAGAGGAAACTTCAGTCAGGACATAAGGTATGGGAGAATAAGAAAAAAAGTCCCTTATCTATTTTAGAATGTTAATACCACCTAAAATCCATATGAAATGTTAGAATTTATTCTTGGTATGCCATAATATGTGGCTGTCTTAATTAGTGTTACTATTGCTGTGATGAAGGAGAGGCCATTGAAGGGTCTTCTTTACTATTAGCTTGATATTTATTTATGGCTTGCTCAGTTGTTTTTTTCTTTAGGATCAAAGACAACAAGCCCAGGTCCTATCTTCACCCAAAAAAGGTTGAGAAACTTCCCCACTTTTCACTAATTAACAAAATGCTCTATAGTCTTGCCAACTAAAATGGAAGCACTCTCTCAAGCAAGGTCCCTCTTTTCAGTATGACTATAACTTGTGTCAAGTGAAAATGAATCTAACCAAAACAGTGACTTAGGAATAATGGTAAGAATTATTCATCATTACAATGCATACAGGGTAATTTCTCTGGCTTGAAATACTCCTAGTTCTTTTTGCCCAATTCTTAGCAATGAAAACATTTTACTATTCTGTACTTTTGTTTTTTCTAGAGAGTTGTGTAACTAGAACCATAAAATACATAGGGTTTTCAGAGTGGATTCTTGCATTTGTCATGTACATTTTAATGCCATCTATGTCTTTTCATGATATAATAGTCAGTTTCCTCTTATTGGGGAATAATATCATAGTGTCATTTTGTGTCCATTTAGCATCCATTAACCTACTGAAAGACATCTTATCGCTTTTAGATTTTGCTTATTAAAAATAAATTTACTGTAAATCTCAACTTGAAGAGTTTTGTATAATCATATTCCTTTACATAAATACTAAAGATCATCTTCCACAAACTCACTGGGACTGTAATGTTGAGCCAGGGTCTGGGCCATGACATAGACTTACCTCAGGTTTCTAGGCATTCTGCATTTTTGCCCTTGATTTTTGTCACTTGATTTCTAAAAGTAGGTGTGTCCTTATCCTACCAATCCCTTTATCCACCTCATCCCCTTAACCCTTACCCTACAGTCCTCAATTCCCCTGCCCCTCTCAACCTTGACTTCTTTCCTCCTCCTTTCCCAGTATCTATGGCTCCTCACCCATGTCTCACAGGGTCTTGCTTTCCCCTCCCTTCTCTTCTTCCGTGCTCCTTCCTCACTCCTGTCCCGTTACTCACAAGCATCCCTCCCACACCTTCACCCATAGAAAGAGGCAACAGGATATGGTGGACCAACCTGAATCTATGTCCCTTTCCCACCACAGAATGAATCAAACAGAAGAAAGAGTAGTTTCCTTTTGAGGAACCCCCCTCCATTTTGGAAAAAAATTTTACTGTCTACCCAAGTCAACCACCTGATCCAAATATACCACTGAATTTTGTATAATGTGTACCATATTCTAACTAGCAGCCTCACATCAGATGAAAAAGAAAAATACATCTGGACTTCTGGTTCATCCATTTAGACTGTTTCCTTGCATTAAATAACCACATTCTTACTGCTGTAGAGGAGAGATTTCAAGCAATGGAACCCATTTTAAATTATCAGGACGTTGGCCTGGGGAGGGCTCTATTTGACATAACCTCATGATCACATGCCTTTCCAAAGAGGGTATCCAAAAACAAACCAATAAATCCCACCCCACTGTCAATTATCGTAGGTCATGGGTATCACTGTCAAAAACTTGGCCCACCTCATTGAAGCTGTGACTAAGTACACTGAGTCCATTGAGTTCTTTAAGCAACTTGCCCCTGACATCCACAGCAAGCTGATCCAGTTATAAAAGGGGCACAAGGCTCAGAAGGAATGCTGAGATAAAGCATTCCAGTTATTTAACAGAGGTGACGAAACAGATGTAAAAAAAAAGAAAAAAGACAAGGGCCTTACAAAAGAGGAGAGGTCAGACAGTCCAGTTTTAGTTTCTGACTTCAGTTCTTTAGTTCCATCCATCATTGATCCTGCCCATAGTGCTTCCTGAATGGAAATACAGACCCTCAGGTGCTTCACGTCAAAAAGCAAACAGACTGGACCCTGGGCTAAGAGCATAAGAACTCTGTGCATTTTAATCATTGCTCTATAAATCTCTTCCAATAGTGTCAGCCATTAATTGTAAACATATATTATTTTTAAAACTTCTGTATTTCTGTTGGCGTGTGTGTGTTGTGTATGTTATGTGCACACCAATCAGCGACTGCACAGAAGCTAGAAGAATACATTAAGAACCCTACTCCGTCACTCTCAACCTTCTCCCATTGAGATGGGCTCTGTCTCATTCCTACACCTTCAGACTTGGGATTAGAGGTGTGTCAGCCAAGCCTTGCTCTTATCTGTTGGTTAAAGAAGAAATGCAGGTGCATCAAGTGCTCTCATCTAGCGTCTCACCAGACAGCCATGTAGAAGTTCATTCTGAATAAATGCTCAAGTACAAGCAACGGTCTCACTGACAACCGTTAATTTATTCCCCTGTGTGCTTTGAACCTTGTAAACAAATTATAGTATGTTAAATAACTAACATAACATTAGCCATAGCAATGTGTTTTTATTTTTATGTATTCAGATACTGTTTATCAGATCCTCCCTCAGCTTTTAATATAATATCTTAATTTAGCGAGGAAATAACATATGACATTAAAATGCTTCTATGTGTACAAAGAACTAAAATTTAAGACTTTTCTACTTAAATAACACACCAAATATCTATTATTTTCTTAGTAACACAGTTAACTGTGGGAGATCAGCCCTTAATATAATGTAGAAATTTACTTTATGTAGTCATAGCATGGTTGTTTAACTTCTGCTTGATATTTTTCTTACTGTTTAATATTTGAACTTCTATATTTATAGCAGTGAGGAAGAATATATTCAAAAAGTCCTTCTGCAAACACTAGGTCCTCAAAGGACAGAAAAAACTGCGTCTCAGCTGAAATGATTTCACGCTTCCCAAGGAAAGTATTTAATTTATATTCTTTAACTGACATATTAATTCTAATATTTTTTCTTTGAACTCTCTGCATGGAAAATATTTCTGCATAGTAGAGCCCTAGCTCAGAAATATTGAAACTGCGGGAGAAAACAAATATTAATAGTATAACTGTAGTTGCATGCCAAGCATCTGGCTTTAATACTGAATCTGCATACAAAGCTCTAACTGCATGCTTTCTTACAGAGTAAGAGGAATAAACTTACAGCACGGTTCATTTAGTCTAACACGTTTCACTTGGATGAAATATCCAGATGTTCTGGCATACAAAACATAGTCTGGCAGAGAATAACATAGTTTATTTCAGAAAGAAAATAATATAGGTAACAAAAACAAAGACCTTTCAGCCTACAATTGTATATCACATCTTTTTGTTATTCTACAGTGCTTCTGAATGTTCCAGTGACTTATAAAATACAAAATGAAAAGTAGTGAAAAAGTTAATAATAAGAACTACTGAGTTTAGATTGGAATACCATAGTACTGTCATATTTAGGTTTAACTGAACAGCACATCTTACCTATCATTTTGTTTAGCTGTTTCTATGAGATAGTATTAATGTATTATTGCAAGGCAAAAGACTATAATGTACTATAATCTTTCCTTGTTTATGTATGTACACACAGAGATCACTATAATTACAAAGAAGAGATTTTTGCCTAATCCCAGGTGCTTCATGAAATTATTGTCTGTATACCTCAGACATTCACTTACTCAAGGTAAAAACATAAGGACAGATATCTTTGGAAGACATTCCAAAGGTAGGCATGCAGAATTTATTCCTTCTTTAGCCATATTCCTCTTGGAAGTCTACAGAGTAAAATTAGACATTGGAGATTTCTGTCTCTTTTGGAAAAGTTGAATATATCCATTTATAAGGATATATTCTTTATTTAGGAGGAAAGAATTTGATTACTGATGTTAAGGATTGGTGGTCTGCTGATTTATAAATTCTGTGTAAAAAGAGAGTCTATGGCATGCCCCAAATATCTTGGAGTATCTGAGACTTAAGACAAAGTAGGAGCAGAGCTCAAGTTGCAAGCATAGGCACAAAATAATGAATCTGTAATTGAAGAAACAGAGAAATGACAATAAAATAACATAAATAGAAGAGAAACAAAACTGAAGGCAGATGAAATGATGGAAAAAATATACCTGATGATCTTACTACCTTGTAGAACATACTCAAGGAATATATAAACAAAAATTAATTTATATACTATGAATAGTTTAATTAATATTATTTAATATGGAAATATTTAAAATAAATTATAAATAAAGCTATGATGAGCTACAAATATGTGTATTGTAGTAACTACATATGTATTTCATACTTTTTATTTGGCTCCTTTTCTTTTGCTTGTTTGTTTAGTTATATATTACTTTGTTTTATTTTTTTCTTTTATTAATATTATTTTGGTGCCAATTTTTTTTTCTAATGAGAAGTAGAAATAGTGAGAGCAAGTGAGGGAAATCTCAGAGGAGTTTCGTGGCATAATCAAAATATATTGTATGAAAATCTATCTTTAATAAAAGAAAGAAAAGTCTACGTATGAGTAGACTTTTACATACACATAAGAAAATCAATCAATCAAACAAACAAACCAAAACTATAGATTAAAGACCTCAACATAAAACCAGAGACACAATAGGATGTCCTCCCCTCTGTCCCAGTTTCCTGGAAAGGGAAGGCTTTCATGGGACATGCCCATTGGGCTAGTATGCAGATATAAGTGAGTATATACCATTTGAGTCTTTCTGCTTCTGGCTTAACTCACCTATTATGATTATTTCTAGCTCAATCCATTTATCCACAAATTTCTGGAATTCTTTGTTTTTAACAGCTGAGTAGTATTCTATAGTGTATATGTACCACAGTTTCTTTATCCATTCTTCTACTGAGGGACATTTAGGCTGTTTCCATGATCTGGCTATTATAAATAAGTGAGATATGACTTTCTCATGTACTCTGGTGCCTCACATTTGACTATGTCCTCTGGAGGGGGAGACCTAGTGGCACTCAGAGGAAGGACAGCAGGTCACCTAGAAGAGACTTGATACCCTATGAGCATTTACAGGGGGAGGTAATCCCTCTTAGGAACAGTCATAGGGGAGAGGAATAAGGGGAAAATGGGAGGGAGGGAAGAATGGGAGGATACAAGGGATGGGATAACCATAGAGATGTAACAAGAATAAATTAATAAAATAAATTAAAAAAAAAGATGGGATCCCAGTTACATAGTGAAGCCTCTTCCCAGATAATACTCGATGTATTGATGCAGACATCACCCTAAGGTGAACTTGTAAACTTGGTTAATTTTGTTCCTGAGGAGCTATTTGCTTCTTTGCTGTTCTAGTCCCCTTTGTGAACTTTCTTCCTCTGAGTTCCCAGAGTTCACCCATGTTCTTCCTTGTTCAGCCATGTGGAATTTCATGTAGAAATCTCTGGGTCTATTCCAATAATATTCCTAAACCTAAAAAAAAAAAAAAAAAAAAAAACCAGAGACACTCAATCTGTTAGAAGAATAAATGGGGAAGAGCCTGGAACTCATTGGCACAGGAGACAACTTCCTGAACCCAACTCCAACAGCCCAGGCCTTAAGGTCAACAATTAATAAATAGGACCCCATGAGCCTGAGAAACTTGTGTAAGGCAGAAGATACTGTCAACAAAACAAAGGGACAGGCTAGAGACTGGGAAAGATCTTCAACAACCCTACATCTGACAAAGGTCTAATATCCAAATTATATAAAGAGCTCAAGAAATTAAATACCACCAAATCAAATAACCTATTTATGAAATGGGGCTCAGAATTAAACAGAATTTTCAATACATGAATATCAAATGCCTGAGAAACACTTAAAGAAATGCTCAACATCCTTAGTCATCAGAGAAATGCAAATCAAAACGTCTCTGAGATTCCATCTTATACCCATGAGAATGGCTAAGATCAAAAACTCAAGTGACAGCACATGCTGGCGAGGATGTGGGGAGAGAGGAACACTTCTTCATTGCTGGTAGGAGTTCAAACTTGTACAATCACTTTGGAAATCAATCTGGCACTTTTTCAGAAAACTGGAATTAGGGCTACCTCAAGACCAAGCTATTCCAGTCCTTGGAATATACCCAAAAGATGCTCCGCCACACAGAAGGACATATGCTTAACCATGTTCATAGCAGCCTTATTCATAATAGCCAGAACCTGCAAACAACCTAGATGTCCCTCAGTCAAAGAATGGGTAAAGAAACTGTGTTTTTTTAACTAAAAAATAACTATTAGTAGCATGTAAAGTCAGATTAATTTGTGTTTAATTTAAAGAGTTTGTGTATGTGTGTGTATTTGTTTGTTTGTTTGTTTGTGTGTGTGTGTGTGTCAGTGTGAATAAAACATTGCAATGACCAGGAATTGATAAGCAAGTGAAAAGTGGAAAATTTAAACTATATTATTAACAAAACTGCTTATAAAGAGAAGAATTTCAGTGAATAGAAGTCTCTGCCCAGAATACTGTATCTCAAGTCACTGTGGTGTTGTGCTGGTGGAACTTGGCAATTGACCCATTGGAACTTGGAACTCTTAACTTTTAAGATGTGATGGAAGCTGCTCTCAGGTAAAGTCTCCTCAGAGACCCTTTATGATAGATCTTCTCAGGAAAGTTGTGGACAAGAGCTGCTGACTTTATCATGCTGATTATACTAACACCAGGTGTTGGCATAGAAAAAGTGTTAGTATTGCACAAAGCACAGTCATACCTTCATAAAGGCAACCTAATCTGGGTGAGATGCCAAGAACAGCTGCTGGGTTAGTCCTTCAGGCTCCAATGCACAGTTGGTGTTTGGTACTGAAAAAGGAGAATTCTTGGGGGCCAGTGTCTGAATAAAGCTATGTACTCTGCAGGAGCCACACACAGTGAGCACTCAGGAACTGAAATAATCACCCTTTCACAATTCTCTAGTATTTCCTATTGACCAAGCTTACTGCTAATAGAAAAATATATATAAAAGAAAAAGGTTTAAGGCTCGCCTGCATCTTCTCAGAACAGAAGAACTGATAAAATGGGCATAAAAGCAAATTAGTAGTTTAGTCTTTACACAAAGGATACAATTGAAAATCCAGTGCATCTCAACATATGCTCTATTGTGTGCAAAATTAGACTCAAACATATATACATACCTATATATTAAGAGATTAACAAAAATAATTTACTGTAGATATTAATAATCTCAATATAAAAGTTTGCTTTACTTATTCATTTTGTATTTTTAGTCATTTTACTTAATTAAAGAAGGCTTCTATGGCTTCTGTTTATTATACACTTAGCCCCAGGATAACTTTCGTATACAGTGGAGAAAATACTAAGTAAGGATTACTAGATGCCTAATAGGATGTTAACACAGCACTCTGTCTAATAACTGAAATGACTACTGGGTGAAAAGCAAATGGGCAGAGTGCATGGTGTAGATTTTCTGGAAATATGTGGAATTATATTTTGAATATGAAATGACCCCATGAGTTCATTAGTTGAACACCTCCTATCTAACTTGGTACATTACGATGAAGGTCATTGATCCTTTGGGAGTGACACCTTATGGTGGAAGTTGGTCACATAGAGTGAAATTTTGAATGCTATGCATAGCTCTGGTTATATTTGTTCTCTTTTATTCTTAATCTGTCACCAAAGCACAGATTCTTCATACATGGTCCACTTCCATGAACTGAGCTTCTTTGCCCTGCCTTCCCCATAAAGGGCTGTAGGTCCCTGAAATTCTAACCCAAAATAAGGTTTCCTCTCTTTACTTGTGCATCCAGGAATTCTGTAGGAGCCACAAAAAAAAAAAAAAAAAAAAAAAAAAAACTCATGTTATATGATTTATTATCGAGTGGAATAAATGATAAAATTAAATTTACAGCACACTGATCAGGATGCATTACAACTTAAAGCCAGTGGATTATTACTTTTTGGAATTTCTCTTTTCGTGTTCGTGGAACATAGTTGAGTATAACTAAGCACAGTTACAGATTCAAAATGGTAGATTAGGAGACACTACTTGATATGAGTAACTAGAATATTTATTTTTTATGCAGCTTCATTAAGATCTCTTTGGCCTACATTTGAACTCACAGCCCAACAAGTAACTGATCAATTTTCATGTTCTTTTTTTCAAAGTGAGTAAGCATATTATCACGATAGGCGTTGAACTTATCATTGTATTCTCTCTGTTTTAATTTATTACATACTTCTATTTCATTGATACCATGTTGTATAATTGTCAATTTCTGCTGCTGTCTCAGCTTGGGACATGGTAATTTTACTCTTGTTTATTTAGAGACAACAGAAGATTTGGTATCTGGTAATGTTGCTGTCTGTTGCGATCATTGTATTCTTCACTTGTCCTCAAATTCTTTCAATGTCACCAAGAACATTCTACTACCATGATATAAGTTAGAAAGTTAACTCTCTACCATTTAATAAAAAATAAGTTATGAGGAGTAGAGCTTTGCAATATCCATTTTAAGTAAAATGTTTATATGCGTACTAGGTTAAAAAATTCATTTTTTAAAAACAGTTGACTCAGCATGTATGCTGCTTTTTTCACGTGATAAGTATTTCCTTCTCTAGAAGCTCCATTATATTTGAAGTTACACATACACTTTAAGGGTCAATAGATGCTGAGTATCAATAAGTTTCAAATAGTGAGGCAACTTCTACATTATTTAGAATATTCTGAAGAATATTGCCTTACAAAAAAGCTAAACCTTTTTAGGAAGGTGCTGCACTGTATTTTGTCTCTATCCATACAAGCTCTAACTCTCAAACCTCTCAGTTTTAACGAAGGTGGTATAATCTGTAGCAACCCCTCTTTGAACTTGGACTGGATATTTTAACATGCTCCAGACCACTGAATCCTACATTTGTAAAAGATTGGTCTCTTTATCTCTTGTTCATGTGTCTCTTCCTAAAACATCTCAAGCACTCATTACTTTCTGTGCAAAAGATACTGTTAGAATAATACATAACTGCCTCTGATGAAGCTTGAAACTTAGTTGAAACTTCATTATCTCAGACAAAAGCTATAAATCAAATGCAAATGGGACTCTTCATAGTTTCCATAAAGAGTTTATTATTTACAAGTTAACTACTACATAATTATAGATGTATTAAATATGTGTTAGCCAATAGCATTTCCCTAAGGTCCATTTGACTTATTCACTGGCCATACTTGAGAATTAAAGGCGCATATGAAAGATATGTATATGTGACTGTTTATTTAGGCTTCTATGCTTAAATTAGTATATATGATTTTCATAGAAATATAATATTCATTTGATTTTTATTGTCTACGGTGGTGAAAATTCTAAGCACTTCCTTTTAGCACTTTGTATCATCATACTGGACCAAGGAGGCCCAGTGATATGACGTGTTGGGCTTGTCACTGTGAGCACTCCTCTGCTAGTTAGAATATCAGAATACAGTATGATTTATTTTCCAAGGAGCTGTCCATAGGGCAGGATCTGAGTACATCAAAGTCTGAAAGCTGAGCTATGGTTGCTTGCCAGATTCTTAACTGCACCATGCTGCTATTGTTTTGGTGATATTTGGCCAAATAAGTAGAAATAATTTCAAAATAAATTACAAAAGTAAGAAAAAAACATAAACCTAAATTTATACTCATCAAACAGCATATAAGAGAGAACTTAGTGATGGATAAAAATAATAACTGGCACATCATTGATTGTGAATAAACATTCATATTTGAAGGGGATTAATGAGATGAAGCAGTATTTTTCTTATATCATGTGTAGATATCCCAAGTAAAACTCTTAAAATTATTGTATCTACCTTAGTTACAATGGATTACATCTATAAAAAAGCATTCACACCAGTTTCAGGGATCAATCTAGAAAAAGGGCAAGATGATTCTAAGGAGACAGATCAGAGAGCTTAATGTGAGATTGTGTTTCTTAGTAATGTTAGAAGCTACAGCAATTAAGTCTCATGAATGTTGGCATGATCAGAACTGCACAAGGTCAATAACAAAGGGCATGCTAAAGTGGATGGTGGAAAGATCATGAGGCCTGAACCTTAAACAAAGAAGTGTAGGTAACTAAGGAGTTCTGAGTGAGGGGGGAAATAGTATTATACAAGGAAGAGCATACCAAATGGTTGTCCAGTATCAAATGTTCGTTCGTCCTTGAATACGTAGATACAAGCAACATTATACAAGCTAAGCAGGTTGTATTTAGGAAATATATATATATATATGTATATATATATATATATAAAATATATATGGAATGTATATTAGGTATATATATCTGGAATATATATATGGGTGTGTGTGTGTGTGTGTGTGTGTATACCATGTATTTGATGTATTTGAAAGACAGCAAGGACAGATAGATGGAAGTGTTTGGTGGGAAGAAAAAAAGATGGGAGAAATTATGTAATTATAATTTCAAAAATTAGAGATTTAGTTTGATAGCACAGCAATGAGAAAATATAATGTATCCATGAAACTTTGAAACATGTATTTGAATTAAGATTTATGGCAATCAAACATTTGGCATTCAAGCTAAAAACACAAGTAAAATTATTTTATACTACATGCAAGTAGATAAGTGATGCAAAACTCTGATAAGATTTTAAAAGGAGGGTGAGTAAAAGTATATAATAAAAATGTCAAAGATTTTAGATGAATGCAAACCAATATCCCAGTTCTGAAATGGCATCTGTATTAGACACAATTGTCAAAATTAAAAACTCGTGCTGAAAGTTGTATTTTTAAAAAAAATCTCATACATATTCTTTTTAAGAAACACAGTGAAAGCTAAATAACTACCCAGACTGTTTATAGGCGAGTAGGAAGGTGTGTTTCAGGAAAATGCAAGCACAGTAACATGTTAGTAGAGCCTTACTGACTGAAAGACTGAAATGAAAGGAGAAAGCACTAAAAAGGATAAAAACGGGCATATAATTTTGAAATCTACAGAAGATTGTTATTCATATTTAATTTACATAGTGTCCAGGCAAGAAACTATACACCTTATAAATGTAAGCATATAATATACAAGAAAATTAAAAATAAATATAATCATTAACATAGACCTTTAAGTTCAGGAATCAATAAAAAGAGCCATGGATGCCTTTTGAGGGCAAGAATTAATCAACTATTTATAAAAATATCTTGCTTATTTGCAAGTGTTCATTTTATTTAAAAATTTTGATTAGAGTTATTAGATTTTGTACAGGAATTCAGGATTTCTAAATGACATAGAAGGTAGAAGAACATACAAGTACATAAGAAAATACAAGAAATACTTGAAAAGTATGAATATATATATATATATATATATATACACACATATATGTTTTTGTTGTAATTAGACTTCAAAGTTCTGAATGTTTAGAAAAAAATTAAATATATTCCTTTACCTTACTCCTAAAAATGTAACTTGGGTTTTCATTATGTTAATTGTATCCTTCAATTAGCAGATGTGTTTATGATTATTTTAATTTTGTACTCTCATGGTTCATAGAAATTTTTATTTAAGAAAACACTTCTATGATTAATTATTTGATTGTTTATATATCCAGATATATAACCTACTATGGAATAATTTTTATATCTCTGAAATTGTGAATCAAAGATAATTTGTGTGAATTTATGCATGTATATTCATATAGTTGAGCACACATCTTAAATTGTGAATGCATGTGCTTTTTATATATGTAAAAGTGTACATGTATATATATATATATATGTGTGTGTGTGTGTGTGTGTGTGTGTGTGTGTCAGTTGTGGGAACTGATGATTAGTTTTGTCTTTTTTAATGATGAGAACATAATTTTTATCAACTTCCACATTTCATAAATAGATATGATAGCAGTTTATTTAAGATTCATGATGAAGGTACAACTTGCTTAGTGTTGCCATGTTACTCTTCAGGCTCTCCATATGATGAGTTAATCCTGAGAGATGAATCCAGTTTCTTTGAAACTCACTACTACATGAAACTTACATTCTTTTGACATTTTAATCTGTGTGAAAAGTGTATGTTCCAGTTTTATGCATAAAAACCAAAGATGCCGAAGATATATTTCCATGCCTCATAAAACTCTGAATCACACGTCTTACGGTTTTGAACTGAAGAAAAGTTAACAATACCTTGAATACATTCAGAAAACAAAACTTCTTTTTCTTTGTGAATTCATTTAGGTCACCAAACGACTTCACTCTCACTGTGTTATTTGTAAAATGACAGAACTAGTAAGGAAATATTACACTATCAACTTCTTACAACAGTTTTGGATCTGAATGTTAAGTTGATTAAAAATGATATTTTTATTTCTTTCTGATTTGATAGTCAAAATATTTATCAACTTATCATATTGGAGAAAAATAGCTCATATATTGTCACCAACATTATGCATGAAAAATCTCCTTAATAGAAATTGAGTTTACACAGATATACTTGCTAAATGTCTACTTGATATTTCTTATTTATTTAAATATTTTTATAGAATTAAAATTATAGATGTATTTTAAAAAATTGTCATTACACTATGAAAAAATATACTTTCACAAGAAAATAATGTATAAATATCATACAGAGTTAGACTTCAAGCTCACTCCCAGGCTAAGATCATTTGAAGAAAAATAGATAAATTTTCAATGAAAAAAAACCAAAAATATTGGTAATTAATAATTATAACCTAATAAGACCAAGAAATATTCCTTGAAAACAGGAATAGGAGACAAGCTTGTTTTGATTTTTTTTAACATGGATATGCTGACTGTTGTTGATTTACTCATGGAAAATTGATTAAAATGTGTGCTTTGTGAGGAAGTTATATCCTCTAGTCTAGCACCTTCCACTAGGGATAGTTTATTAATTCCTAGCTCTTCTTTCTCTAGTGTTCTTAATGTTAGAGTCACAAAGATTAACATATAAAAACATTGCACGGATTTGAGCAAATCTTCCATTTAAGATTGGGTGAAAGAAAAAGATGAGTCACTTTGAAACTTAAATTAATATTCCTTATAAATGGAGAGATACTCAAGGAAATCCCTCTAAAATCGGGGACCAGACAAGGCTGCCCACTTTCCCCATATCTCTTCAATATAGTTCTTGAAGTTATAGCCAGAGCAATAAGACATCAAAAGGAGATCAAGGGGATCCAAATGGGAAAGGAAGAAGTCAAATTATCCCTATTTGCAGATGATATGATAGTATATATAAGTGACCCCCAAAATTCAATCAGAGAACCCCTACAACTGATAAACACCTTCAGCAAATTGGCAGGATACAAAATAAACTCAAAAAAGTCAGTAGCTTTCCTATATACAAATGACAAAGAGGAGGAGGAAGAAATTAGAAAAATTACTCCCTTCATGATAGCCACAAGCAATATAAAATACCTAGGAATAACCCAAACCAAGCAATTGAAGGACTTATTTGAAAAAAACTTTAAATCTCTGAAGAAAGAGATGAAAATGACATCAGAAGATGGTGGGATCTACCTTGTTCGTGGATTGGGAGAATCAATATAGTAAAAATGGCCATCTTACCAAAAGTAATTTACAGATTCAATGCAATCCCTATCAGAATACCTACAAAATATTTTGAAGATATTGAAAGAACAATTCTCAACTTGATATGGAGAAACAAAAAGCCCAGAATAGCAAAAACAATCCTATACAATAAAAGATCCTCTGGAGGAATCTCCATACCTGATCTCAAGTTATACTATAGTGCAACAGTAATTAAAACAGCATGGTACTGTCACAGCAATAGCCTATTGGATCAATGGAATCGAACTGAAGACCCAGAGATGAATTCACATACATTTGGTCACTTGATTTTTGACAAAGAAGCCAAATCCATTCAATGAAAAAACGACAGAATCTTCAAAAATGGTGCTGCTCTAACTGGATGTCTACATGTAGAAAAATGCAATTAGACCCCTATTTGTCACCATGCACAAAACTCAAGTCCAAGTGGATTAAAGACCTCAACCAAAAACCAGAGACATTAATCCAGTTAGAGGAAAAAGTGGAGAAGAGTCTGGAACACATAGGTACAGGAGACAACTTCCTGAACAGAACACCAACAGCCCAGGCCTTAACGTCAACAATTAATAAATGGGACCTCAAGAGGCTGAGAAGCTTCTGTAAGGCAGGTGACACTGTCAAGAGAACAAAGTGACAGCCTACAGACTGGGAAAAGATCTTCACCAACCCTTCATCTGACAAAGGTCTAATATCTAAAATATACAAAGAACTCAAGAAATTAAACACCACCAAACCAAATAACCCAATTGAGAAATGGGGCTCAGAACTAAACAGAGAATTCTCAACAGAGGAATATCAAATGGCTGAGAAACACTTAAAGAAATGCTTGACCTCCTTAGTCATCAGAGAAATGCAAATCAAAACGACACTGTGATTCCATCTTACACCCATCAGAATGGCTAAGATCAATAACTCAACTGACAGCACATGCTGGCGAGGATGTGGAGAAAGAGGAACACTCCTTCATTGCTGGTGGGAATGCAAACTAGTACAACCACTTTGGAAATCTATCTGGCGCTTTCTTAGAAAACTGGGAATAGGGCTTCCTCAAAACTCAGCTATTCCACTCCTTGGAATATACCCAGAAGATGCACTACCACACAACAGGGATATATGCTCAACCATGTTCATAGCAGCCTTATTCATAATAGCCAGAACATGGAAACAACCTACGTGTCCCTCAGTAGAAGAATGGATAAAGAAACTGTGGTACATCTACACCTTGGAATACTACTCAGCTATTAAAAACAAGGAATTTCCGAAATTTGTGGATAAGTGGATTGAACTAGAAATTATCATAATGAGTGAGTTCACACAGAAGCAAAAAGAGCTAAGTGGTATATACTCATTTATATCGAGACACTAGTCCAAGGGGTACTTCCCCAAGAAAAATTTTACCTACCAGGAAAGTGGGTCAGAGGGGAGGACATCCTATTGGGACTTTAGGTGTGAGAAGCCTGGGAGAATGAGGAAATGGAAGGATCCAGTGGGTCCTGGAAAACTACAGGCGGATCTGGTCCCTGGGGTTCTCTTCAAAGTATGGCACCAGCCAAGAAAAATGTAGGCAATAAACTTCAAAACCCTACCCAGACTAGCCGATAGACAGGACATTCTCCACCGTTAAGTGGAGAAGGAGATCTGACTTTCACACAAACTCTGGTGCCCCATAGTTGACCATGTCCCTGGATGAGGAGCCCTGGTGGCACTCAGAGGAAGGATAATCGGTCACCAAGAAGAGACCTGATATCTATGAGCATATATAGGGGGAGGAGGTCCCCCTCAGTTACAGTGATAGGGGAGGGGAGTAGGGGGGAGTGGAAGGGAGGGAGGAATGGGAGGATACAAGGGATGGGCTAACAACTGAGATGTAATATGAATAAATTAATAATAATAAAAATTCCTTATAAGCATATGCTATGTTCAAAGTAGAACTATGGTACTGAATTAATTGTTGGGGAAAACAATTGCTGTTGATGTCCTCCATGAAACATTTGTTTTGCCAATATTATCCCTAAAGTATACTTGGAAAATATATACAAGAATTACTCTGTTTTCTAAAGTATATTTTACTCCCTGCAGATCATAAGGAATTTAGTACTATGTATGTGTTACATAATAATAGACATATCTTTTCAGAATATTTACTATTCACAAAGAATACCCTTTATTCATATTAAAGAATAACCCAAAATTTGTCCAAGTGAGCAGAAACACTATTATCTGTGTTAATAAAATAAATGCTTTCTCTAAGGATAATGTGCATCTTCACTAATTGAAATAATAAGAAAAAAATAAAATCATCAAAGTGTGCAATTTAAATCTGTATGTTTTACTTAAATTTTATGTATATTATCTAAGGTTTATTGTGTCTAATACACATCACAACACATTAATTAATAAAACTGTTGTTAGTACATCAGGAATTCTAAAGAACATCCTCAGTCATGTGGGCTACACTGATTGGACACAGTGATTCATATATATGTAAATATATTATGTATATATGTATATATACATATATATATAAGCATGTTTATATGTAGATATGTTTATATAGATATGATTACACACATGATGTAAATTTTAGACAGAGACATTAAATAAAGGGAAAAGTGGTGTCTGAGAGCATATGGAGTAGGTCTATGAGCTAGATACAAAATATATGAAATTCCCAAAAAATAGAATTATGAAAATTAAAATCAGAGGAAAAGGTATGTGTGGATTATATATATATATATATATATATATATATGTATATTTATGTATATATATATATGTGTGTGTGTGTGTATGCACTTTGATTCAGTATAATTATTATAAAAATAAAAGTGTTTCTGCTTCTGGGTTAACTCACTCATTATGATCATTTCTAGCTCAATCCAAGACTCAAATGGTATATACTCACTTATATCTGCATACTAGCCCAGTGGGCATGTCCCACAAAAGCTTTCCGTTACTAGGAAACTGAGACAGAGGGGAGGGCATCCTATTGGGACTCTAGATGAGAGAACAACGGGAGAATAGCAATGTAGAAGGATCCAGTGGGTCCTAGAAACCTACAAGTAGAACATTATGATAGGCAGATTTGGGCCAAGGGGTCCCACTCAAACTAAGGCACTAGCCAAGGACAATATAGGCAGTAAAATTTAAACCCCTACCCAGATCTAGCCCATGGACAGGACAGTCTTCACACTTGAGTGGAGAGTGGGATATGACTTTCTCATGTACTCTGGTGCCTCACATTTGACTATGTCCCCTGGAGGGGGAGACCTAGTGGCACTCAGAGGAAGGACAGCAGGTCACCTAGAAGAGACTTGATACCCTATGAGCATATTACAGGGGGAGGTAATCCCTCTGAGGAACAGTCATAGGGAGGGGAATAAGGGGAAAATGGGAAGGAGGGGAGAATGGGAGGATACAAGGGATGGGATAACCATAGAGATGTAACAAGAATAAATTAATAAAATAAAAAATAAAAAAAATTTAAAAAATTAAAAAATAAAAAAAAGACACACACACACAAAAAGTGAACACATACTCAAAAACTTTTATGAGAACATGTTAGAGCTTATTTCACAACCATAAATCATGGAAATACTGGAAGTCAAACAAGTCATACCTAATAGCCCATTGTTTGTAAAAATGTGAAATGACTACTATCAGACAAAAACTATGTTGAACTTTAAAGGTGTAACAAACTGTATCTGATATTAAATTATTTCAAAAACCTATGAAAACATGGAAATGTTTTTAGATTAAGATAATGATATTATCTTAATATGTGATCTTCTAACTTAAAAGAATTATTACTATCTTAGTTTTGCATTGTTGAAGATTAATTGTGCCCATCATCTTACATGCATACAAAGTCAATTTCAGCCAGCAATACATAATCTAAGTGTTAAGCAAACCAGATATGACTCCAAAACCACCTTTTTCTTTGAAATTCACTAATAATTCTGTTGCTCATTAATAAAAAAGCAATGTATTTTTGCCAAAACGAAAAAATGATGAAAAGCAGCATTCTCCTTTCCTAGTATGTACATATTTTTCAAAGGCTGACATGTTCTATGCCTTTCTCTATCCTTGAGATCTAAGGTCCCTCAAGCAGTTATCAAAATATTTAATGAAACATTTTAAGCATCTGCTAATGATTCAGGATTTCAACTTCAAAGAGATTAACACAATACCCATTCTTCAATATATGAACCAGTTCAGATAACTTTAGTAGTTGGACTAATGACTTCTAAGGCTCGTTTTCTTATCTCTACTTAGGAATAACAAAGCTGTTACACTATTTTCTCTGTGCTATAATTAAGATCAAACAAATTAATATGTGTTAAAAGTGGAGTGGCACATAATTACACCTCTTTACTTTCTTATATCTGAATAAATTCACAAAATAGGCATAAAAGTTAATGACTTAAATATAGATATCTTTTTTATAATTTGAATGTACTGTAGGTACAGAATAAATCAACAAAATTTTCTTTTAAATTCAACTGTTGGAAGCAATTAAAGAGCTAAGAAGAACTGATATTTTATTAGATCATTATTTATCTAAAATATGCTGGCCTTAACTCACCCTTGCCAGATATAGAAGGGCGATTTTTGGATCGGGAGTAAAGTGTGTAGGTTGTTGTTGTTGTTGTTGTTGTTGTTGTTGTTGTTGTTGTTGTTGTTTTTGATTACAGATACCAGAAATTATGCATGATACCAGAACCGACGAGTCTCTTTCAGTACAAATTAGAAGAAGTCAATTCAAAGGCAAGCATTAATATGGAGCCTAATTTTTACCTAATATTAGTTACTTCCTCACATAGATAAGTGACATTAAGTGGGGGAACAATTACCCTGGTGAAATCTTTCTTTCAGCAAACATGGTGATGTATAGGGTTTAAAAATGAAACAGGAGAAAATATTGGCCATAAAGAATCTGATTTGGTGATTCTCTTGCTAAAAGCTAGCTTTTATTTTCATTTCTCCTAATTCTTCCCGCTCTATTCAAGGCAGGAATGTGGCACCAAGTCACTTTCAGTTACATATTGAGGGAAATCCTATGGATCAAGAGATGAATACTGGAAATGCATGCTTTGAGTGTCAAACTTAAATCATCTGCCTTATCTTTGATGTTGAGGGTAAAATAAATGCTCCTGTGTTTCAACTAGAAAATGTGACTTGTACAGTCTTAGATTTTTCAAAACCTATCTTGTTTAGGGTTCTTAAACACATCAACCTAACTTCTAACCCACTGGCCAAAGGAAAGAGAGAAATAATGTTCATAGGAATAGAGGGTTGTGAAACTATTTAAATGTAGATGTTTGGGCCAATTCCACTCTAATTTGTCAGGGTACCAGCTGTCCAGTCCAATGGACAGCACCAAACAGCCACAGGAATCTGTAGAGGTGGCATGAGCCAGCAGAAACAGTTTTGCACCCCTGAATCAGCACGAGTCAGTGGAAATAGCCAAAATCAGCTAGAGCACTAGGAGAAGTTCTCTGTGACATTTCTCTTTTCAAAATGAAGATCAACACAGAGCAGTGAAGACCAGGAAGAGCTGCAGGGCATAGGAATGCAAAAGCATTGCCTCCCTGTCTGCGGAGTTCCGCTTATGTTCTTTCTAAACATATGCCCTCTCATGTGTCTGTTTTCAGCAAAAACATCACATGCCCTGTCACAAAACAGCTTCCAGAAAAACATCCCAACTGAGTTTTCAAAGAAACCAGAAACTTACATTTCAGACCTGTCTTCTATAGCCAATCGAAAGCAATAGTTTAACTGATATATGCAAGAATTATTAACACATGCAAAATGATATACTGTATATTTAAATCATGCAAGGCATTGATGGGCTTGTGAACATATACCAGTTAGATGGAATTTTTCCAAGACAAAAATGTTTTATCACAGAACATGGATTTTACCTGTAGCAGAGAACTCTATAAACACGTGATTAAAAGACCGATAAATAGCATGTTATCCTTTCTCGGGTTCTGAAACAGTGGCTAGAAGAAGGAGGCATGCAAATCAATCAATGTAGTAATAGACAGCATGATAGACAGCAATCTACTCAGTGCCTCATGTGTCCTATGAGTATGTTTCTAAAGACAACTATGGTATAGTTGATGAGAAGATAGGCAAAGTGTTTGCCCCAGATATTCACAGTAAGCTCGACATTTTCTAAGTGAATTCCACAAGCACTTTGTCTGTCTGAAAGAAATTCTTCTTGTTTATTTATATGCAGCTTCAGTATGAAATACACTGCATCTATGGCTCCTATACACTGTATAGTTGGCATTACGAGTAGTGAAATGAGTTGTATTTAAAGGCATGTGTTGCTGAGCCTGACAGTCTGAACTTTATCCCTGGAATCCACATGGTTGAAGGATAGAACTGACCCCCACAAGTCCTCTGACCTCCACATATGCACCTTGGTGAGCATGTGTGCCAACCTCCATATTCATGAGTTGTGTGTACATACCCCCCAAACACACACACTGCTTTATTTATACACAGAATTTTCATAACAGCTATAGTTATTTTTGTAACAGATAAACATGACCGATGTAAGTGATGGTCCCTAGATTGTTCTTCCTTTTTTTTTTTTTGTTCATGCTTTAACTTGGCAAAGAGAAATATAACCAGACATTTTAGAGAAAAATGATCACAGTACTTTCTCTCTAGAGTCCCTGGTGATTATAAACAGAGGCACACACGCAGATAGATGCTGTGCATGATTCTCCTCACATATGTTAAAAAGGCCCAATGGTAATGTCAGACTACTGTCTCTCTTCTTCCTCTGTGCTCATGAGAAGGATGCAGCACTCCGAGGTGAAAACTCCTCAGACCCATAGGGAGAAACAACAGCACCAACCTTCTTCAGACTCTTGACACACCTGTGAGTGCATCTCATCAGGTGGACCTTCCTACTTACACCAGATTTTGGTGCCAGTTCCCATATTTGTATCTACTTTAGCATTTGATAAGGACTATTATATTTCAATTATCAATCCCAGACCTTAATTTTTTTCCGATGACGTTATTTTCTAATTATATATTAGATGAGTGACTCTCAAACTTCCTACTGCTACAACCTTTTAATACAGCTCATCGAGTTGTGGTTACCCTAAATGTAAAAATTATTTTGTTGCTACTTCATAACTTTAATTTTGCTTTTGCTTTGAATCATAATGTAAATATTTGATTTGCAAGATAGCTGATATGTGATGCCCCAAAAGTGTCATGGCCCACAAATTGAGATCCACTCTCTTAGACCAGTTATTTCACAGTCTTAAAATAGTTTCACTTCTTTGATCAAATACTGAATGATCCAGCAAGTGTCTAGACTGACCAGATACTCAAATATAAATTTCTTGTCAGTATTGTTTCCTAAGGAGAAAATTAAATTGAGACATTTATTACTTCAAATATTAAATTCAAAGAAATACACACATGAAAGAGTGAATACTATAAAATAAGCATCATTTCTCTTCTAAGTTAAGATCAAAGGAATTAACCAGCTCCATTAAATATTCTGCATTGCTTAATCTCAGGTTATAAGCATCTTAAATTAGTAAGTAGAATGTGGCATCTTTCTGAAAACAAGATTCTGCTTCTGTTTTAACTGCCCATTTTTGTTTGTTTATTTTTAACTTATTTTTTCCTTGTAAATTATATATCACGCACCTCAATCCCACCCAACTCTCTCCTCTCATATGCCCTATTTTCCCTTCTAGCCTCCTCTCCAAAAGAAAAACAAGTCTCATTGTGGAAGCTGTAGTCTGTCACAGTGTGTCTCTCAGTATACCCTTTTGTCTATGCATTTTTGCTTGCAAAGGTTCATTGCAATGAGTCATTCTCTGGATTCTGCTATACTCTTAATATTGGAACCTCACTGGGAATCTTCTTGGATATTCTGTTGTTGCCTTGTGACTTAAAAATCCTGTAGTTTTGGATCTGTAGTACCAACCTAGCATGCTCTATGCTCCAACAATTCATCAATGGAGTAGGTATTGTGTTGAGCCAAGAAAAAACCGTGGATCTTGTGCTGGGAGTGAGCTTGTCAACCCACCAGATCTCCTGCACCCACAACACTAAGGCAAGCTCTCCAGGCCTGCCTTGGTTAGCTCATCCAGTTCCACAGCAAGCAAGGGTAAGGACTAGGTCTTCCACTTACATGCTGTTGGTGCTGGCTCATAGACACTAACACCAACAGGGTCAGCCCTAATGTGCTGCCAAGGTGAGGTGTAAAGCCTGCTTTCTCAAGCATTGGAGCCATGGAGGGACAGAGACAGCATACCCACTCTCATGACTCAGGAGCCAGCTCTTCCATCTGCCATAGGTAGTGAGAGAAGGGTAGCAAGAAAGGAGAACATCTTTCTTTCATCCCTGCCACTGAACAACAGCCAAGTTGTAGTGCCCGCTTTCCAAGCTCACACCTTTGAAGCAAGCTCATCTGAGTGACTGCCATCAGGTCCCTCACTACTGTGCTGCCCAATTAAGGTGCAACACCTTCTTTCCAGAGTGATTCAGCTGGAGAGGGCCCTGGGGCATGCTGCTACAAGGCAGACACTTGTGGGGTCACTAGCTGGATTTTATTTTTGTGACTTCTGATAGATAATAGAGAGACTGTGGAAGGTTACAAGTCATAATAAAATCTATGACGCACTTTAAGTTAATTTCTCTATAAGTTTTTAAATCTAGAGATGTCCTACAAATGTAAGGAAACTAAACAATTCCATACTCAATGACCTATGGGTGTGATAGGAAGTAAAAAGTGATATTAATGACTTCATAGAATTCAATGAAAATGCAGGTGCAACTTATCCAAACTTATGGGACACAAAGAAATCAGTGCTAAGAAGAAAGTTCATAGCACTAAGTGCCTTCATAAAGACATAGGTGATATCCCATGCTAGCTACGTAACAGAACACCTAAAAGCTTTAAAACCAAAAGAAGCAGATGGACCCAACAGGAGTAGATGGCTGGAAATCATCAAACCCAGGGCAGAAATCAAGAAATTAGAAAGAAAGAGAACAATTCAAATAATCAACAAAATCTAGAGGTTGTTACTTGAGGAAATCAACAAGATAGACAAACCCTTATCCGAACTAACTAAAAGGCAGAGGGAGAGTATTCAAAACAACAAAATCAGAAATGAAAAGGGAGACCTAAGGACACACACAGGAAATCCAAAGAATCAGTAGATCTATCTTCAAATGCTATATGCCACAACATTTCAAAATATAAATTAAATGGATAATGTTCTTGATAGGTACCAACTACCAATATTGAATCAAGATCTGGTAAACACATTAAATAGTCCAATATCTCTTAAGGAAATAAGAACTGTCATCAAAAAGCTAACAACAACAACAACAACAACAACAACAACAACGAAAGGCCTAGGACCAGAATGATTTAGCACAGAATTCTACCAGACCTTCAAAGAAGGGATACTGGTGATTCTCTTCTAACTATTTCACAAAATATAAACAGAAGGAATATTACCAAACTCACTCTATGAACCAACAGTCACCTTGATATCTACACCACACAAAGACCCAACAAAGAAAGGGAATTTCACACAAAGTTCCCTTATGAATAATAATACAAAAATGCTCAATTAAATAATTGCAAACCAAATCCAAGAACACATCAAAAATATCATTTACCATGACTAAGCAGGCATGCAAATGTGGTTCAGTATTGCCAGGGGTGGCTTTGTATTTCCGCTCAGCACAAACTACTTTGGCTCCACAAACTTAGGTCCTCTCAGGCCTTCTTACACTTCCTCCTTCTTCACAGAGGCTTCTCCACAATCACCCTGGAACCTTATTGTTCTCAGCTTCTCATGAACCAGATATAGATCCATGGTCACGATCACCTAGACACCCACCTGGCCTGGCTCTCTCAGTCAACCAGGTTTCTGAAGTGGTTTCTCCTCCTCACCCCCCCTCCCTACATGCTGCTTTTAAAGTATATAAGCGGCTTGAGAAAATAAAATTTTGTCAGCTTGATCAGATTCCTTGACTTGCTGTCCGTTCTTTGGTCTCTTGTTCCCCATTCTCTCTCTAGGGGTCCAAGGGTCTCAGTTGATTGTCTATAATGTTGTGTAAATTCAGCTTAAGACTCTTAGATTTTGAAGTAATATATTTTGTCTTGATATTACATTGATAAACATAAGCATATTTTAAAAATGTAACAAGGTGATACATAATTCCTTCCAAATGATTTTTCTCTTTAGTGATAATAGATTTAAAAGGATTTTTGGCAATTTTATATATTTATTTGTGATATACTTTTAATTGCATAACCATCACTCATAATTACTAGTCTTTATCTTAAATCCAATGGTATTGGAAATTCTATTCCATTTTTATGAGAACCTGTTCATTACATAGCCGTTATGTGTGCTGTTCTGACATAATATATATTGTGTCCTAAGTCTTAACCTGACCATGCATTCTATATGGCATTCCATAAAATGTGATTTACATAGATACTTAAATTGATTTTGTAAATCTAATTAAAAATGTTTTTTATGGTGATCTTTTAAGAGGTCAACACATTTAAAAATATTCCTTAGGGTATTATCAGACAGATAGTTAATGTTCAAGTACTTGGAAAAAAATGTCATCAACAGCTTCAAGACATTAAGCTCAGCTATTTACCTTATAATAATAGCAGTGGGAGGAAATTTCTGTCATCATCAGTTCCACTTTTCATCCTTGCATTTTTCCTTTAGCTCAGCATGACAAAATGATACTCCTTTATTATGAAATATTATGATAGGTACTTCAAGGAATTAGTTTTTAATGCTCAAATGACCCAACTTTCATTGGTACAAAGAATTTTATTATGATTGAAAAAGAATAATTATGTTTCCTGAACACCTATTTATTCCATCTCTCACAAGAAAATGATTATGAAACTTAATTACTGTGTGCTGTGAAATATGATGAAATGTGGATTTATTACTATACAAAGAAAATTACTTTAAATAAATTTTATTTGTTTTTGGAGAAAGGATAATTTTTATGGCTAAGGCTGGCCAACAATTCACTATGTAACCCATGGTGGCCTTAAATTTAGTGGAATGTTACTGCCTTCTTCGACATATGATAGGATCACTGAAAAAAATCACATTAAATTTGTTTTTATGTAGTTTCCAAATTTAATTTTTATATGTGTAATGATTCCTTGTACACAATATGTATGTGTACAGAAGTAATGAAAGATAGTTTTAAAAAATCAAGTATGCTATATCTTTAGATATGGATGCTACCCTAAATCACTGGAATATTCAAATAGTCTGAGAAAAAAGAAATGTTGATTAAGATAAATATTCAAACTTTATTCTACTATGTGCAATTGGTTACATGGTTTGTGAATGGATAGTACTTTATTTATTTCTCTACTTTCCCCATCATATTAGATTATGGTTTTAAATAGACTAAAGAGATATCCTCTTTGCAAAATGAAATAAATTACTACAACTAAAGCAAGTTTTAAGAAAAGAAAATCTTAATTTTTATTAATGTGGACTGATGATAGGCCCACTTCTGTCACAGACCTGGAGAGGGGAATAGGATGAAAGAGTCAGGGAGGGGAATGGGAAATACAAGGGATGAGATAACAAATGCGATATAATCTGAATAAATTACTTAAATAAAAAAAAGACCTCTATTGATTAAACAGAAGGTAATATTTAAATTAAGTTTTCCATTATCTTATGATTTTGGCCATGTTAGTAAAATATTAAATATTTTCATTCTAAAATCAACTTACTATGATAGGATTGTGCATATATTCTCATTTTCATACCCTAACCCTTTATTTTGTTTGTTTAATACTGTAGGCTTTGACAATTAATAATATAAGGTTTTTAGTATGCTATATTCATTTATTTATTTGAGTTATATTTATTCAAGGCTTATGCTATATATAAATATCATGTGCAATAGGTTTTTGAGCAATTAGTACATGTGAGTATATATTATTTAAAGTATATTCAGTATTTTGCTTGTGAGCCTACCCTGTAATGTATGAACAAGAGTGTTGAGTGACTGTTCAGGCAGTAAACTGTCTCAGTCATTTTTTTATTTTGGAATCTGCCAACCTGCACTACCAGTTCACTGAAGCATTTAAGTGTTATAACTTCTCAAGTCTCTGACAGAGATTGAAGACCAGATAGTTTAGTTTTACAATCAAGTTTAATTGGTTAGGGGATAAGATATTTTTAGATCAAGATAAAGGATTTAAGTTAATAAAGATGAGATATGATAGATATTGAATTTCGTTCAGAAATTTAGACCCAACAAGATGTGAAAGATGCTTACTTCAAGTTTGACAAAAACAAATAGCCAAATCACTATGAATGTAACATTTATACAACTCATGATTGTTTCATGGTTCTCCCTGCTGTATGTAGTTTGTTTTATTCATGGGTAATAAAATAAATGTATATGTTAAAAAAAAGAAAAGGAAAAAGAAAAAAGAAATATATTCAATATAATGAAATATGTATTATTAAATATAGCATGTATATGTTTTATATACCTTGATATATATGATGTAAAGAAATAAGATTTATTTTAATATATATATATACATATGTATATGTATGTTTGTGTGTGTATCATAACTTGTTACTAAATTTAGTAATTAGGTCATAATGGGAACTAAATTTTGTGAGTCTAGTCAATTATGTTAGTACTATCAACAAAATAAAGTAGGCAATATATGTTTGAAAGGTAATTTGTTATGTATTTATAATAAAACATTTCTAATTTAAATTTAGCATGAAAAGTCTATTATAATATTTAAAACAAAATAACTCCGAAGCTATACTTATTAATTTATCCTAATAGTGATAATCATAAAAGCAATACTTAGTGACATATTTATTTCATACTTTCTAATTTCTTAGGGGTAAAAATAAGTAAAGCAACACAGCCAGATAATACTATTTACTACAGAAGATGATTATTATGTGTGAAAATGTATATAAACATGAGGTTAGATTAAACCTTGCCTACTAGTATTGATACACATTTTAAATATTGCACAAATGTTATATAATGGTTTGAATTTATCAGAAAAAATAAATTCAAGTGTCTTAACTATTAGACAAAGCACAATTGGTTATAAGATATGATACTATAAGTTAAAATTTGGGAAAGGACTAACATAACCTAAAACTGCTTAAGAAAGACAATAGAAAATGTAGAAAATGTATAAAGACAAATGATTACAAAAGTAGAAAATCTAATTTTCATTAGATGTAACGAAGAAGCAAATTAAGTCATTTTCAGGAAGGTGAATAATGTCTGCTTTCTGTTCTCTGTGAATCTTAGATTTTAACTTTATGAATATGGACATAAAAGTCTTGGGTGAAGGGACAGTTAGGAATATGGAGAAATCTAGTTTCCTGGAAAAAAAACAACTTGAGGACATTAGGAACAGAGAGAACATTGAAATACAACCGACCTGAAAATAAACCTGCAAGGAATAAGGAGGTAATGAAGAACAAGAGGATGCCAGGGTTCAGGGAGGATAGTGAGGATGCTGACGAATAACTGAAAAATATGTATGGAAATGTCACAATTAAACACATTACTCAATAGCCTGGTTTTGTTTTTAGTTACAAAACAAAAAAACACAATTTAAAATAAATCAAAAAGTCTCAGCACACAGCTACAGATAATTAATAACCAAATTACTAGAAAATTTCATGAATATTTAATGTATAATCTTAGAGGTAATATAAGATTCCTTGTGAAATAGTTTTGAAAATGTGAGCTTAAAACAACTATTTAATTTACTTAGGAAAAAACTGAAAGCAAAAAAAAAAAAAAAAAAAATCTAGAATTGATTCCACAGTGTCATTTTAACATGGCTATACTATTTATTTAAAAGAGAATTGATGGCTACATTAGGTATTTGTGATGCTCTTATTTCATATATGGTGAAGATAATTTAAAAATGATTACAGATACATCTCAACATATACATTACCTCCAAATGTATAGTAAAATATTCTGTTATCAAAAGGCAAAACATTTTAAGGGTAGTTCTAGGAATTAAAACATTATTAAACATTTTATACACTATGCAGATTTTTTATTTCTGAGATTCTCATTTCATTTAATTTTATACATCCAAAGTTTATGAACATTTTTCCCTCATATGACTGATTTACTCATGATATTCATATATATAAAATATATATTCATATATATATATATGTAGATATATATGTAGGTACAATATGCCATGTAGAAAAGAGACAAGAAAGGCTGAATATTAGGCATGAAGATTAGTGGGGTACAGGTAATAGACATGAGCTATGAAAGACTATATTTGCTTTTCTATTTCTACCCCTACCATAGATTGTGGTAGGGGTGTTTGGTGGTGACAAGTGCATAAAAATATATTGAAAAGTATGTTCTGAAATCTTTTGTGCACATCAAAAGTTTCCATCTAAATGCTTTTTTCTAACAGCATGGAAATCCACTGAGATGAATAAGTCTTTCAGTCTGTTTAATTAGGTTTTGACTATATGTGTTTTTTATTTGCAAAATGGTATAATATAATTTATGAAATATGAGTCAATTAATTACTTTTGTTTATGCACAAGTGCCTTCACATACATGTAAATATCAGAGTCAAATGTCTCCTTCTATTAAAGGTTATGGGAGATATATCATGTCCACAACTTTGAGCTCAAGTAATTTTATCTCAGTGAGAAAGTGCCAGGCATTTTTAATGTGGCTTTGTATTGAGAAAATATATTTTAAGGCAACTCACTGGTATAATATATGGAAGAATTATTGTGCAAGGTAAATGCACTGACTTTTCTTGGACAAAAATAATGCAAGGGGTAAATTACTGTGAACACTAAGGAACATTCTTGTTGGGAAAACTACCTTCACCTGAGCAGCAGGTACACTCGTGAGTATACTGATTTAAAGAACATGCTTCTTTATACCCCATACATCTAAAGAGGACTCATGGGAATATTACCATTAAATTTAGTAACCAAATTTCTCTTTTTATTTGTTTGGCTCTGTGTTATGACTGACATTTATGTTTTCCCTTAATATCTTTGTTTTGAAGAAAGGAAAAATATCATAGCAATATGAATGTATATTAAGCATCAATTAAAAACTCATCAGATTTATTCCAAAATCTAGGTAGCTAGAAGCTAATAATGCAAATTCATGCTTTTTTGTTTCATGATTTTTTTAATAAATAAATTAAGGGTGAATAATATATTTTGTACCCACTTTGCAGATAAAGAAACACAGGCTCAGAAAAGCACTTGGATGCTTCCACATGGTTATTTGTGCATAGTTATTCAAAAGAAAAACACTATGATTAGGAGTCCTTCACACTCAAGCCAACTGCTAATTATTGTGGAGATCTTCACAGGAACACACAGGGACAGTGATATTTCCACCACACTACATAATGACATAGCGCTTCAAAAGTAATTTTATCTGAAATGAATGTCTTGCATATTGTATAACAGCACCAAATTCTCCCTTTTTAATTCTACATATGAAATATAACAGTAAAAATCCCCAACTGGGTCATGGAGGAAGCAACCAAACATGAACCAAAAGGAATATCCCCATTTGTGTGTAAATAAAATATGAAAACCTTTCAGAATCTATGTGTACAATTACTCTTTACATGTAAATATTTGATTTACAACCATTAGAGCATTCAGATCACATCAACATCCTTCCACCATGGGGTTTACTGCAATGAGTGAACAAAATAGCATGAAGAATCACTTTATATTAATGCTGCCAAGAATCTCTGGAAAGAAACTGTAATTCAGAGTGGGCGCATTTCTCTCACTCTCATTCACTATGACTTATTTATTATTTTTCCTAATATAAAACTTCAGGGCATGAGGTTATCCTTAGTGTTCTTCAGCAAATAACTAGGAAAAATAATAATGTGTTTTTGTTCCTTTAAAAACAAAAAAAACCCTCAGTATATAATTTTCTGATAATGTAAAAGAATACTTGCTTTGAATAAGAGGATGAGTCTATGTAAAAATATATTAAATTAAGATTCTGTTTCTTTCTATTCTGTATTCGTAGAGTAACAACCTTATTCAAAAATTAACAATGAATTAAAATTAAGGATCTTTCCCAGGTTAGAAAGCCCATTTCCAAAATATATTTTGAGTCTTACAGAAAGAATTGCATGGAGTACAACTATTAGCTCTTCCTGTAACTTTTATGAAAATATATTCATTTAATAAATATTTATCCATAATATCTTGTAGAGCAATCCTCTATTCAGTGTAAACAAGGAAGGATGATAAATATATATTAGAGAAACAACTGGAAGATTAAGATTTTAAGACTGATGCAGCTTTTTGATTATATCGAATTTCAGCAGAGGTCAGTCTTCTGTGCCCCTCCCAAGATTAATATAAAGTGCATCCTTGAGCATTTTTAATCATTGAAACCTCAATGACCTTAGAGCAAAAATGAAGTTTAGCCAGAAATATTGCTGCACATCAGCATTTCCATTAAAGTACAGAAATGCTGAGCACACAAGTCCCACTCAAAGACTGTGTTTACATGTTAATGAGAAAGAAAATAAGTGAAGAAAATGTCAATTATATTTAAAATTCTAAAATTGATTTGAAATAGTTACAAGTAGTTAAATTGCCATTACTTATACAAAATACATAATTTGAAAAACAATATTAAAATGCCCATTTACTTTATCTATAAAAATACTTTTAAGGTCTGTAGAATGAAGCACTACACTTGGAATTTGCCCAAAATTTTGGGCAGATTAACACCCTGTTGTAATGCCATTCTTTAGAGATGGGTGCAGGAGGATCAGATTCTCAAGGCTAACCTAACCTATATAGGTTCGAAACCCACTGTGGATACATGAGAATTTTCCTCAGAAATGAGTAAATAAATGATTGTTAAATAAATTAAAAATAAATACATTAATTTGAGAAAACACTAATGGAGTGATGAGGTCCTCTCTCCATATTGGCATAAGAGGTTATATAAACTCAACTCGAGGAAGAAACAAAACAGAAGAAAACAGATAAAGCTTCCATGCCTATTTGGGGAAAGTAAAACTGTGAGAGCAGCAGGTGGATTGTTCATAGACTATTGTCAGCATCTTTTTTTTTTTTTTTTTTTTTTTTTCAAGTTTTATCTTACTATTGGGAAAAGTTAGACAACTGACATTTCTTTGCTCTTCATGATGCAGATTTTATACCTTAACAGATTTCCTATATATGTGTATAAACCTATTAGGTCCATGAATCTTATAACCATTTTGTATCTATGATTCCCTTGTCCTTATGCTTATGAAAATTGTGTCACAATGTGAACTGAGCCACAATATCAGGGTAGGAAAGATACTTTAGTATTCTGAACAGTCTCATTGTACTTACTGTTTCCACTGTAGGAACTCAAAACCTACTGACGTAGAGGGTACACACTTACCTCAATGTATAATTTATAGGTATACTATACTAATAATCCAGTCACTTTACAGTTTGAAATAACTATTAGGTCATAAAAAACTTGTACGTTTAGGGACTTATGAGAGGTCTCCTGATCATTGCAGGGATGCCTGCGGAGGGTAAAATGGAAAACTAGACTTATTTCTTACATACCTGGATGTAAATGTTTATTTCCCCAGATGAGAGGATGAGATGGAATCCATACCAAACATTACAAATACTTGGTGTGGGTCGAGCCCAGAGCATTTTTCTATATTGGTTCTCTCTATACCTTGTCCAAGGCATGGAGTTTCCAGCCTTCGTACAATCTAATCTACAAGAAGAGCCCTGGAATGCTTCAACTTCCAGCAACCATCTCCTCACCAAGGCTTAGAATTTATTCAGCCTACTGAATAAGCTCACCCTTTCTAGTTCTTTCTGAACTCTGGCTAGCTAATTCAAGTCATCTGTGTTAGCTCAAAACTTCTCTCCAAGGTGGCTGATTCAAATTGGCCTCTGTTGGCTTCTCACTGAACTGTGCCACTTGAGAAAAAAAAAAATTGACTCTGATTTCCACAAACTGACCTGCAATGACTTCATAAACCAAACAGACCTGCAGAAACTCAGTTGAAAGCAACTGCACTGCAACTGACTGCACCAAACTCATCTTTTCTGTGCTGTTCTCATGAGAGTCGACATTCTATTTCTCATTAATCCTGTTATATCTTTCTCTTATTTATCGTTTTTTTTTCTCTTCCTCAATTAGATGTCAGTTTTCAACATGCCTGAATTTTTATCTATGCTAATCTTACTTTCATTGTTTTGGATTAATGGTGTGTACAAAGGATATGTCTGTATTTCATCCAGGCCATACTGCAATCCAGGGCGTGCATGCATTCCAGCCAGATCACACACCAGGTCTTTACTTGGGATCCTTTGACAGAGCAGCCATATTACTGGATTAAAATTCTTCCACATCTGGAAAGAATTTCAAAATGTCTGCTCCATCCCACACTACTGTAGCCTCTTTCCAAGTCTACTGGCATAATTCACCATGTACAGAAACCTCTGAAATTCTGGGTTAAAAGAAGCCATTTCTATTGAATTGATTTATGAAAGGTGTTTCTTAGAGTAATTGAAACCTGACTGTCACAGTTGTTAAACTTTCAATAGTGGTTTCATCACAATGAATAGAGAAAAAAAAATGGACATGTATTGATCTACGGAGTAAGAAAATAGGGCATTTGAACCAAATAAACTTACAGTGAATGTAAAATTCATTGAACTCTATGTTGTAATCAAACAGATTTGCTTAGATTAATTTAAGTGAGAGACAAACTGTATTGTGGTTATTTATGTATTTTTACTTTCCCTTTTTTTCCATTTTATTGAAGACACATTCTTTTTTCATACAATATATCCTGATTATAGTTTCCCCTCCCTCTGATTTTCTGAGTTCTTCTACACCTATCATCCCTGGTTACCCAAGTAGTGTTGGGTATGAGATACTTCTGTTGGAGTGAACCTTAGATGATATCAGACACTGATTGGCTACTCCCACACAATCTGTGCCACCATTTCCCTTGACTGTTGCAGATAGAATAGATTGTAGCTCAAAGGTGTTGTGGCTGTGTTGGTGTACAAATTTATCTTTCGGTACCCTGCAAAGTAGGCTACCTTCCTGCACCAAAGATTCTAGAATATAGGTTTAGGGCTCACTATAGGCATTTCCATGTTCAAAGAGTTGTGTAGGTGTTGTGCTCAGCAAGGGAGCCCTGTTGTCAATTTGTCTTATGAATAGCCAGAGTTTGGGATTTCCATGAAAACCCTTTGGCCAATAACTCAATTGAATGCACCAAAGTTGAGTTTCACAACTGGAATCCTTAACTGGCTACAAGAGATGTTAAGCCAAAACTCTATATTACTAGAGATCCTCATGAGGATACCTTTAATAGATTTCCTGGAGTTTCCATTACACTAGGTCTCCACCTCACCCCTGACCTTTCTTCTAGTTTCATTATCTTCTCCTAGGATTTTCTACCTCCCTCCCCCTCAACTTATTTCTTTTGCCCCCCAACCCCACTGCTACCCAGTATACCCTCAATAGTCTATTCTATTTCAACATCCCAAGGAAATCGATGCACACTCTGGGTATGTGAATTTTAGCATGATTATCATTTACTTAGTGGTTAATATCCACTTAGTATTGAATACATAAACTTTGGGAAGATTTGCCTTTCTGGACCTGGATTACCTCAGTCAGGATAAAATTTTTCTAACTGCATTTATTTAGGTTGGCATTTACTTTTTTAAACACAGGTCATAGGGACGAATTTAGACATAAATATTGCATACATTTAGTTTTTCATAGAATGTCTTCTTTTCTCCATTGATGGTGATGGAAAGTTTTGCTGGTTGTATTAGTCTGGGCTTACATCCAGTGTCTCTTAGTGTCTGCTGCATGTCTGGCCGCCTTTTCTAACTTTTTGAGTCTCTACTGTGAAGTCAGGTGTAATCGAAAATGTCATTGTTTATATATGTTACTTGGTCTTTGTTTCTTGAAGCTTTTCATATTATTTTTGACATTTTTGATGTTCTGTACATTTAGTGTTTTGTTTCTTATGTACTGAGAAGTCTTTTTTTTTTTCTGGTCCAATTTATTTGGTTTTGTGTTTGCTTCTTCTGTTTCGATAGAAAATTTCTTTTATAAGTTAAGAAATTTTTCTCCTATGATTTTGTTGGGAATATTTTTTGTGCCTCTAATCAAGCTAAACTCCATACACCCTAAGAGATTATGTAATGTGGCCAGATTTAAGGGACATGCACAGATCTTTTTTGGGGGGAAGAAATATTGGCCCATGTCTCTTCTCCTTCCTCTATTCCTATCACTCATAATGTTCCATATTCCTCAATGTTTTGTGTCAGGAGGATTTTAGAATTGACATTTTGACTGAACTATCTGTTTTTTCTATTGTATCTTCAATATCTAAAATTTTTCTTCAATCTCTAGTATTCTGTTGGTGAAGCTTATCTAACTCTCTAGTTCCTGTTTGAGTTCTGAATATTTTTATGCTTACATTTCCTTTAATTTAGATTTTCTTATTGATTCTTTATTGATTCAACAAGTGTTGAATTGTTTTAGTCTTTTCCTTCCACCATTTCTGATTTCATTATTTTCATAAAGGAATGTAATTAGTTTGCTCTCTAAGGCCTTCTTTTGTATTCATAAACCTTATAAAGGCTTCTTAAGGTCTTTTACCTTTGCTTCAAATGTGGTGGCATATTATAGGCCTGCTGTGGTATGGTTAAATACTCTATTAGAGACCTATTTCCCTAGCTATTCTTTTTTATTTTTCACTTATATTGAATGTCTATGATTTACATATCATGAACCAAAATCCCTCTCTTCCCCCTTGTAAAATAAAACAAACAAACAAAAGATCTTGTCACAGAAGCTGTAGTGTGCCATGCAGTATAGACTTTTGTCCACATATGTTTCCTTTCAAATGTTCATTGTTGTGAGTCATGTGTCTGGTTTGAGGCTTACACTATTGTTACTGGATCCTCACTAGGACTGCTGTTGGATATCCCATTGTTGCTGTGTGTCTTGAATCCAGGGCTGTGAGTGGCCCTGGCTATTCTTGAGTGTGTTTTTACTCTGGCATCTAGGTATGTGAGATTAGGAAAAGTGTAATTCTAGGTGCTGATATTTGTTCTTATCTTTAGTGGTTAGGTATTGTGTTCCTCACTTTTTTTTTCCTCTCTATTTGTTAGGGAAAGTGTGGTGCCTTGCTAATTTTAGCCCTGCTTTCCTACCCATAATGTTGTGAGCACATGCAATCACAACTGGAATAGTGTGGGGATGGAGACTTCTGGTGGCACTAAGCACACAAGAAATAGAATTTCCTGAAGGCAGGCTTCAGTGAGACAGCTCTTTTAATTGGGGGGAATCAAAGCCTATTTCTACCTATGGCAAGTGGGTAGAGGTTTTCAGAGTGAGAGCCAAGGTGCCCTGGCCCGCCGGGGTTCGACTAACGCTCTGGAGGAGAATTTTCCTGTATGGAGACAGAACATTTGACACAAAGAAGGGGGCAAGTCTGAATTCTAATCAAACCCCGCTTATTGAGAATTTTTACAGAGTTTATATAAGCACAGAGGCATGGTTATTTGCATAAGCAAGGGTTGCTATGGATACCTAACTCTGGAATGCTCCAGCAGGTAGGTATCTACCTTTACAGCTGCTAATTGCAGGAGAGAAATTCCAGGAAAGTCGTGAAGGATCTGGTTAGTCAGGAAAAAGTTCCCGGAACTGCTGCTCACAGGCAGCAGGCCCTTAACCTGATCTTATCAGTAGTCCCACTGGAAAAGGAGTAGCTTTGGGGTCTGGGATGACCAGCCCCCACAATAAATCACAACAGGTGTCTAACTGCTGACCTAAGACAAAGCCAGATAGTTTCTGGTGAATGGCAGACTTCTGGAGAAATAGGAACCTAGGTTCTGACAAGATGGCTGAACATTGGCCATGTAGCCTGTCCCCAACACCAAGGCACTATTATTGACTTATTTACATGAAGAAGAATTCCAGGTGTTTGCTGGGCATAACATTAAAAGGAGAAAGGAACTTTAACCTGTAACCTTGTTACCAGTCTACGTAACCACCTCAAGGGTGGCAGAGGTGGAGGCTGTATGGTTACATGCTCTGGGATATGCAGGCCCACAGGAGGGAGAAAACAGTCCTACTCCTAGTAGCCTCTCTTGTCTGTTTTTTTTTTTTTTTTTTTTTTTTTTTTTGTTGTTGTTGTTGTGGTGCCAGATCCAAAATACCATTACAAAGAAGAAATTTTCCTCTATGCATATTCTAGTTGTACAGTTTTATTCCTTTCACTTAAGTTGTTAACTCATTATGAATTGATATTTTTAAGGGGGTGGGTGTATAGGGCAAGATAACGACCCAATTTTTCTCAAAGCTGCCTTCTAATCTCACCATCTTGCTTGCAGATACCCACTATGCCTAATCGCATTTGCTAAAGAGAATAAACTTCACCTATTGTTCATGCTTGGCATTTTTATCCCCATAGTTGTTGACAGTTTATGTATGAGTGTATTTTTGTTCTCTCTATTATGTTCCATTAGTATATGTATTTATTTTTAATGCTAGTGCCAGCATGTTTTGACTTACACAGTTTTGTGGGATGATCTGAAAATAAATTAATTTAAAGGCAAAAAAGAGAAAACATAGTAAATTGATATATAAATAATTCCACTAATTCAAAATATTTTCATCATTGCAAAAATGTGTATATAACATTTTAGCAATGTGTAAAACTGACATACTTTATGGATATTATTTTACAGTCTTATGAAAGATTGCATTTATGTAATATGTCATAATTTAATTGATTTTTTAATATTCTGTCTCTGTGTATCTTTTATTGTTGACATTTTTACAGAGTAAATAGGAAATATCTCAAAATATCATTTCCCTCTAAAATGTGTACTATTGTAGCTATTCTACCAGCTTATAAATTCCTATATATTAAAAAATTATCATTTACTGGAATGTGTAGGAAAAAATTAAAGATCTTTTAAAATTCAGTAAATTACAGTTGTATTCCTGATAGCACATGCTGTCAAGGGTGTGGAATAAAGGGAACATTCCTCTATGGCTGTTTGTTTGTCAGAAAATGAGAAGATTTCCACCTCAAGACTCAACTATTCTACTGCTAGCAGCTAGCAGTCACGGGACAAAATGTCTTTGTTTCTGCCACAGACAGAATTCTTCCTAAAACGGGCAAGCTTACTTGCAGGCAGAGTCAACTACCAAACTATGCCAAACAGGGTAGGCATTAAGACAATTCCTTTTGACTTACTGCTGTTCTGATAGGTCTGTGCATCTCTTAGCCCTCAACAGAGAAACTTCTCTTTCTTGCACATGTCAGTTAACACAAAGATGTTCAATGGATGGATATGAAGAAAATAAAAGATTGTAGAGTGTTCAGTCTTAAATGAAAAGTTTATATCACATCCTTCCACTAAGGCTTGAGGATCTGTAAGGAATAAGTGATGGGAAGATATTAAGAACCAGCGATGGCAGATAATCAGTGAAGTTATATTTTCCAGAAACAATAGGGTATTTCTACATATGAACTCAAAAATGTTGTAATCAAGTGCACAAGACTTGTCAAATTTCAGGCCAGAAAAAAAAAAAAAAAACCTTCATTTTTGAAAGCTGCTGGGAGAGAAAGAATCAGCTTTCTTTAATGTTGTGATCCTGGTTAGTGGACTACACACCAGGGCAGGCCCAGTTTTCCAAGATCAGTTGTTCAACTGTAGGAGGAGAAATATTTAAAAGTTGAGTGGATATTGAGGTGAGCTGAATAACAGAGCTGGGTGAGAGTATAAGAAATAATAACATGCCATGAATCATTCAAATCAATAGTTATTCAAAAGTAAAAGTATGAATTAAAACACCTGCCTCCAGAACAGTCTGTTTCTCAGTTTCTCACAGCCAGCTGAGGTCTGTTTACTCCTGTCCAGGCCTGCCTCCTGCTTCATCACTATGGAGATTCTCTGGCTCGGGGCATGCAACAGCTGCACTGGGAAGGGTGGGCAGGTGAGGCCCAAATGCCACCAATTTATGCAATCCAGTCCTACCACCGGAAACCTTGCTAAAAAAAAAAAAAAAAAAAAAAAAAAAAGCCAGTTCAAATTCCATATCCTTCATTACTAAGATTCCAGACTCGGGTCACCCCCACAGAGTCCAGGAAGTTAACAGTGCTCTAAGTATCCTCACAGACTCCAGAAGTTCCTTTCTTCCCATTCTCTTCTTTCATCTTTCCCCACAACATGATTACTCTTTTACTTGTTCCCGCCTGTCAACAGTGCACCCACAGAATCTATTCTATCCTCTTTATATAACATATCTGTGTCTGTGAGTTATAGCTTGATTTTATTTACTTAATGGCTAATATCCACTTGTAAGTGAATACACACCATATAGGTCTTTCTGGGTATGGGTTACTACACTTATGATGATTTTTTTTCTAATGCTATCCATTTGCCTACAAATTTTATGTGGTAATTTTTTAAAGAGCCAAATAATTCTCCATTATGCAAATAACCATATCTGCTCTATTCACTTCTCTTGAGTGACATCTAGGTTGTTTCAAGTTTCTGGTTGTTAGGAGTAAAGCTCCGGTAAACATAGTCGGTCAAGTTATTTTGTTGTAAAATGGAGTGCCCTTTGCGTATATTCCCAAAAGTAGTGGTGCTGGGTCTTGAGGCAGATCAATTTCCAATTCTATGAGGAACTGTCATTGTTTTCTAAGATGGTTGTACTAATTTGCAATCCTACCAGCTATGAAGGAATGTTTCCATTCCTCCACATCCTCACCAGTGTGAGTTGTCACGTGTCATTGATCTTAGGCATTCTGACATTTGTAGTGTGGAATTTTGAAGTAGTATTGATTTGCATTTCTCTAATGACAAAGTATGTTGAACATTTAAGTATTTCTTACCCATTTGAGATTTTGCTATTGATAATCCTCTGTCTAGAACTCTATCCCATTTTAAAAATCAGATTAGGTTTTGGATATGAAGTTTCTTGGGTCCCTCATATATTTTAGATATACCCTATCAGATGTGGATTTAATAATATTCTTTGGCTATTTTGTAGGCTGCCATGTTGTCTGATCATCTTGCCAAAGATTTTCCGATTCATGAGATACCATTTACTAATTGTTGAAATTAATGCCAGTGTTAATGGTGTTCTTTTCAGAAAGTTGTCTCATGAATCAAAGCATTCAACTCTGTTCCCCACACACTCTGCAATCAGGCTCAGTGTGTCCCATTTTATGATGAGGTTTTTGATCCACATATACTTGACTTTTGTTTGTAATGATAAATATGGATTGATTTGCATTCTTGTATGTGCTGTCAGTCATTCAGTGTGTCCAGATCCATTTGTTGAAGATGATTTTTTCCAGAGTGTACTTCTGGATTCTTTATTAATAATCAAATTAGGGATGGTGATACACCCATCGGTCCTTTTGTTGTTCAGGATTGTTTTAGCTATCCTATTCTCTTCTCCTTGTTATTATTTTCCCACACGAATTGAGAATTTCCCTTTCAAAGTCTGGAAAGAATTATGTTGGAGTTTTGATGAGAATTGCATTGAATCTGTAGATTGCTTTGGGCAGAACATTCATTTTTACTATATTAATCTTACCATTCCATGGATATAGGAGATCTTTCCATCTTCTGATATCTTTTTCAATTTAATACAATTTTTTACTTGATTGGTTAGATTTAACCCGGGATATATTATGGGAATCTGTTGTGAAGGATGTTCCTTTCCTGATTTCTTTCATGGTACATTTGTCATTTGTGGTCTTATATCTATCCACTTTTCTCAAGGGTGTATATCAGGTAAAACTTTAGGGTCCTTTATGTGTACATCCATATCATTCACAAATTATGGCAATTTATTTTGACTTCTTCCTTTCTAATGGTATACCCTTGATCTCCATCTGTTGTCTAATTGTTCTAGCTAAACCTGTTTACTAAATTCTAGTAAACATGAATGAACTATATTAAATAAATAAGGAGAGAGTAAATAGCCTTGTTTTGATCTTAATTTCAGTCAAATTTCTTTTAGTTTTTTTTCCATTTAGTTTGATGTTGGATATAGCTTTCCTTGTTATATATTGCATTTATTTTGCATATTTAATTATGTTCTTTTTATTCCTACTAGCTCCCATAGTTTTATCAAGAAATGGTGCTGGATTTCATCAAAGGATTTTTTTCAACATCTAATGCGATCATCATGTAATTTTTTTTTCTTTCAGCTTATAGATGAGGCATAATGTTTACTGATTTTCATATGTTGAACCATTTCTTTCTCTAGGATAAAAAAAAACTTTGAACATGGTGCAGGATCTTTTTTATGTGTTTTTTGGATTTTGTTTGTATGTCTTTTATTGAGCATTTTTGCATCTATGTTCAGCAGGGAACATAGTTTGTAATTATCTTTATTAGTTGGGTTTTCATGTGGTGTGTGAATGAGGATAACTATGGTTTCTTTAAAAGAAGTGATCATTTTTTTGTTTGTGTTTTGTGAAATTATTTGATGAATATTTGAATTAATTAATTTGTTTTCTTTTAATTAATTTTGCACTAAGGTCATAGCCCCATCCCTCTTTACCTCTTAGTCACACACTCTCCCCCTCCCCTTCTCTCCCATCCCCTATTTCTCAGCAAAGTGGAGCCATTTGTCCTATCCATCACAGCTCATGAAGTCATATCAGGGTTGTACATGTCCTCTTCCCCTATGCCTGGAAAGGCAGTGCAGCCAGAGAGAGTGATGAAAAGTGGCATCAGAAAGCCGAAGATGAGACTCCAAAGCTATAGAAAGTGTTGGGTGACTGTTTAGGCAGTAAGCACTCTAAGTCAATTTGTACATTTTGGAAGCTGCTAAACCCACACTGGTGGTTCACTCAGGAATTTAAGTTTTACTCCTTCTCAAGTCTCTGAGGGGAATTGAAGGCCAGATAGTATAGATTTACAATCAAGTTTGGTTGGTTAGAAGATAAGATCTTTTTAGATCAAGATAAAGAAGTTAAGTTATTAGAGTTGAGATAGGATAGATATTGAATTTCATTCAAAAATGTAGACCCAACAAGACAGGAAAAATGTTTACTTCAAGCTAGACAAATACAAATAGTCAAACCACTGTAAATGTAACATTTATAGAACTCATGATTGTCACATGGTTCTCCCTGCTGAATGTAGTTTGTTTTATACATGTGTCATATAATAAATTTATTTTTTAAAAAAGTGGCATCAGAGTCCATATGAGAATCAATGTCCACTACTTTTAGTAGAGGACCCATATAAAGCCTGAGCTTCCTATTAGCTACATCTTTGTAGGGAGGGTAGTACTTGGAGGAATGGAGAGATGGTGGCTAAGATCAGGATGTAAAGTGAATAAATTAATCAATAAAAATTACCAGCACACTTTCTATACCTATTACTATAATAGTAAATCATGCTGCAATGTGTTGTGCCTTTTCATGCTTATGAATTTCTATTTAGCCTAGAAGCAACATGGGAGGAATGTGATTTTGTTACAAAGAAAAATGCATAAAATACTGATGAATTGGACGCTGTATAAAAATTTGATATAGATGAGGAGTATGGGGAAATAAATCTAAGGTGATTAGAACACAATGAATGCAGAATAAGAGACCAGGGTGATGAAAATGATATTGTTGATAGTTGATGTACAAATGTATGAAATACTTTACTGTGATATATAGAATCTAATATATGTTTGCTGGATTAGGGCCTAGAGAATCTGGGAAAATGTTATGCTTGATATTTATATTCCAAAATACTTATTTCATTTTAACAAAGGTATAATCAAGAATATGTTGGTTTTTTTCAGTTAACAAAGAAAAGATAAAAGATAACCTGAATTTAAATCAGATGAGAAACATAGCTTTAGTTAATCAAAAGTACAGAAGTTGATATAATGTATAGGAACTTACATCACAATGCCAATAGTTTCAGTAACATGCCAATAAAGATATAAACTTGTAATATTCTATTACTGAGATTGTAAGGATCTTGACGATAGATTTCATTGAGGTGTGGAGTTAAAGGCACTAAAATTATGTCTGAGGAAACTGCACACTAGTGAGCTTTTCCAGGACACAGAGAATCATGGTGAGGTTTGAGAGGAATTGAGCAAATGAAAAGAAAGTGGAATAGATGATGAAAGAAAACTTCTTGATCTCAAAGTTTTTTGGATAGAGAAAAACACATTTGATATTTTCTTGGCTCAAACTTTTATAGTAATAAATGTTTCTCTGGAAACTTATTTATAGTGCTGGAGCTATATACTTCAGGAAATCGACTGAAGTTTTCTTCTTAGATTACTTCATTTTTTTCCAATATCTCTATAGTATGATCTTATTGACCAGGTAGATGTAAAGTAGACATATTTCATCATGTAAGAACATTAAGATCAGTATAATTCTAAGTACATAACAGAAAACAGTATAAACATAGAAACAGATTGTTTATTTAAAATAACACATAATTTAATATTTTATGAATTTTGATAAGTAAATTTAGTGTTATATAAATGTTAATAAATAGAAACTACATTACACTATTTCACCTTGACTATTTTATTTATTTATTTACAAAAGAGGAATAAATTAATAGATGTCATTTTCTCAAACTGAGATTGAGTAGTAAATATTTTAATGGACATTAGGTTCATTTATCTTCATATTTGTGAAATTTGTTGGCAAGTGAATGGAACTGGAAAATATCATCCTGAGTGAGGTAACTCAGACCCAGAAACACACACATGGTAAATACTCACTCAAAACTATACATTAGCCATATAATGCAGGATAACTATGCTGTAAAACAGAGTAAAAAACATAAACTAAGAACCATGTATAATGTGGAACTAGACTTACTGCTTGGATGTAGTAGCACATTATCCTTGTGGATCCCATATCTGAAGAGTAGGGACAACTTTAGGCATGCACTATGGCCACCGATTACTTCCCCCTGGCAAGATGGCCATGCCAGGCTACAGAGGAAGAGGTTACAACTAGTGCAGATGAGACTTGATAGACTGAGGAAAGATATTAGGGAAAGAGTGTTCCCCTGTCTGAGTAATAAGGGACGGAGGAAGAGGGGATGAGGGAGGGAGGGGGCATCAGGAGGGAATGACGGAGGTGACTACAATGAGGATGTGAAGAATTTAAACTGCAGAACAAGCAGGTAACATATTGCTAATCCCACAATACTGGACTAGCTCTGAGACTTTCTGAAACGTGAATGTCTAGGTATAGACAATGATTCTTGTTGACTAAATAACTCCTATGAATTACTCTTAGGTGACAGTCTTCATACGGCATGAATGAAGATTTACAGATGTCTTCCGCAAAAATCCAGCCTCAATTGTTCCATGCATCACGCACACCTTTTAT
>OU015747.1:102175102-102239270 GCA_907169655.1 Acomys percivali
TTGAGAAATAACCCATTTTCAGAACAAAAGAACCAGACACTGAAATGTGTATATATATATATATATATATAAAGTGTGTATATATATATACACACTTTAATGTGATTTAATGTGCACATATAACTCAATTATAATACATGGTTTACTTCCAATGCTTTGAAAGTGCTATAGTAAACTGTTTATGAGAAATAGGTTATACAAATTAAATGTTAATAGATTAAATCATCATCATGTCAATTGCTAGTCTACTTTTATCACAAGAATATATATCTTAAGTCCAGCAGATAGATATGACTGTATAGAAGGATAAGGAAGATATGTAGAGAATGTCTTCAAAAATCCCAGAGACATGCAGAATATGGCATTTGAAAATGATTTTATTACTTTAAAGATTCATTGACAATGAGATAGGTTCACTCCTGGCAACACCCAGCATACATCAAAGATGATGGTGAGCATCAAGAAGCTCCTTGTGGAGATGGCTTCAAGTGTGGCATACTAGTCACTGGGCAACAGGTCTTCGTTACTACCACAGACAGAATTCTGCCTAAAAAAGAGAAAGCTTGAATGCAGACAGAGTTGACAGCCAAACTCTGCCAAGACAGTGTATGTAATTACTCAATAGTTCCTGTCTCACAAATATTTCTGTCAGATATATTGGACCTGAAGGCTAAAGAAGGTGCACCAATGTTATAGAGAGTTTTGGGTGACTATTCAGGCAGAAAACTGTCTCTGTCATCTCATTTGGAAAGCTACTAATCTGCACTCCTGTCATACTCAGGTAATCAAGTTTATTTTTTTCCCAGTCTCTGATGGAGTTGAATACCAGGTAGTTTAGTTTTACAATGAAGCTTAATTATTTTTAGGTCTAGATAGGTGCTTTAAGTTGATAATGAGAAAATGTGATAGAGATTGATTTACATTCAGATATTTAGATGCACCAAGAAGGAAATATGTCTTCTTCAAGGCTCTTACATATAAATAGCCAAAACACTAAGAATGTAACATTTATATAATTCCTGACTGTGCAATGGTTATTCTTGCTATAGGCAGTTTATTATATATATATATGTGTGTAATACTATAAATATATATGAAAATTTAAAAATTGTCATATACTGTTGGATGTAGATCAAATTCTTTAATTCAAAGATTGAGAAAAACATATGTGGTTCTAGACAACATTACAAAAATATGATCAGAAATGAGCTTAATACCCAGGCCTGTGAAAGGTAAGCAATATGCAAGAACTTGAGTACACCAAAAGACATAAAATAGTGTGACTCCATGTCCAAAGTTCACTATATCTCAAAATCAGCATAAATCTTATAGATTGAAAAGTTTACTAAATTAAATCCAATCTATCCTCCTAGATTTATATAATTTTAATTGTTTCATGGTCCTTCTTGCTATATGTAATTTTATGTATGCGTAATAATATAAATGTATATGAAAAAGTAAATAAACATTAAAAAGAGAAAAGGAAATTCTACTATAGTAAATTAAATCAAGACTTATAGATTTAAAATTATATTTGACTCTGTATTGTATGCAGATACAATAAAGTGTGGAATTAATAATAGAAATTAATGGTATTCAAATTAAGGTAATATTCCATAGTTATGATGATATTACATAATTTTGTTATGCTTTAGGTGTGCATTTCTTTCTGCTTACAATTTTTAAGATTTTCTGCAACTATGACCATGTTATCTAAAAACAAAAATTATCTTATGTCCTCGTTTGTAATACATTTAACATTTTTCTCTTTTTACATTGAAATACATGCATATCCATATAAAAATTAAAACAGTTATCAACAGATTTTATGATGCATATATAAATTTTTATGAAATACTTTCAGCTTACAATAATTTTACATAGCCATAAACATCATAAATTGAAAATAACATATATTTAAAATGGATTCAATAAACACAACTGTCCCATAAAATATCATAGTCATATTCCCTAGCACATTCTAGATTCTAATTTAACCCTCTTCTCCTACAGCTAACATTGAAGTACAGCTCATTGTTGTTTTTTCGGGTTATAGATTTGTATTAAGTTGCTTGTGGCCAGCTTTGAAAAGAATCAAATCAGAGTTTATCCTGAATCTCTGTCACTGTCATACAATTATAAACTCATAATCTCATAAGAAGCATCATACTAAGTCAGAGAACATCTGTGAAGAGTGCCTACTATGGAAAACATTTACATTCATTTGAAATTAAAAAGCAAAATGACCATACCATACATTCTTTCTATTGTTTGAATTTTGAAAGTATATCTGCAATTCCATTTTTACCATAGCATTATTCATAGTTAACCATATAGTGATGTCAACTTATTATTTGGACAAAAACCATGTTGACTGTCTCTCATCTATATTTCATCAATATCTATCTACCATTTACCCATTTATCATCTATACATCATTTATCATTGGCCACCTATAGTTCAATTATCCTGGAACCTTCGCATATATTTTAAATACTGGTGGCAAATTAAAGTATGGTTATGTATTTGCTTATAAATAAGTATAGAATGCAGAAAACATTGAAATATTTTGTCTCAAAGTAAACAAAGGATAACAGCTATAAGCATGCTAATTTGAATGGTGAAGGCCCAGTAGCAAGACTTCAATCCAATCTGGAAAACTAAAGGTGTGTGAAGGGAGTAATCAGCTTTCACTGAGAAGAGAACACCAATTGCTTTCCCAAAACCAAATGTGCCACACCCACTCCGCTAGAGTCTGTGTGACATGCAACCTTTTCGGCTCAGAGGATGCGCCGACATCGATCAGGTGATGGGGAACCAGATTCGCGAGGGTCCCTGGCAGAAGCCCAGGCATTTGTTGAGACAAGCATCCCGAGTCCTGGGCGTACAGAGCCTGGTTATTGGCCTACTTCTGTTTTTCCTCCTTCCTTGCTCTATAATCACTCACGCATTCTTATTAAGTCCACCTCCAGGGCAAGGCCGTTCTTACCCTCTGAAAATCTCAGTAACTGAGAAACCTGATGTGAGTCCATCGGGAAATGAACCAATGGTGGCCGTGGATGAAGTAGTTCCGCAGAAAGCTGAACATCTCATGTTAAACATTACCAAAAACATGACTGTAAATGAAACTACACCTTGGGGGTGAAGGTGTTTGTGCAGTTGATACAGAAAGAAAATGCGACTGCGCAGGAGGCACTTGACAAATGGCAACAGCTGGAGTATAGGCTAAAGAATTCTAGAAAGAGAAGGCATATCCAGGAATGTGAGGATAGCGAGGAGAATGAAGCAGTCCCGGGAGTTCCCAGTAAATCAGAAAATGGGACAACTTAGGACTGGATTGAAGGGAAATGATGGCAGAGACCTAAATACAGAGGACCAATAGCTCTAAGAACCACTCTCTGCCCTCTATTACCATATATAGGAGTGTATGATGAGGATTTAACACGATGGGTTACTAAGGATGGTAAAAAGATAAGATATTAGGACCTGAGTCCCTGGGAAAGAATCTTGAGGGCCAGACCTCCATGGTGCACTTTAACTGCAGCAGAGAAAAATGACATAATTACACAACTCACCAAGGTGGTAGTAAAGTATGGCACACCATGGGATTGTTTTGGTTTACAATGTATGGGACTATCAGAAATATTAAGATGTGTAAAGGAATATAACAACTTTATCTAAGTATGGGCTGCAGACGTGCAGACTTGTACTTCTTTTATGGGTAAAAGCTTTAATAATAACATGCCTGAGAAAGGAGCCAGCTTAGCCTAATTGACTGCAAATTCTAAGAAAAGCTCATGCCACCTTCTGAGGTGATTAACCACAGTCTGTCTCTGGCCCTTGTGCACAGCCAGAGGACCTTGTTGTACTTTTAGTTTCTGATTATTGCTGTACTTTGCACTTTGTAACCTGATCTGTATCTCTTAAACTGTGGTTTGTAGCTAGCACAAGTTCCTGTCATGACTGTATAAACCACTGAGCTCAAGTAAAGATCTGGGCAGGGCAGCAGCATTGAACCTCCCTTGTGTTCGTGTCTGTCGGTCGCACCGAATCCGTCCCCACCTGATATCCTAGGACCCTTGCTCTCCACTGCTAGAAGCCCCCTCATTATTTAGTTATGTTCTGGTTTTTTTCTTTGCCTTTTTGTTTCTTTTTGTTTGTTTGTTTTTGTGAAAAAGAGAGATGCAAAAAACCACAGAAACAAACCAAAAATCTATTAGAGATAAACATCAGATCCTTCAGTCTATGTCATGCTTATGGGACTTATGAAGTAATGCTCTGGGCTCCAAATAAGGAAGCCACAAATCCTCAGCAATACAACAGCTGCTATCTTAGCCTTATGCCAACTCTACTTTTTTCTGCCATTCTCTTTGACCATTTTCATTGACTTGGCATCATTCGTATCTTGGACACACAACTGCAATAAATTTTAACCTTCACAGTTTCATGAAATATCTTTTTGGAAACTTGTTTCAGAAGTACTACTCATACAACATGGTGCATGAATGTTGATGCTTTCTATGAGGCTGTTAATTCTTTATCTTTGCTTTAAATTCTGGTACCATCTGGACAATACTTAAGACACTGCCACTTTCTTCTGACAGCTTGGGAATATCCCTTGGATGACACATTATCATCTTTTGTATATTAATCCCAGAAGAAATGTCTCCTCATGTTGCTGTGATAAAATATCTTGACAAAACCAGTTGTAAAATGAAATGACTAATTTGGTTACTATTTCAGGTTGCAGTCCATTATTGTGGGGAAGTCAAAACAGGAGCTTAAAGAAGCCAGTCATATCAAGAATAGGGAGAAAGTGAATGCAGAAATGCCTTCAATCAGATCCCTTTTATCTCTTTTAAACAGCCCAAAAACAATACCATTATTCTTTTTGGAACCAGTTTAGATGGATTTTTAAGGAGAAATTCAGAGTCAATTTTGTTATCTCATTGTATGAATCTTAAAGTGATACATATTTTAATGACTGTGTAGCAGAAAGAAAGCATTAGTCTCCATTTTAATATGGCCTTCAGCCTTAGCAAACAAGCCCCATCACTGATGAAGACACACAAATAGCTAACTTCCATGTCTAAAAGCCAGTATTAATTTGTTTGGACTATTAATACTGAACAAAGTCCAGTGCATAAGCATTATTAAATGTCCTCATCATTGGATGTAGAAAGATGAAATATATCTTCAAAACTTTATATCACTTTTTCTTGAGTCATAAATTATTAGTTTCTCAATGTAATAGAAGTAATTTGAATGTCATTAGATACCAATAACTACACACACTGCAGGACTACACAATATTGCCTCTAGATTGCTTCTTTTCTTTTGGCATGAAAGATCTGTTATATTAGCTCAAATCATAATGTTGAAGCCTTAATTTGATTGCTGAGTTAATTCTATTGGAAAGCATTTAGAGCATGATCTTTTATAGCGAAGAAGGAAAAACTGCAATTAAAATTCTATACTGAAAAACCTGAAGCTCATAATGTCACTATGGACAAGCGTCTTTCTACCTTTGTTGCAAAAGCTGTATGATATTTTTTGTTCTTTATTCTGAACTGTAAGCCTTGCTATTATTCCCTCAATGATGGCTGTACTCCAATTACTGGCAAGTAAGTGGATTCTGCTGGATAATTGCATAACTTTGTGAAACTAGGCCAGTAGTAATCCTTCAACTAAAATGAAATATGGAACTGACATTTTGAAGAGGAAAAAAATAGGTCTTGATATTGTAGGAAAGAGCAAGGAATTTCAGATAAAAATAATGAAGTTTCCAAATGGGTGGAGTGGCAGTTATAAGGGCAGCAAGGCCTTCATGCTTCGGTTCCCATATTGCAGTATAGTCTTGATACACACGATGTGAGCTGCCATGTCATAGAGAATGAAATATATTCAACACACATGCAAGATTAGGATGCAAAAAGTAATTGAATGCAAAATAATGTTCGTGATGAGAAGGACCTTATCTCATAGAGTAGACCACTTTTAAATGGTACAGATAGGAACTTGTGGATTATAGATGAAGATACCCATTTAAAAGGACTCTTCATGCATAGTGATACACACCATTGTATTTGGTTTAATATAGACAATATATTTCATGTCTTTTCTTTACATTGACAATAGTCATATTTTTAATACCCCTCTTTAGAACCCTATACTATATTTTACTTAATTAATGTATTCAGATTACATCTCAATTGTCATCTCATCTCTTGTGTCCTCCTGTCCTTCCCCCCTTCCCACTTTTACTCTATTCCCCTCCCCTAAGTCTGTGACTGAGGGGGACCTCCTATCCCATTATATGGTCACAGCCTAACAAGTCTCATCTTGGTAGCCTGCATATCCTTTCTCTGAGTGTCACGAGGCCTCCCCACCAAGGAGAAGTGGCTAAATATGGGGCACCAGAGTTCATGTCAGAGTCAGTACCCACTCTCTACTCAACTGTGGAAAATGTCCTGTCCCTTGGCTAGATCTGAGTAAGGGTTCAACGTTTACTGCATGTATTGCCCTTGGTTGGTACAACAGTTTGTGCAGAACCCTGGGCCCAGATCTGCCCATCATGATGTTCTTCTTATAGGTTTCTAAGATCTTCTGGTTTCTTCTATTTCCCTATTCTCCCCTACTTTTCTCACCTAGAGTCCCAATAGGATGTTCTCACATCTATCCCCATCTCCTGGTAGGTAAAGACTTTCAGGGGACATCCCTCTTGGGCTAGTGTCCAATTATAAGTGAGTATATACCATGTGAGCCTTTTGCTCCTGGGTTGAAACCCTCATTTTGATAATTTCTAGTTCCATCCATTCATCCAGAAAATTTGTGATTTCGTTGTGTTTAAAAGGTGAGTAGTATTCCATAGTGTAAATGTAACACAGTCTCTTTATCTATTCTTCGACAGAGGGTCACTTAGGCTGTTTCCAGGTTCAAGCTATTATGATCAAGGCCACTATGAACATGGTTGAACATATGTCCTTGTTGTGTGGTGGAGCATCTTCTGGGTATATTGCAAAAAGTGGAATAGCTGGGTCTTGAGGTAGCCCTATGCCCAGTTTTCTGAGATAGCACCAGATAGATTTTGAAAGTGGTTGTACAAGTTTGCATTCCTACCAGCTATGAAGGAGTATTCCCCTTTATCCACATCCTTGCCAGCATGTGCTGTCAATTGAATTTTTAATCTTAGCCATTCTGATGGGCATAAGATAGAATCTCTGAGATGTTTTGATTTGTATTTCTCTGATGACTAAATACGTTGAGCATTTCTTTAACTGTTTCACAGCTATTCAATATTCCTCTGTTGAAAATTCTCTGATTAGTTCTGAGCCTCATTTCTCAATTAGGTTATTTGGTTTGGTGGTATTTAATTTCTTGAGCTCTTTATATATTTTAGATATTAGACCTTTGTCATATGTTGGGTTGGTGAAGATCTTTTCCGAGTCTGTGGGCTTTTGCTTTGTTCTGTGGACAGTGTCCTTCTGCCTACAGAAGCTTTTCAACCACATATGGTCTCATTTATTGATTGTTGACATTAAGGCCTGGGATATTGGTATTCTGGTCAGGAAGTTGTGTCCTGTGCCAATATGTTCCTGGCTCTTCCTCACTTTTTCTTCTAACCAACTTAGTGTCTCTAGTTTTATGTTGAGATCTTTAATCCATTTGGACTTGAGTTTTGCAAATGGTGATGACTATATATCTAATTGCATTTTCGTACATGTAGCAATCCAGTGAGACTAGCACCATTTGTTGAAGGTGCTATCCTTTTTCCATTGATAACATTTAACTTCTTTGTCAAAAATCAAGTGTCCATATGTGTATGGATTTATTTCTGGGTCTTAAATTCGATTCCCTTGATAAACCAGCCTATTGCTATGACAGTACCATGCTTTTTTAATTACTATTGCTCTATAGCACAGCTTGAGATCAGGTATGGAGATTCCTCCAGAGGGTCTTTATTGTTCAGGATCATTTTAGAAATTCTGGGTTGTTGTTTTTCTATATGAAATTGAGAACTGATTTTTCAATGTCTTAAAAAATTGTATAGGTATTTTGATAGGGATTGCATTGAACCTGTAAATTGCTTTTGGTAAGATGGCCATTTTTACTATGTGAATACTCCCTATCCATGAACAAGGGAGCTTTTTCTTTCTTTTGATGTCTTCTTCAATATCTTTCGTCAGAGAGATGAAGTCTTTTTCAAACAAGTCCTTTAGTTGCTTGGTTAGAGTTACTCCTAGATATTTTATGCTTGTGGCTATTGTGGAGGTTGTACTTCTCTAATTTCTCCCTCTGCATGTTCGTCCTTTGTATATAGGAAGACTACTGACTTTTTGGAGTTAATTTTGTATCCAGCCATTTTGCTGAAGGTGTTTATCAGCTGTAGGAGTTCTCTGGTGGAATTTTGGGGGTCAGTCACTTACGTAAACTATCATATCATCTGCAAATAGAGACAGTTTGATTTGTTCCTTTCTCATTTGGATCCACTTGCTAGAGAGAGTGGGCAGCCTTGCTTCATCCCTGATTTTAGAGGAATGTCCTTGAATATCTCTCCATTTAAGTTGATTTTGGCTATTGGCTTGCTGTATGTAGCTTTTATTATGTTGAGGTATGTGCCTTATATCCTTGATCTCTCCAAGACTTTAAACATGAATGGGTGTTGTATTTTATCAAATGCTTTCTCTGCATCTAAGGAGATGATCGTGTGGTTTTCTTCTTTCAGTTTGTTTATATGATGCATTACATTCGTGGATTTCCATACATTATACCACCCCTGAATCGCTTGAATGAAGCCTACCTGGTCATGGTGATTGATATTTTTGATATGTTCTTGTAATCATTTTGCAAGTATTGTATTGAGTATTTTGGCATCAATGTTCATCAGATAAATTGGTCTGAAACTCTCTTTTTTTATTGGGTCTTTGTGGGGTTTAGGTATCAACTTGACTGTGGTCTCAGAATAAATTTGTTAAAGTTCCATCCATTTCTGTCTTTTGGAGTAGCTTGAAGAGTATCGGTATTAGCTCTTCTTTGAAGATCCGGTAGAATTCTGTGCTGAAGCAATTTTGCTCTGGGCTTTTTTTTTTGGGGGGGGGGGGGAGACTATCAATGACTACATCTATTTCTTTAGGAGAAATAGGACTATTTGATTTCTTCATCTGATCTGGATTCAATTTTGGCAAGTAGAATCAATCAAGAAAATTGTCCACTTCACTTAGAGTTTCAAATTTTTTTGCATATATGTCTTTGAAGTAGGATCTTATGATTCTTTGTATTTCTTCATTGTCTGCTGTTATGTCTCCCATTTCATTTCTGATGTTGTTGATTTGGATAGTGTTTCTCTGCCTTTTAGTTATTTTGGCTAACAGTTTGTCTATCTGGTTGATTTTCTCATAGAACCAGATCCTGATTTTGTTGATTCTTTGAATTGTTCTCTTTGTTTCTAATTTATTGATTTCAGCCTTGAGTTTGATTATTTCCAGATGTGTACTCCTCTTGGGTGTTTCTGCTTCTTGTATTTTTAGGCCTTCAAGGTTTGTCAATTATTTGCTTATGTGGGATGTTTCAAATTTCTTCTTAAAGGCTCTTAGCTCTATGAATTTTCCTCTTAGCACTGCCTTCAATGTGTCCCACAAATTTGGGTATGTTGTTCCTTCATTTTCATTGAATTGAAGGAAATCTTTTATTTCTTTCTGTATTTCTTCCTTGACCAAGGGGTCATCAAATAGAGAATTGTTTAATTTCCATATGTGTGTAGCCTTTTTGTTATTTCTGTTGTTGTTGAAGTCCAGCCTTAGACCATGGGGATCTGATCAGATACATGGTATTATTTCAATCTTCTTGAATCTGTTGAGGCTTGTTTTGTGACCTATTATGTCATCAATTTTGGAGAAGGTTCCAATGGGTGCAGAGAAGAAGGTATAATCCTTTGTGTTTGGCTGGAAAGTTCTCTATGTATCTGTTAGATCCACTTGATTCATTACATTGGTTAATGTTGTTACTTCTCAATTTCGTTTCTGTTTCAATGACCAATCCTTCAGTGAAAATGGGGTATTAAAGTCTCCCACTACTAGTGTGTAGGGAGAGATGTGTGGTTTGAGCTTTGTTAATAGGTCTTTTACAAATGTGGGTACCATCATACTTGGAACATAGATGTTCAGAATTGTCATGTCTTCTTGGCTGAATTTATCTTTGATGATTATGAAGTGTCCTTTCTCATCTCTTTTGATTACTTTTAATTGAAAGTCTATTTTATTATATATTAAAATGGCTATACCAGCTTGATTCTTGTGACCATTTGCTTGGTATGATTTTCCAGGCCTTTACCCTGAGGTAATGTCTGTCTTTGTGGGTGAGATATCTTTCTTGAATGCAGAAGATTATTGGATCCTGTTTATGCACCCATTCAGTTAGTGAGTGTCTTTTTATTGGAGAATTGAGACCCTTTATGCTGAGAGATATTAATGACCAGTGACTGTTAAGTCCCTTAATTTTCGATGTTGGTTTTAGTAGAGAGTTTGTGTGGTTGTGATTTTGTGATGCTGCTATCTATTTCCTGTCTGGTTTTGCTTGTAAATTGTCCCTTTGGGGTGGAGTTTTCCTTCTAGTAACTTTTTTATGCTGGATTTGTGTATAGGTAATGTTTGAATTTGTTATTTCATAGAATATTTTGTTTTCTCCATCAATGATTATTTCTTATTTCTCTGTATATTGTAGTCTGGCCTAGCATCTGTGGTCTCTGTGGTCTTGTCAGACCTCTGTCCAGGCCCTTGTGGTTTTATGGTCTCTGCGAGAAGTCTGGTGTAATTCTGATGGGTTTGCCATTGTATGTTAATTTGTCTTTTTCTCTTGACACTTTTAGTACTTTTTCTTTGTTCTGTATATTTTGTATTTTTATTATTATGTAATGGGAAGATTTTCTTTTCTGGTCTATTCTATTTGGTGTTCTGTAGGCCTCTTGTATGTTTACGTTCATCTTCTTTAAATTGGGGAAATTTTCTTCTATGACTTTGTTGAATATATTTTCTGGGTTTTGGAGTCAGGAGTCTTCACTTTCCTCAATGCCTATTTTTCCTAGGGTTCATCTTTTCATGGTGTCCTTGATTTCTTGGATGTTTTGTGTCAGGAATTTTTCAGAGTTAGCATTGTCTTTGACGGTTATTTCGAGTTCTACGATGGTATCTTCTAGTACTGAGATTCGTTTCTCCATTTCTTGTATTCTGTTAGAGAAGGTCATCTCTGTGTTGCTTGCTTTCTTCTTTAAGGCCTCTTGATGCCAAATTTTTATGTCTGTCCCTTTATTATAGTTTCCATGTTCATCTTCAGATCTTGAACTATTTTATTGATTTCTTTCATATGTTTGTTTGTATTTTCCTGAATATCTTCAGTGCCTCGCTATAGGCCTCTTTTATGTCTTCGACCTGTTTGGTTGTATCTTCCTCCATTTGTACTGATTTTATTAGTTTCTTCCATTATTATCTTTGTTAATAAGGATTTGAGGTAGTTTTCTTGTATTGTGTTTGGGTTCTCAAGGTTTTTTTTGGGAGGATAGCTTGGATCTGGAGATACTGAATTGTTTTGATTTTTGTTGTTTGATTTCTTACGCTATCCTTTAGTCATCTTGCTGTCTCTGATATTTGGGAAATAGCTTCTGGTGTCCTTTACTTGTCGCTGCAAGTGGATAGTTGATGAATGATTATAGGTCAAGTACCTTTGCCTGTAGTGATCAGGGAGTTCTTCACTGGAACAGGCAAGTGACCTGGTTTCAGCTCCAGGAGACTTTGCTCTACACCTTAGGTGCCAGACTGGGTCAGCAGAGGGAGGTTTCTTATAGTTCCTTTCATGCTACTGCTGTGATTCAGACCAGATGTATTGGGGCCCAGACCATGAGCAGCTTGTGCTCTGCTTGGGCAAGGTGGTCCCAGTGGTCTGTGCTGTGTATGGCTCCTAATTGGACCTGTTCTGACCATGGACAGCATGCGCTCTCCCTTATACTATTTTTATCCTTCCTCTATTCTCCACCATTCACTCAGCAACTTTATCTTTCCTTATACATATATGAAAATTATTTTGACTTTTGTATAGAGAGTCAAGAGCCACAGATAAGACTAATGATATGACATTTTTCTTTCCCTATCTGAATTAGTTTACCTGATAGGATGATCTATATTTGTACTCATTTTCAGCAAATGATAACATTTCATTCTTCTTTGTAACTTTGTATGTATGTTATGATTTCTTTACCCATTCATTTGTTGATAGACATCTAGGCTGTTTCCATTCCTGCCTGTTATGAAAAGTAAAGCAATAAACTAAAGTTTGCAAATATTTTGTTGACAAGAATTATTTGTGTTTATATCCAGATGTGGTAATGTGGCTAGTTCTATTTCAATTTGTGAGAATAATGTATTTATTTATATAATGGATGAACTAATTTACATCTTAATTGCATAAAAACATTAAAAATGTACAACAGAGTTTGACCTTTACAGATTCATTAAAGAAAATTATATTTTATAGCCAAAATCAAGCATAATTGCATTTTATTTTATATAAGGGTAAAAGAGGTTAAGTATTTGACCAGTCCAATTAACATATTTAGCAATAGTAACAATCTTCACATGTGGCTCCTATTACTCCAGCTTCTAACCCTATATTAGTATTATATTTGAATTATCATACTATTTACAATTAGCAAAAATTATTCATCGAAGATTTTGTAAGTCAATTTGTAGGTGAAAAATGTCAATTATTTTGTTTTTTATTTTTACTTTTATATTTATTTTTTACATATACATTTATACTATCAAACACACACACACACACACACACACACACATTACCTACATCACGAAGAATCATGAATCAATCAGGGATAATATAAATGTTATATTTATAGTGTTTTGGCTATTTGTATTTGGCAGTCGTGAAGAAAAGATTTTTTGTATCTTGGTGTGTCAAAAATGCTAAATGTAAATTAATATATATAATATCTCATCTCTATTAACTTAAAACATCTATCTAGTTGTAAAAGCATCTTAACCGCTAAACAGCTAAGCTTAATTGTAAGACTAAACTATTTGGTCTTGAACCTCATCAGAGACTTGAGAATGAATAAAATATTTTATCTGTGTTGACAGGAAAGGAAGATTAGCAGCTTCCCAAATGAGAAAATTAAAGACAGTTTGTTACCTGATCAGTCACCCAAAACTCTCTATAATGTTTGAATATCTTCTTCAGCCTTATGGCCCAATATATGTGACAGACATATTTGTGAGGCAGGAACTATTGAGGACTTATTTACCCTGTCTTGGTTGAGTTTGATCATCAAATCTACCTGCATTCAAGCTTGTCCATTTTTAGGCAGATGTGAATTTTTAAAGAGATTTTTAAAATGTGTAATATAGCTTATGCTTAAGGGTGATGTGTTATTATTTGTAAAATCTCAGCATTATATGTATTGTTTTTATTTGAATGGCAAAATTAAACCTTATATTGAAAATTCAATGCATATGTTGGTCAATAAATATGTAATAATCTCTTCATCTTCCTCCACCATTTCCCTTTCTCTTTCCTATCTTTCACCTATCATTTTCTCTCTCTCTCTCTCTCTCTCTCTCTCTGTGTGTGTGTGTGTGTGTGTGTGTGTGTGTGTGTGCGTGTGTTTCTCTTTCTCTTCTTCATTTCTCTCTCTGTCCCTCTATCTTGTGTGCATTCTGCAGAGAAGTTTTTATTCTTACATAGTGCTAACAGTTTTTGGTCTACTGTTTTTAAAGTGCTTACTTGGGAATATATTTAAGTTCATAACTACTCCACTAGATCTTAATATATTTATATTAAGAAAAAATCCTTGTGATAAATGATTCTAGAGTTGTTTTTAACACTTTGAAGAAACATTCTATAATATCGAAAAGGGATAATGTAAGTATTCTTTATTTTTAAAAAGCTTGTCTTGTTAAGAGGGCAGATTTTACTATGTTACTCCTACCAATTCACAAGCAGAAGAGATCTTTCCATCTTCTGATACATTCTTCAATTCTCTTTCTTCAAAGACTTGAAGTTTTATTCATACAGGTATTTCATTTGATTGGTTAGAGATACTCCAATATACTTTCTTTTGGTTGGTATTGTGAAGCATGAATTTTTTCCTACTTTCATTCTCAGCCTATTTGTCTTTTGTATAAAGGAAGGCTACCGATTTTTTAAGTTGATTTTGCCATTTTGCTGAAGTTTTCATCATCAGTAGGAGTTCTTTGGTAGAATTTTTTGAGGTCACCTATGTATACTATCATTTGATCTGCAAATAGTACTACTTTGAATTCTTCCTATCTAATTTGTATCCCTTTGATCTCCATTAGTTTTCTTATTGATCTAGCCAAATACCATGCATGCTACAGACCTAGACCCTCTGCTAAAATGTAGTAGATAGGCAACACAGTATCATTTTGGGTCTCATGAAATAAGGAGTAGGGACTACTTCTGACATGGACATTGGGGACACATTAATCACTTATTTTGGCAAGGCAGTCTTTTGTTTTGTTTTGTTTACATCTCAATTGTTATCCCACCCCTTCTATCATCCCATTCTCCCTTTTCGCCCATTTTCCCCTTACTCCCCTCCCCTATGACTGTGACTGAGGGAGACCTCCTCCCCCCTGTATATGCTCTTAGGGTATCAAGTCTTTTCTTGGTAGCCTGCTATCCTTCCTCTGAGTTCCACCAGGCCTCCCCATCCAGGGGACATGGTCAAATATGGGGCACCAGAGTTCATGAGAAAGTCAGTCCCCACTGGCCACTCAACTGTTGTCCAAGGCAGTCTTGCCAGATCACAGAGAAAGAGGATACAGGCAGTCCAGATGAGACTTGATAGGCTGAAGTCAGATGTAAGGGGAAGAAGGATAGGGGAAGGAGGAGGTATGACAGAGAGAGGGTTGGACTCAAAGGGGCTACAATTGGCCTGTAAAGTGGACAATTTTTAAATGGCTTGCTTTCAGTTCATTAAGTATGATTTCACTTATTAAATTAATATTTATTAATGTGTCTATTTATTTACAAATATATATTGAGAAACTATGCCTATAAAAGACATATTTTGATATAATAACAAGAAAAGTGTTTGATTGAATAATAACTATTTTTGAGTTTGATCAACTTAAGGTTATCTATTGATACTCAATACCTTTTATAAGCATGAATTATACATTGTTATGTATAATGAAATATACATTGTTAATAACTACATTGATATGAAATAAATTAATCAGATTTTTAAAAAGATTTATTTATTGTATATGAGTGCTTTATCTGCAGAAGAGGGCATTAGATAACATTATAGATTGTTGTGAGCCACCATGTGGTTGCTGAGAATTGAACTCAGGACCTCTGGAAGAACAGGCAGTGCCCTTAACCACTGAGCCATTTCTCCAGCCCCCAAATTAATCAGATTTTTACATCATATACTTAAGAAGTTCTCAAATTATTTTCTCAAAGACTTCAAATTTGATTAATAGTTTGAAGTCATAAACATTCTATTAAAACATTATTTCAAATGCAAATAAAAAAACTCTGAGATTCCATCTTACACTGATCAGAATGGCTAAGATCAAAAATTCAAGTGGCACCACATGCTGGTGAGGATGTGGAGAAAGAGGAACACTCCTTCATTGCTAGTGGGGATGCAGGCTAGGGAAGCCACTTTGGAAATCTGTCTGGCACTATCTCAGAAAACTGGGAATAGGGCTTCCTCAAGGCCCAGCTATTCCACTCTTTGGAATATACCCACAAAATGCTCTAACACACAACATGAACATATGCTCAACTATGTTCATAGCTGCCTTATTCATAATAGCCAGGAAATGAAAAGAGCCTAAGTGTCCCCCAGTAGAAGAATGGATAAAGAAATGGTGGCACATTTACACTATGGAATATTACTCAGCTATTAAAAACAAGGATTTCCCGAAATTTGTGGACAAATGGATTGAACTAGAAATGATTATAATGAGTGAGCTAAACCATAAGCAGAGAGACTCAAATCATATATACTCACTTATAACTGGACACTAGCCCAAAGGGCATGTCCCATGAAAGTCTTCACTTAATAGGAAAGTGCGATACAGGTGAGAACATCTTATTTGGAACTCTAGGTGAGAGAAATATAGGAGATGGGGAAGGTTCAAGAAACCTACAAGAACAGTATGGATGGGCAGGTCTTAGCCCAGGGGTTCTGCTTAAACTATGGCACCAACCAAAGACAATACGTGCAGTGAGCATCGAACCCATACCCAGATCTAGCCAAGGGACAGGACATACTCCACAGTTAAGTGGAGAGTGGGGACTGACTTTCACATGAACTTTGGTGCCCCATATTTGGCCATGTCCCCTTTATGGGGAGGCCCGATGACACTCAGGGGAAGGATAGCCGACTACCAAGAAGAGACTTGATACCCTAGCATCATATTGAGGGAGAGGAGGTTCCCCTCAGTCACAGTCATAGGGAAAGGGAATGGGTGAAAGTGGGAGGGAAGGAAAAATTGGAGGAGGCATGGGATGGGATACCAATTGAAATGTAATATGAATGATTTTATTTTTCAATAAAAAAAGAAAAAACATTATTTCTTTTCTCAGAAACTTTCATACATTTTCACATTTCTTCGTCATAACTATTCATATCTCTTTCCTTACAATTTTTCTCTCTTTCTCTCTCTTTCTCTGCCTCCCTTAACTCTTAAAACCATCTCCTATGGCCAAATTTTCTGCTTATATGTGGGGTTTGGGTAGGCTACCAGGGACCATTCTTCAAAGAAAAGTTATTCTTTCTCCTCTAGCAACCAAATTCCAGTATTTGCTCAGCTAGGAGTAAAGCTAAGCTAGAGCACAGTCTCCTCTGTATATTGCAGTTTTTAACTATCTTGTTCTTGTGCTGTGTCACTTAAGTCATCATGGATGCTGTGAGTCATGTATGCTACAGCAGCCATGTCATTTTCTGAATGCAGCATGTCACCGCACTCCTCCCTCTCTATTGATCTTTCACTCTTCTTGCCGTAACTTGCCTGATGTTCCCTCAGGATCTCATGTAGGATATAATATTGCTTTCATATTTTTATGGAAAACACATACCCTTATATCCAGCACACTGAACAGTTATGTATAAATTCATTATAAAACTGCAATAAAAAGTTTCTCTGAATATGGCTACAAAAATTACAAATATGTAGATATAAACAACAATATTTCAGATCCAGTTCATAAAATCTGGCTAAAATTTAAGTGAATTCCAAAGAAAAGATAAACTCAAACAATATCAGTGTAGAAATATTCTTATTTTCAGCTATTTTTCTGAAAGGATATATAAACAACAAATACTGGAATTGTGTACTTGAATAAATAAAAAAGAGCATATTTTACATACACATAGAAGAGCTGGTTTTTAATATTTTTTCACTATTCATAACCGGAATAGAGATGAAATGAATAGATAAATATGTGTTCATGTATGTACAGTATAAATAATAGCATCATGATAAAGCAGTAACCCTGCTGTGCAAACGTGGTAATATATACTCCTAGATAAAGTGGTGCCTAAAAGATAAAAGTGTAGTGAAACCTAAGTTTTAACAGAGAAAAATTAGATTCAAAATACATGAAATAATTGTATATATTTAAGAATAATTACAATGTATACCTTAAGGTTTTATTTTATTCATCAATTCATTGAGAATTTCAGACAACGATGTGATGCCTTTTGATCCTCAACAATACTTGTCCATTGTCTCTCACACAACCCAGCCCATAACACACGTGAAATATTAGGTTTCTTTTTATTATTTATACACACTGAGTCTCCTCAGAGATTATGTTCCAAAGAATTTGTTTTCTTAATTTTTTAATATATTGGTATGGAATGTTAATGAGATGTTATTAGCAAAAACGCTGACATATTTTTTATTTTTTAAAATTGAAGAAAAAATCATGTTAGTTTGCAACTGTTCATGTTCTATAGAATATGTCCATACACATGGACCACAATATTTTATTGGATACCAGAAATAAATTAAAATGTTCAAGTTCTGAAAATGAATAGAATAAAAAAGGAAATAATTTTCATTTCCATAATTTTCAGTTTACATTTTTTGTTTCTCTTATAATAAGCTATTTTAGGTCTACCATCTGTGCTTCATGTGGAGAAACACAATGTAAAAAGAAATGAAAAGTTACAAAAACAGATGCCCAATATAGTTTAAATTCATACCCTAAAACATAAAGTAACAGCAGTAAAATTAGACATTTCACACGAATTTGTATCAAAAGAACATGCAGGAGAAAAATATTACTAGTAAATATATCTAAATCTAAGTTAACTTACCAATGTACAAGATCATTTGAAATTATACTTGTACATTAAATTTTTAGTATTGCTTTCCACCGTGGTTTGGGGTGCTTAAACTTTTCATTTACATGAATGTATGAAAGTGTATATATTAGACAGTGCATATATGTATCCCTGGAACTACTTTGGAGGTGTTGATACTTGCTTTGCCCTTGTTGGGAAGTGTTTTTGTTTGCTTGTAAGCTGTATACACCAGTGTGAAGGAACATATGCTTTCATTGGATTCTACTGTATCTGTCTCCTATCACACCTTAGGAGTGACCAGATTACGGAGATTCTCCACCATCCATATTTTACATGGTTTAGAACTTATGCTATCAGATATATGCAACAAATATATTACCAGGTGAGGCATCTCCCTGGTCCAAAGTTTCCGTTTTGTTTTGAGTACTACTGTATGCATGTGTTATTCTAGCCTTCATTAAAGTATAAGGTATTTTAAACTACAAAACTTATGATCAGAGTAAATTGATTCCTAGAAAATTATGTATGTATATGACATGATATATGAATGGGTATACAGTAGGTTTTACTTTACTTTACTCAGGAAACTTGGATCAAATCAATAATGGATCAACATATTTGGGTATTGGGGTTGTAGCTGAAATGCCCAGAACTCACATGAAGATGTCTGTTTTAGCAGATGTTTGTAATAACAATGCTTCTGTGGTAAGATGGGAGGCTGAGGCAGGAGAAACTCATGGGCTAGGAAGCGTGGTATAAAAAAAGCAAACAGGAAGAGATCTCAGCTGTACAAGGGGTTAGAAGATTATCAGAAACACCTTTCCAGTCCTTTCCCAAGCTCTTTATGCTGTCCCTAGCCTTCTAAATCAAAATAAGTAAGTTTCTCTTAGAGTTGAAAATATTTAACAAGTGTTAATATGTTCCATAATTCTGACAGTTAATGCAGAGAAAAGGAGACATTTTTCTAAGCTGGTTCTCAGGTTTTGTTTTCCAAAGTCTGATGAAGGGTCAGGGGAAGCACATACGTAGTGTATAACTTCTTAGTTCGGAATTGCTAAAATCCATATTGTTGCACATGCACATGAATATACCTAAATTGCTGAATTTGATAAGGTAAATAGTCAGCTGTTAGGGGGTATGCAGTGAAATTTCTTTATAACTTGAAATGTTATTTTTCCCCACAAGACTTGACCTTGACCAATTAATAATTCTCTGGTAATATTTTCAAACAGTTGACACCATTTACAGTTATGATGAAATGTATGCAAGTGACATATAAACTCAGATCAACATTCTTTATACTTGCTCTCATGACACTTATAAATATACATTTACCAAGGCACTGCTGCTAAGGGTTGTAATTTACATTGTTATATAAAGTTTAGTGAATGGATTAAGAATAATATAATAGATGTGAACTTTGTCAGTTATAAGATTTTAAAATAAATGACTACTTAAAATGTGTCCTAATTTTTCATTATTACAATTTCTATGGTGGGATCCTAGTAAGACAAATGTCTGAATATTAAAAATAATGTGAAGTAAGTTATGTGTCTTGGCAATACATGGTCTTGCTTTCTAAGACATCTCTATAGTGTAGGGACTATTTTGCTTAATTAGAAAAGAGTTTATGTAAATAGATCATGGATAGAAGATAAAGGTTATAGTTAAAATTCTACAAAGGTCTACTCACTTTCTGACACAAAACTAAACAGACTCAAAGTCAATAAGACCCAGATATAAGATATATATATGAAAATATTATCTACCTTTAAAAGATACTTCTGTTTTAGTCTTTGTATTATGACGTCCACTGTCTGTAATTACCTTTTACATAAAGAAAAACATTTATCAAGACCTATTTAGTGAGAATCATTTTAAATGGCTCATATTGTGTCTAAAGTAGTGGCTATCGTCTGAGCATAATCGTGAATGTTAATTGGATTTGTTTGATTGGTCTGTATTTTTGCCATCTGCACAATTAATAACTGTATTAAAAGTTTGACTATTAAAATATTGTTATGGATAGATGCTGCTAATTCCAGGTGACATGTCAGAAAGCATTTTATGTGCTATTTTTTACATCTTTGATATATTTATATCTTGAATTATTATATTCTGCCACTAGAAAATCACTTTGGCTTTCTCATGCATCCCTAATGAAGACAATTAAAATACATGATATATATTATATGAGTGGGATCTCTTTTTAACTCTTTATTGCTTGATGACATAGTGATCATTTTCATTAAATGAGCCTTGAAGTAAAACCAGCTTGATGTTCTGCTTTTCATTTATCTTTTTAGGTGATACTGACTTTTGTTAAGAGTTCAACTGAGAAGTTGTAAGATGAGTGGTAATTAAATGAGGTTTGTAAATAGAAATATTTCAAGCAGCTAGATGCACAGAAAATTTCAAAAGGAACGCTGAAATTTGCCTAAGATGAACATATAATTTTCTATCCCCATAAAATTAGTTAATCTTAATTTATTAAAAAAATTTCTTTCATAAATCATAGACAAACTTGAAATGCTTACATGTGTCATTTACCTTACTTAACAAAGAAAATAATATTTAAGGACATGATAACAAAGGTCCAGGACTGTGACAATTACAAAGATTTTCACAATATAAGCAGTAAGTTGCTTGCTGCCATTTGGTTATGAATCTGAATTATTCAGAAAAGAGACACACTCAGATTTTTGCCTAACTCTCTTGCTTATTTTATATGTTAGTCATTAATGACCCTAAGGATATTCTTTTAAAGAAAAAATGGAGATATAATATATACATTGTCTATTTATTTGTACTTTTCCTGTTTGGGTTTTAAAATATATTTCAAGAACAGTTTTTAATTTGAATGTTTTACATTGTGAATTCTCTACAGAGAAACCTGAGGGCTGATCTTGATTCACTTTTCAACTCATGTGGAACTGTTGCAAACCAAGTCAACAGTCAAATTATAATCATCTATAAATCAGACACGGGCACACCCATTTCCAAAAAAAGCCAGGAAAACAAACAAGCAAAAAACAAACAAACAAACAAACAAAAAAACAGGACTGCCTCAAAAACACCTGGTCAAATCAAACTGGTGGTATTCAGCCTCCAAAACTCAGGAATATACTACCAGAGGAGACAGCTTGTGTTAATCATTAATCATAGCCATCTGTCTGCTGTGACCTAAAATAATAATTGAATGTGAAAAATGTGTAATTTTTCTTCCACAATAGTGGAAGAAGTAAGATTTAAGGCCCACTTCATTGATTGAATCTGTGTCTGAAATTGCTACTGGAACAAAAAAAAGTGTTGATAAAAAAAACATAGGCCATTATTTGAGAACTTACTGTTATTATGCCAATGGAGACTGTATTAAAGCAACACACAATGACATGCTTTTATACCTATAGATTAGTGTATTACTCAAGCCTCATCAGACAAACGACTTTATGCAATACATGTCGATTGATACTGAGACCCACTATTGCTCAATATACAGAGAGTAAGAGACTGCAGAGATCAGCTCTAAATGATATATCGCTTTCCCCCCTTCTAATGCTCAGAGACTGTTGGGGAAGAGGGACCAGACAGATTATAAGAGAAAGAGGCAGCATATAACTAAATTAAAAATGTTTGCTGGACACAGCCAAAAAGTTGCACTTCAGGAGCTAACAATGGTTATGACAGCAAATCCAATACTTTAACAGGGTCAATCCAGACAAAGAGGTGGCATGGACGAGGATGGAGGTCATGAAGTCCTACTGAAATTGAGGTAATATTAGAAATCTCTATGTGCTAGAAAAAAAATATGGTTTTCTTTAACTGTGGTGCACAGTGGACTAACATTCCTGTGGATGTACCCAATTCAGTAATATATGGTTAGCACAAGTTAGACTAGAAGTGTTATTTAAGGAAAAAAATGAAAAGATAGAAAATGTTGGGATGCAGGAAGGTGAGGGATGGATGTTGGTGGTGTTACAGGTAGGAGAAGGTGGAATATATTGTCAAACTATGTTATATGAGGTTGTATATACAAACCTATTTATAAATTTGTATATGTGTATACTTTAATTAACTAAGTGAAGTACAATAAGGTTCCCAATATTCAAATAAATACAATTGAAGTAATAAAATAAAGATATATTCTATTATAACTCAAGGAATATTATAAAACTTCTGTCTAGAATGACATAAATGATTCCTTTGATAAGTACATTACTGAAACATAGGCTTACATCTTGAACAGAATATTTCTCATAGTTTATAGATGTTTTGCTTTAATGAAGCAAAAGAATGAGATCACAATAACTGACATGGCTTGTATAATGACACCATCCTAAAAATGAACTATGAATGGGAAAGAACAATTTACTGTGGAGAAACCAAACCATGAAGTGACCCCCTGCTACCTGCACAGTGTTCATGTAGACAGCGATACTGTGTTAGTTATGTTTACTTATGCACTTTGTGCTAAGATCTACACTGTATTTCTATATTCCTTCTTCTACCAAACATGTTCATTGGACTTCATTTCATTATTTATTTGTTCATTTCCTTCTTTATGGATATAGGCCAAAACTTCAAAGCTTGCCTTGTAGATGAGACTGGCCTTGAACTCACATAGGTCCTCATGACTGTTATGAGGTTATAGAAGCAAAGGTCTTGTGACAACATACCTGGCCAGGAATGCCATTTTAATGACCAAGTTATGGGAAGTACTTGTCTACTATTACTTCAGATTTTCAAAAATCATCAAAAGTGTGAAAATCTGAGACATTTTGAGAGCTTAGTCAAATCTAGGAAGTAAGAAAGTTAAATGTAATATTATTTTCAGCATGAAGTCATAAAGCAAAAATAGGTTATCAGGTTAAAATGGAGAAAAATTGAAAAATTTATGAAATTCAACTTATCACTCTTGGTTTATTTTATTAAATATAAGACCAATACAACTCTGGGCATGAAAACTATCTCTGTTTTCATTTTTACTTTATGCTAATTTAAACTGAAAATTCTTCAATGTTTTTTGAGTTAAACATAACCATAAATTATTAGGAATATTCAAACTAATGTACACATAATTTTTATACAATTATATATTTTCTCTGTGATTGTATGTATTTTAATACTCTAATCTGTTTATCTTATCATAATCATACATTATTTTAAACATTCATTTGTTTGATCTTCTCTTTACTTGATTTCTTAAGAATCTTCACAGACTACAATGGGACAGTTGGCATTTAAATTCTCCTCTTTTGATTATATATATATATATTTGATTATATATATTATACACTGTATATTATATATTATATATACAAGGTATATGATATATTACACATGTATATGTTTTATTGTATTTCATTATTTTATAGGATATATGTGTGCGGTAACAAGCATGTTTACTATGTGTGCTAAAACATATATGGGAACACTATTGGAGGGTGAAACGCACATGTTTATGACTGTTGGAAGACAGATGTTAACTTGAGTATCCCTTTAGTTTCTGGCTCACCTTACTTACTGAGACAATATCATTTTCTTGCACCCAATATGAATAAATCAGCTGGAAAAGCTACCAGCTTGCTATTGAGATTCCATTATCTGTTTTCATAGTAATGAGAATATAGGTGGGTCACCATCATACCTACATAGCATTGTGTAGGTGCTAGAACACTGAACTCTTATTCTGGTAGTGTGAGCTACTTATCTGGTACCTTTATACATACATTTAATCATCACTATGTTTTTTAATAAATATGTACAGTGTTATACAACATTTTTAAAAAGGAGAAACATTACTTAATATCACAAACTGATGAGCAGAATGCTGGACATTTCTGATTTTAACCAAGTAAGGAGATGAGGCTACAAGGTTTGGTTTTCCTTTTTTCTGTAGCATTATAATTACAGACATCAAGATCTATGTCCTTAAAAAATACTGAGCTTGCAATGGTCATGTTCACTAACTTTTATTTATGGTCATATTAAGACTCTTCGATTCTTTATTGGTGGACTATATTCATTTTATTAATCCCTTTAATACAAGATTTTGAGTCTTTTAAGATTCTTTAATTAACTGGAGCCAAATGAATGAATGGTTAAATACATGAGTAAATAAAAACTACATTCTTTGTAAATGGAATGTTCACATATATTCACATTGTTGTTTTTATATTCACAAACATTTACAAATTATCTCTCTGTTTGAATAGATAAACATAGAGACAAATAAATATGTTATTTTCCACTTAATGGGGTTTGATATACAGCAAACACTTAAAAAAAAAGCGTTCTCTTAAATTATACCATTTATCCTAGTGTCTTGTTTTGGGATTTTCTTTTCTTAGCACAAGTATCAGGTTTTCATCCTTGAGAGAGGATGAATTTTTATCACTCATCAATCAAACTCCAAGCCTCATAAAATGTTTGGCATAAAACAGTAACTCAATTGATGCAGTGCACTTTATGTAATTATTCTTCATTTTCTATGTACAAATCTATTGGGGATTATTCAATGTCATACATACATCCACCTTTATTTTCACACTTTATACTTCCTCATACTCTACATTATGTTCAGTTTTTTCTTGTGTTAAGATCTGAAGACTATGGTTATCAATGGAAATAAAAACAAGTGTTTATAGATTGCTGTTAGGTACAATGAATTTTTCTATGATATTGTGATTGCTGATGGAGAAATTATTTAAGTCATAAAATTAAATAAAATAGTATGTATATTTGTTTATTTAGATGAACTTGATAACTGTCTTTTACAAGAAACAGGCAATAAGAGAAAAAATCAGCTCTGGTTAGAAGTGATGAGGTAAAGGTTGTGCTACACTGCAAGTGATTTCCCAGAGGAAGTGTGGAATGGGGAAAGAAAATAAAAAGAAGACATCAGAAAATTATACAAAATGTTAGCAATTTGCCACAACTTTAAAATGTACTGACTAAAAAAGATATTTATTGTTTATTTTATATTTGTGTGATATAGAGATTTCAGTGATAATTCAGAAAATATTGTCACAAAAGAGTTGGGAAATTTTAGATTGATAAAATATATAGTTGTCATGTGCAAAGTATAATAGACCTTCATTTTTTTATTTTCTCTATACCAAGTACTATACTAAATTCACTCCATTTGATTCTTCTTAAAAATAATTTTATATTAAATATAAGTGAACTATAATTTATAAGAATTAATCAGATTATTTTGATAATTGAAATGAGTGTTTAATCCTTACCTCTTTATGAAATATATCTTATGAACTCAATATTTTTAAAACAATAAGCACTGCACTAGTTAGATGTGACCCTAATTAACTTTGATAAAATTTAAAACATATATTCTCCATATTGATGATTATTAAAAATTGAATAACTGCCATTGTTAAATATGACAAATCAAAAAATATGAAAGACATACAAATATTTTCCCATTCTCAGTTTTCAATCTACCAAAACAGGCATGTTTTAGAGGGAAGCAGATTATTTGGTACTTAAACATATAAATAATAAGAACATACAGTGAAACAGTCAAATATAAAATACTTACTTCTGCTGTTGCTATATTTTGTGGTGTGTGATTTTACCTTTGTGTGGTCAACCTTCCATGGGCAACATTTAAAGAAAATTAACTATTATTCTTGTAGCACCTACGAATTATCAAGTGTATGATATTCTTAACAGAATAATATAAAAATGTCAGAACATATATAATGAGTATCAAAACTAAAGTTTTTCAATGAAAAGCTAAAGGTTACTTAAATATTGTTTTAATATCCTAATTTAGATATGTTAGAAATATTTATAAATCCTTGAAAATATTACCAAGAAGTATGAATATATATATGATTGTGTTCATATAAAATGTTTGTACTTAAAATAATTATTATCATATAAGACAAAATATATAATCCCATTTTGTCCCATGAATATTTGATATTTTATGATTGAATAGAAATATACTCCAAAATATTTATCTTAAGTTTAAAAATATGTTTAGCAGTATTTAGACATAATTTCTATGGTGCAATGAGAATTTTTGAATGTGTATTATATTCAATATATGTATGTAATAAAACACATATTCATACTTATTCTCTAGTGTATATATATATATTGTTCCCACATATGTGCATATATATATATATCACAGTGTTTTGTCATTATGTCTAATCTCATAAGCTAAAGCTAATACTCATCCCTTTTATCAAATAAGCTAATACTGAAAACATAAAATTTTACTTATTTTATATACTCTCTCCAGCAAACCATAGAGTTCGCTCTCATGAGTCAATGATTAAAAGTATATCTTCGGAAGTGTACAAAGTCTCCCATGACACACACTTAAGAACAAAACAAAAAAACATTCATGTGACACAACTAACTGAGTATTCAAAGAAACCAGATACTTCCCCTTCAAACAAGGAGATGTCATGAGAATGTATGTAATGTATGTAGTTGGTTATGATGTTGTTGTTAACAAGCTTTTATAGAGTTCATAAATTTTTATTTTATTTAATTTATTAAATTAGGTTATTCAGATTGCAACTGAATTGTTATCCCATCATTTGTATCCTCCCATTCTTCCCTCCCTCACACTTTCACCCTATTCCCCTCACCTAGGTCTATGACTGAGGGTGGTCTCCTCCCCCACTTTATGGTCTTAGGCTATCAGGTCTCATCTTGGTAGCCTGCTTAGTCTTTCTTTGAGTGCCACCAGTCCTCCCCAACAAGTGGAACATGTCAAATATGGGTCACCAGAGATCATGTCAGAGTTAGTCCCTGCTCTCCACCCAATGTGGTGAATGTCCTGTCCATTGACTAGATCCACAAAGGGGTTCAATATTTACTACTTGTAATGTTTTGGTTAGTGGAATACTTTGATCTGACTCGCTGGGGACTTGGTCCACCTATTATGAGGTCATTCTTGTAGGATTCTAAGATCCTCTGGATCCTTCTATTTCCTTATCTCCTATATTTCTCTTATCAAGAGTCACATTGTGATGTTCTCACTACGATCCCAACCTACTGGTAAGTGAAGATATTCAAGTGACATGCTTTTTGGGCTAGTGTCCACTTATAAGTGAGTATATATCATGTGATTCTTTCTGCTTCTGGATAACTCATTCAGTATCATCATTTCTAGTACCATCCATTTGTCCACAAGTTTTGGAATTCCGTTGTTTTGTATAGCTAAGTATTATTCTATAGTGTAAATATACCCTAGTTTATTTATCCATTCTTCAACTGAGGGACATTTAAGCTGTTTCCAGGTTCTAGACATTATGAATAATGCTGCTATGAACATGGTTGAACATATGTCCCTGTTGTGTGGTGGAGCATTTTTCTGTATATATTCCAAGGAGTGGAATATCTAGGTCTTGAGGAAGTCCTATTCCCAGTTTTTGGAGAAAGAACTAGGTAGATTAAGAAACCACCAAAGGGAACAATGAAAAAACAAAAAAAAATCATCTTGATACATGTTAAAATACATTTCTACTATAATCTGTGTTTATTCCAATGATTATCCAATATTTATATTCAAGATTATTTTATAGACTCATTGGTTTATATTGAACAAAGAGGTATTTTCATGAAAAGAAATGTATTTAGTTTCAACAAGCTGGCATAATATCAACATTAATTACTCACTCATATAAGATGCATGCCTTGTGTTAGTTTCATATCACTTAAATTTCAAATAATAATGATTTAAATTTGTGAATTTTCAGAGATCTAAAAGTCTAGTCTAAAGGATATATTTGATTTGAATTTTAACTCTAAAATGGGCTTTTATATAACTATTAAGCCTCTACTTATGTTCTCGTACTCTCCTGTGAAAATGATATGGAATGGCTTAACTTCATTTTGTATTCATTATTTGCTATTTTATACTTTATTATTTAAATGTTTTTTCTAGACACTAACTAGATGAGATGAATAAGTATGTAATGGCATCTGTCATTAATGGCTTAAGCCTGAGATTGTGATTTCAATCCTAGGAGCTCATGTGTAGAAGGAGAAAACCAACTCTCATATTCTTTAATCTTATAACAAATGTTTCCAACATACCTATTCTATCTGTTTCTCTCTTTTTATTACTCCCTACAAAACAGACAGACAGACACACACACACACACACACACACACACACACACACACACACATACTATGCAAGTAAAATATGTAACAAAATAAAATTATAAGTGCCCCTTGCCATACAAGTTGAATGATAATATACTCTTGACTATCTTAGTAAACCTTACTAAATCATATGCTGTTAGAATAATTTGACAATTTTCGCACATATGTTTATCTGGGGATATCATCATTCTGTTTAAAATTAATTGTCAGAAAGTGTATATTTCTTACATATATATCTCATGAACTTTGAGATTATACTTTTTAGGTATTTTTAAACTCGTAATTAAAGGATAAAATGATTATTATATACTCTTTTCCTTTCAACTATATAGTGGCTAGTTTATAAAACAATAGTCAAATTAACATATGTATTTCAGTGGATATACATGTTCTTCATATGAATTTTCAAAAATAGACCTCACTTGAGACAAATATCTTATTTGATGATATAAAATTAAAACACAGATAAAGTTTATAGTAATGTTTCTAGATTTAAAGAAGATATTCCAAAATATACAACATTCCTACATCTTTACATTGCATTCTCTTCAGATTTAAAGCCACCACCACACTAAATACTGCCTGTCCTATGGCCGGCACAGAAGATACATAAACTTTATTCAATTCACTTCTTTTTTAATTTTAATTTTATTAATTTATTCAGATTACACTTCAAATTGTTATCCCTTCTCTTGTATCCTCCCATTCCTCTCTCTGTCTACTACTTTCACCTTATTCCCCTCCCCTAGGTCTATGACTGACAGGGACCTCCTCCCCCCACTATACTGTCATAAGCTATCAGTTCTCATCTTGGTAGCCTGCTTATTCTTTTTTTGAATGCCATCAGGCCTCCTCACCCAGAGGAGGTGGTCAAATATGGGGCACCAGAACTCATGTCAGAGTTAGTCCCCACTCTCCACATAATTGTGGAGAATGTCCTGTCCATTGTCTAGATCAGAGTAGAGGTTCGATGTTTACTGCTTGAATTGTCCTTGGTCAGTGCAATAGTTTGAGCAGACATCCCTGAGTCCCAATCCACCTATCATGATGTTCTTCTTGTTGGTTTCTATGTCCCTTTGGGTCCAGTTAGACCAGCACCATTTGTTGAAGATGCTGTCATTTTTTCCATTGAATAGATTTTGCTTCTTTGTCAAAAATCAAGTGACTATATGGATGTGGATTCATTTCTGGGTCTTTGATTCAATTCCCTTGATCAACCATCCTATTGCTATGCCAGTATCATGCTCTTTTAATTACTGTTGCTCTATAGTACAGCTTGAGATGGAGTATGGAGTTTCCTCCTGAGGACCTCTTATTATATAAGATTGTTTTAGCTAGTCTGCTTTTTTTCCATATGAAGTTGAAAATTAATCTTTCCATATTTTTTAAAAAATGCATAGGCATTTTGACAGGGATTACATTGAACCTATAAATTGATTTTGGTAAGATGGTATTTTTACTATGTAAATTCTCACAATCCACTCACAAGGGAGATCCTTCCATCTTCTGATGTCTTCTTCAATCTATTTCTTCAGAAAATAAAATTTCTTTTCAAACGAGACCGTCACTTTCTTGTTTAGAGTTATTCCTAGATATTTTATATTGCTTGTGGCTATTGTGAAGGGTGTAGTTTTCCTAATTTCTTCCTCCACATGATTTTCATATAGGAAGTCTACTGACTTTTTTGAGTTAATTTATAACCAGCCAAATCAGCTGTAGGGTTACTCTGGTGGAATTTTGGAGGTCACTTATATACAGTATCATGTCATCTGCAAATAGGGATAATTTGAATTCCTCCTTTCCCATTTGTATCCCCTTGATCTCTTTTTGTTGTCCTATTGCTCTGGCTAGCACTTCAAGAAGTACATTAAAGAGATATGGGGAAAGTGGGCAGCCTTGTCTCGTCCCTGATTTAGAGAAATTTCTTTGTGGATCTCTCCATTTAATTGCTGTACATAGTCGTTATTACGTTTAGGTACATGCCTTGTGTTCCTGTTCTCTCCCCAAAACTTTAAACATGGCTGGATATTGGACATTGTCAATTGCTTTTTCACATCTAAGGAGAAGATCATGTGTATTTTTCTTTCATTTTGTTTATATTTTAGGTTATATTGATGGATTTCCATACATTAAACAATGCCTACATGCCTGAACTGAAGCCTACCTAAATGATATCTTTGATATGTTCTTGTAATTATTTGGCAAGTATTTTATTGAGTATTTTTGTGTCAATGTTCATAAGAGAAATTGGTCTGAATTTTTTTGTTGTTGTTGGGTCTTTGTGGGGTTTATGTATCAATATGACTGTGGCCTCATAGAATGAATTTGGTAATGTTCCATCCATTTCTATCTTTCAGAGAAGCTGAAGAGTATCAGTAATAGCACTTGTTTGACGGTCTGCTAGAATTCTGCATTGAAACCATCTGGCCTGGGTTTTTTTTTGGTTGAGGGACTATCAATGATTTTTTCTATTTCTAAAAGAATAATAGAACAATATTTTTTGTTTATCTGATCTAGATTCAATTTTGGCAAGTGGAATCATTCGAGAAAATTGTCCATTTCCCTTAGGTTTTCAAATTTTGTGGCTTATATGCCTTTAAAGTAGGATCTTATGATTCTTTGAATTTCTTCAGTGTCTGTTGTTCTGTCTCCCTTTTCATTTCTGATTTTGTTGATTTGGATAGTGTCTCTCTGCCTTTTAGTTAGTTTGGCTAATAGTTTGTCTATCTTGTTGATTTTTCTAAAAAAAAACAGCTTCTGGTTTTTTGTTTTGTTTTGTTTTGTTTTTTGATTCTTTGAATTGTTTCCTTTGTTTCTAATTTATTGATTTCAGCCTTGAGTTTTATTATTTCCAGATTTCTTCTCCTCCTGGGTGTTTCTGATTCTTTTCTTCTAGGGCTTCCAGATGTGTCATTAAGTTGCTTAAGTAGGATGCTTCCACTTTCTTTATAAAGGCACTTAGTGCTATGAATTTTGTTCTTAGCACAGCTTTCAATGTGTTCCACAAAACTGGGTATGCTGTTCCTTCATTTTCACTGAATTGCAGGAAGTTCTTAATTTCTTTCTTTCTTTATTTCCTCACTGAGATGTTATTAAGTAGAGAAATGTTTAGTTTCCATGAGTGTGTAGGCTTTTTGTTATTTCTGTTGTTGTTGAAGTCCAGCCTAAGTCCATAGTGATCTCATAGGATACAAGGTACTATTTCACTCTTCTTGTATCTATTGAGGCTTGCTTTGTGACCTACTATGTGATCAATTTTGAAGGTTCCATGGGGTGGTGAGAAGAAGGTATAATCCTTTATGTTTGGGTGAAAAGTCCTATAAATATCTGTCAGATCCATTTGATTCATGACACTGGTTAATGATGTTATTTCTCGGCTTAGTTTCTGTTTAAATGACCTATACCTCAGTGAAAGTGGGGTGTTGAAGTCCCACTATTAATGTGTCAGTATCAATATGTGGTTTAAGCTTTGTTAAAAGTTCTTTTATGAATGTGGGTGCCCTTGTGTTTGGAGCATAGATGTTCAGAATGGTGATATCATCTTGGTTGATTTTTACCTTTGATGAGAATGAAGTGTCCTTCCTCATCCATTTTGATTAATTTTGGTTGAAAGTCTATATTATTAGATATTAAAATGGCTACACCAAATTGCTTCTTGTAACCATTTGCTTTGAATTTTTTCCCAGCCTTTTACCTTGAAGTAATGTTTGTCCTTGTGGGTGAGATGTCTTTTTTGAATGCAGAAGAATGTTGGATCTTGTTTATGCATCAATTCAATTAATCTATGTCTTTTATTGGAGAGTTGAGATCATTGATGTTGAGAGATATTAATGACTAGTAACTGCTAATTCTCTTAATTTTTTATGTTGGTTACATTAGAGAGTTTGTCAGGTTGTGTTTTTATGATGGTGGAGTAATCTATTTCCTGTGTAGGACTGGGTGTGGCTTGTCCTTTTGGGATGGAGTTTTCCTTCTATTAACTTCTGTAAAGCCAGATTTGTGGAGAGGTATTGTTTGAATTTGTTTTTGTCATGGAATAGTTTGTCTTCTCTATTAATGGTCATGGATAGTTTCACTGGGTGTAGTAGTCTCGTCTGGCATCACGGGTCTTTTAGGGTTTGCAAGACCCTTTACCAGGCCCTTCTGGCCTTTATGGTCTCTCCTGAGAATGTGGGTGTAATTCTGATAGGTTTGCCATTGTATGTTACTCGGTCTTTTTTCTTGCCGCTCTTAAGAATTTTTTCTTTGTTCTGTATATTTTGTGTTTTTATTATTATGTGGTGGGAAGATTTTCTTTTCTGGTCTTTTCTATTTGGTGTTCTGTAGGCCTCTTGTATGTTTATATGTATCTCCTTCTCTATATTGGGGAATTTTTCTATGATTTTGTTGAAGATATTTTCTGGGCCTTGGAGTTGGCTGTCTTCTCTTTCCTTGATGACTATTAATCTCATGTTTTGTCTTTTCCTGGTTTCCTTGATTTCTTGGGCATTCTGTGTCAGGAATTTTTCATATTTAGCATTTGCTTTGAGTTCTACAATTGTAGCTTCTTGGCCCATGATTCATTCCTCCATTTCCTGGATTCTGTTAATAGGCTTACCTCTGTGTTGCTTACTTTCTTCTCTAACGTCTCTCATTCCCATTTTTTGTTTGTTTGTTTGTGCTTTTATCACTGCTTCCTCTTCAGATCTTGAACTGTTTTATTGATTTCCTTTATATGGTTGTTTGTATTTTCTTAAATTTTTCCATTGCCTCTCTATAGGCCTGTTAGGTGTTCCAATAGTTTGGCTGTGTCTTCCTAAATTTGATATGCATTTTATTCATTTCCTCCATTATCATCCTCATTACTAATGATTTGAGGTCATTTTCTTGTATTTTGATTGTGTTTGAGTTCTTAGGGTTGCTTTCTTTGGGATAGCTGAGATCTGGGGATGCCGAATTGTCTTGTTTTTTGTTGTTTGTGTTCTTACACTGTCCTTTATTTATCTTGCTATCTCTGATGTTGGGTGATTGCTTTTGGGTCTTTCACTGATTGTTGAGAGTGAATAGGTGATAGAGTGATTATAGGTCACTTATCCTTACCTTTGGGGATCAGGGAGTTCTTCCCTGGAACTAGCAGGTAACCTGGTTTCTGCTCTAGGAGAATTTGTTCTACACCTTAAGCTACTGAGTGTGTCAACAGAGATAGGCTTCTGCCTGATTCTGTTCATGTTACTTGGCAAATTCAGACCAGCTGTATTGGGGGCCACTGTTTAATTTTCTGTTCTGACCCCTTGGGGCAGTCCTGCTTCTCCAAAGCATGTGAAAGACCCCTGTGGGCCGTGGGGCCTGGCAAGGCCAGGTTTTAACTGCCCAGTTGTCCAGGCCCAGACCACTGTTGCTCTCAGTCAGGTTACTGGTGGGATCAGTCTCTATAGTGGACCAGTCTTGGTTGCACACCTTTGGCGGTTCAGTCTAACTCAATTGTGGCTGCAATTCACCAGACCCCTCAGAGCAGTCCAACATCTCCCAAAGCATGGGAGCCCCTGCTGGGCTGTGAGGACTGTGGCTTTATCTACCCAGTTTTCCATGCCCAGATTACTATGGCCCTCAGTCAGGCTTCACTTCCCTTCTTAGTCTAAAAACTATCATAATTAATTTCTGGCTTTTGCATGATAATACTGTCTAGGTCCGTCTCATGAAATTATATCCTTTAAAATATGTATTCTGAATGTTGTTTTGTCTTTCATAATATTTTATTTTTTTTCTCTTTGTGCATATGATATGTATGTATTAAATTGGGGCATGTGCCAACTCACATATGGAAGTCAGAGGGCAAATTTCAGGAGTGAGTTCTCTTTCAGCCTGTTAAAGAAAGGTCTCGTTTGCTGTTTCTGCTTTGTACTATACTCCAGGCTTGCTGTGTTTTTTTGTTGTTGTTGTTTTGTTATTTTACTTTTTAAGTTTTAGGCATTCTCCTCACCCCAGTTCTCATCTGTAGACCTGCTGAGATTACTGATGTATACCATTGCATATGACATTTTATGTTTTCACCTAGTTAAGTTTCTCTTGTGGTAAACATCCTGACAAAACAATTTAATGGGGTTATTTCATTTTGTAGCCCATAATCTGTCATCTAGTAAAATCATAGCAGAAATTCAAGGTAAGAACTTCAGGGTATTTGATTCCCACCTCTTTTATCCTCTACATCCTCTCTTCCACATAGCTTCTTCCCTTCTTCTACTTCAGATGTCTATTTGATTTCCTCTTTTGAGTCAGATTCTGAGATCCTCACTTGGGCCCTCCTAGCTTCTTCAGATCTATGGATTGTAGCATGGCTATCCTATACATTATAGCTAATGTTCACTTATAACTGAGTACGTACTGTGTATGTCTTTCTGGTTCTGGATTCCATCAGTGAGGATAATCTTTTCTACTTCCATCCATTTGTCTGCTATTTGCATGATGTCTTTGGGAGAACAGGGGATGGGGAAAGTAAGGACGTACTCATGGATTACACTCTCCACAGACTGCTGAGCTGAGCCCTCCAATATGAGTCATAAACAGAAAAAATGCATCATTTGCCTTCCCACAAGCCAGTCTGGTGGAGGCATTTTCTCTACTGAAGTTTTCACTTCACAGAGGTTCCTGGCTTGTGTCATATTGACACATGAGATCTTAGTTTCAAAAGCAAGCAATCAGCCTAAAACAGTAATTACTTTTGTCTGCTGAATAATTGCACTAGAGCGAGACACGGTGTTTGTCATATACACAACTTCTTAAAATTGCCTTCCATTCTATCTCCTGGTTACTATTATGGAGGACTTATCATTTAAATATTTTTAATATTATGTAAAATAATTAAGTAGGCATCATGGTTTTCATTTCATGAACTAAATAAAAGTTCTTTTATTATCGCCAATTTTTAAGTAATTTGACTTCTATTGTCAGACCTTATATATAGGCTTTTATTTCTCAGTATTTTCATATGGTAGTTTTATATCCTGTTTTTATCTAAGATTTTTGTGGTAATGTGAAGAAACATTTTTATTGAAATTTGGAGCTTTTAATATATTGTACTAAGGAAAAATCACTTCCAGCTTACATATAAAGTGAGTACTGTTTTTAAGTTGACTTTTCAGGTCTAACTAGGTGATTATCTATTTTGGAATGGATATATTGCTGCTTAAATAGCCAAAGTTTGGTACTGTCTCATTGACATAAAAATTTATTTGATGCAAATTCTTGAAATGTTAATTACATTTATAGAATTGTAACAAGTATAAGATTTGATTAGGTTGTTTAGTGTTATTGAATTTCTTGAGTGAGAGATAACGGTATAAATTAATTTTCATGATTCTCTATTGTCACCATATCATTACTTACTTAAAATCCTTTGGCACCCTTTCAAGTTAAAAAGACTGTAGCATTGAATATAAAATTGAAATTTTCTCCTAGCAAATGATTTCATCTTAGGAAGTGGACTAGGCCATTCATCATAAATCGTATTTGAGAAAAAGATACTATGTATCAATTTTCCAAAGACTGAGAATGTGATGACGGATGCTAACATCTGTGCTGCTTCTACAGCTGACACATAAAGCTGTTCCTAGTACAATGGATATTCTGTATAGTCTTTTTTTCACACTGATAAATTATGTACTTGCAATTATCCTAGCAACTGGGGAGTATATACATACATACCTACATACATACCTACATACCTACATACATACATACATACATACATACAAACAAGAAAACACATATATTCACATATATTTTCATGTTGCTTTTTATTTTTAATTGGATTGATTTTTATTATAGTAACCCAAGAACATAATAATTGTGCACTTAATGGTATATTGTGATGTTTTCATACATGCACACCATGTAATAACCCTTCTTTGTAGCATAATAATAACAGAAGTTCTTATTCCTATGAGTAATGAGTAGCACAATATTAACAGTACTCTCCTCATCTCTACATTTTTCTTCATATTCTGAGACTGTTAGAATCACCTTTATATTCTAAATATCTATGAATCCAAATAATACAATGTTGGTAATATGGGCTTGGCTTATTTATTTTAATGTAAAGGCTACAAGTTCAGCCATGCTGTACAATTACCTAATTTCATTAATTTTATGTTTGAATATTATTTTCTTGTGAAATATCTTTATGTACTCTATCCAAGCATACAATTTATGGCACTTGAGTTTTTTTTAATGTTGTAATAAATATGAGAATAGAAATGTGTCTTCCGCATTTTTTATACAACCTTTGAATTAGTAAAAACCAAAAATGAGGGTAAATAATAGCTATTTTCCAAAAAAAAAAAACAGATATCATTCCTGGTTATGATATATTTCAAATTCATATTACTTCTCATCACTAAATGTCAGTAATCTCAGAAACCTGGAATCAATTCTGAGATATATTTTTGCTATAATAAGGTAAGAATTAATCAACAGCTCTGTCCCTTCTTATACTCTGTGGTCCCATAGAAAAGCAAGCAGTTTATTCTACATCACTGCTTATACAAGACACTCTAATTGCTCTAATAAATTATAATTTCCATTATCCAGTTTCCTTGTAAATAAGTTTCACTGAACTCATTCAGTGAAGTGGCAATTAAAATTCCATTTTATACTGAACCACTTGGTTAGAAGTGTTTTCTAGATTTTGTTTACAAACTTGTAAAAATGGAAAAGGACATTTAATATGAAGAAAATTAAGAAATTTGTAGCTAAATATTTTATCATTTGTAACTCATAAAATCTGAAAAACAATTGTTTTGAAAAAATTAATTATAAATCTATATTCTAAGTATAAGAGAAGTAAATACTTCTTAGAGAAATGTAAATACAAATCTAAATTTCATTGCACTTAGTTAAAAATAGGAATATAAAATGCTTCTATTTTTGTGATGTAAGAAATTTTGTTTTGATCCATTAGAGCAATAACATATTTTATATTTAATTGATTTCTCTAAGCTATGTACTCTTTTTTACATTATTGAATTATTCTTACAATACTTGTATTGAGAATGAGCTATTATAATGAAAAGAACAAATGTAACCAATTGTTCAAAAATGTTTGAAAAATCAGTTCCATCAAGGGCTAGTCAGTGACAACCAAAGGGTCAGATTTAACACCTTCTATACATTCCTAGGCATGTCCTCTTGCAATGTGGAAAATTTTTAAAAGAAAAAGTAAAATGAAAGAATTGTCATTTAATGCAATGTAAAGGCTTTCTTTGTATATTTAATTTTTATTTGAAAATAGATTCTTATATAATACACTTCATTCATATTTCTTCCAGAACCTCCCTATAAACAACTCCTCTATCCTAGATTAAATATCACTCTGTTTTCTCCTACAAAAAGAGCATACAAACAGAGCAAAACAAGTAAAAACCAATCATAATCATCTGATGAATAGGAAAAGAGACAGTTATATACACACTCCCAAACTTAGGAGTATTCCCCCAAACCACTAAGCTAACAGCCATGTGCTCAGTGGTCCTGCACAGATGCGTGCAGTCCTGTGCATCCCCATTTTTAAAATTATTTTATTTTTGTACATATACATTTATGTTATTACACATATATACAGTAGATTACCTATGGCAAGGAGAACCATGACACAACCAGGAGTTATTTAAGATTTATATTCTTAGTGTTTTGACTATTTGTATTTGACAGCCTTGAAGAAGACATCTTTCCTGTCTTGGTACATCTAAATTTCTGAATGTAAATCAATCTCCATCACATATTGTCATTATCAACTTAGAACACATATCTACACATAAAAACCTCTTAATTACTAAACAATTAAGCTTCATTGTAAAAATAAGCCACCTGGTATTCAACTCCGTCAGAGACTCGAGAAGGAGTAAACTTGATTATCTGAGTATTCCTGGAGTGCAGGTTAGTAGCTTTCCAAATGAAAAGATAACAGAGACAGTTTTCTACCTTGAATAGTCACCCAAAAGTCTCTATAATGTTGGAGCATCTTCTTCAGCCATTTGGCCCAATATATCTGACAGACTTATTTGTGAGACAGGAACTATTGAGGACCTCCTTGCCCTGTCTTGGCTTAGTTTGGCCCTCACTCTGCCTGCATACAAGCTTGTCCTATTTTTAGGCAGAATTCTGCCTATGGTAGCAATGAGAACCTTTGGCCCAGTGCCTAGTTTACTACATTTGAAGCAGTATCCATAAGGTAGAACTTCGATGCTCATCATCTTCTTTGAAGTAGGGTGAGTGTTGCCAGGAGTTAACCTGTGTCAATGTGAATGAATCTTTAAAGTAATAAAAATATTTTTAAATGCCATATTCTGCTTGTCTCTGGGGTTTTTTTAAGACCTTGTCTTTCTATAGAGTCATATCTATCTGTAGTACATAAAATGTATATTGTTGTGATAAATGTAGACTACCAGTTGACATGACCATGATTTAATCTACTAATATTTAATTTGTATAACTTATTTCTTCTAAACAGCTTAATAGCAATTTCAAAACATTGAAAATAAACCTTGCATTATAATTGAATTATATGGGTACAATTACTCATATTAGAATATATATATATATATATATATATACTCTAGTATATATATATATATATATATATATATATATATATATATATATATACAGTGTGAGGAATAATCTTACATTTGAATTCTATAACACTGTATCTAGAATTAAAATATATTTTTCATCTATATACAAAATTATATATCAGTGAATTAAAAATATCTGTGAGTGAAAATTGAGGCATTAAATTGAGGAGTAGATTAACTAATCTACTTTTTGTCCTATCTTCTCTGTATATTTCTATATTACCTCTTTTTCTTGTCAACCACTTTCTCCAAACAGGATGTCAATGTCCAGTATGCTGAGAGGAATGCATCCTGTCAGGTCTGATCCAATGTCAGTGTCTGGTTCTTTTGTTCTGAAGACATATTATTTCTCACAAACATTATACAGTCCTAAAATTATAAATGTATAAAAGGTGTGGGTGATGCATGGAACAATTGAGGCTGAATTTCTGCTTTTTTATGAGCAGGAAAAGAAGACATATGTAAATCTTCATTCATGCCATATGAAGAATGGCATCTAATAGTAGTTCATAGGGGTTCTTTAGTCAACTATTTGTCTATGCCTAAACATCCACATTTCAGCCTGTCTCAGAGCTAGTCCCATTTGGTGGGATTAGCAATATAAGTTACCTGCTTGTTCTGCAGTTTAAATTCTTCACATTCTGATTGTAGCCCCTCTCTCATTTCCTCTCGATACCGCTCCCTCTCTCAAACTCTCTCCCTGCCTCCCTTAGTACTCAGACAGGGGAGCCCTCATCCCCTAATATATGACTGCAGCCTATCAAGTCTCATTTGTATTAGCTGTAATCTTGTCCTCTCCAGTCTGACATGGCCATCATCCAGGAGGAGGTGATCTAAGTTCTGTGGCCTGAGTGCATGCCTGAAGTAGTCCCTACTCTCCAGACATGGGATCCACAAGGAGACTGTACTACTACAGCCATGTGCTTGCCCATTTTTTTCTCTGCTAGTCCATGTTAAAACTGCTTAATTTATTCAATGGTCCATGTTCCCCAACAACTCTGACTTTTAGAGTTTTCTGTCACCCTATCCCATGGGGTTTCTTGACCTCTGAGGAGACAGACCCAATGGAGACCTCTGATTCAGTCTCCGTCTTTAAATAACATCTGGCTATGTGTTTCTGCATTCATTCCCTTCTGCTGCTAATAATATGCTGCTATGTTCATAGACTGGTACCTTACCGAGTCAACCACAGAGCAGCATATTATTAGCAGCCATTTCATTGTTTGTTTGTGTTGCTAGTTGATTCTACCATAGCACCCTTGGCTATCAAGTCTATAGTGCCTGGTCATTTAGGCAGTGTAAGGCATTGGCTGCATATTGTGGCATGAACATTAAGTTACATCAAACATTGGCTGGCTACTCCCATAAGTCCTGAACCACCATTGCCCCCAGCATGTCTTGCAAGCAGGAGATATTGTAAGTGGAGGGTATTTTGGATGAGTTGGTCTCCAGTTTTCTCTTTCTATAGGTTGCAGAACTCCTTCAAATGAAAAAGAGACTACAGCATAGTGGTGAAGGTTCCATGCCTACACCAGCTAAAGTTCTATGTTCAATGAGCTATGTGGATGTTTTATTCTGCAATGGGCCACCACTTTCAGTTTTCAGAGAGTGATTTTATGCCCTAACATCGGCCTGGGCTATTATGGGATCTCCACAGGACCTCCTTGGTCAACAACTCAACTCAATTTAACGCAGTCCCACCAATGGAAGTTTTGCCTAGTGACAAAAGATGGCCATTTCTGACTCCATGTTCTCTATTACTAGGAGTTCTGACTATAGTCCCTGCTAATACCAAATGCCTCCCTCCAAGGACAATAGTTAATTTGAAGGTGAACCCATACCTCTCTTACTGCACTTAAGATCCAGTCCCTCAGCCTCACTTTCAGCTCTATGGCAGGAACCACTCTGTGATCTCTCTTTCATTTTGACACAATTTCCAATGGATCATAAAGACCTTATCCAATCTTCCTTCTCCCATTCCATGCAAGTATTCCACCTTCCAGCCTCATCCTCCAGAAAGTATTTCTTTTTAACACACCAGCTTATCAGGTCAGTAAAACAGGCAACATACAGCCATCACACAAGGGTTTTAAAGACCACACACCTACCATATTCTTATGGACATGCTTTTGCTTCAAGATCCTACAACCATTCAAAATTAAAGACATCAAAGACTTAAAACTATGGTCCATACATGGGGAATAGATTGTGGGTTACAGCTTTAGATATTGCCTGTCTCAATCAATACATTTTTCTTAGTTACATCTACTTTATGCAAAATTCATGATTTTTGTCTCTATAGATGAATAAAATTTTACTGCATAGATGTACAGTTTATTATTCATTCATAAGTTTATAGACAACTATACTGATTTATTTTATAAGCTCCTTAAAATAGAGAAATGATGAACATAGACATATAAGTTTCTCTGTAGTAGGAAGAAATATTCCTTCGTTATCTGTTCAGAAGTGGTATAGGTGAGTGTTGTGGTAATTCTATTTTCAATTTTTAAGAAACATCCAGACTGGTTTCCATACTGACTATAGAAGTTTACACTTTCCAAAATGTTCTATCTTGTAGTGGAAGTTTGGTTTCCTTAAAAGCTCAGTTATGTTATATAAACATGTTTTTTTTGTTTAATCCAAAGTGTGAAATATGAGTCAGCCTTTAGCTTGTTCACAGCTGGTAATTTCTGGTGTTTCACTGTTCTGCTGGATATCTTCATGTATGATTGGTATTGCCCAAAACAGCTGACAGCACAAACATCTAAAGAGAACTCCATGCCCTTTCATATCTAACCTTCTCTCTTTGTTATCTAGTGTCAAGAGGTCAGGTAAATAACCTCATTAAAATATTTATAAAAAGTAGCACCTATGGTAAATGATTTCTTTTTCCTTCACATTCACATCAGTGTTTATGAACATTTATAATGATGACAGTCAATCTAAAAGGGGTGAGGAAAAGAGGTTATATTTACTTAGTTTAGCATACCTTCATAGAATTTTCTAATGGGCAATTAAAATGAGTTTCTCATGCTTGGCAAAAAAATTTAAAGATAGAGAAGTACATGCTTCTCATTTTAATTTTTATATTTTGTGTAGTTTTTTCGTGTAGTGTATATATGCATGATTCAACCTTGAGATGTGTTAGTGATCATTTCTATGAACATGGACAGACACATAGGTCGCAGAAAGACTGCAAATGTCTTCTCTTTCTCTCTTTGTTCTTTGTATGAACCAAAACCTTGTCATTTAGCTAAGGTAGATAGCTAGTGGACCCCTGGCTTATGCCTGTCTCTCCCCACTCTTTCTGGTGTAACAAGACACACAGATATGACTTGGATTTTATGAGGGTGCTGGAAATAGAAATTCAGGTTCTCAGACTTAACACACAGAAGTATCTCTTCAACAAGTAAGAATACTTTATGAAAAAATGATATTCAGGAGATAATCAAACACGAAAACATGTATTTTTAAAGAACATAAACAAAGCAGTGTTAGTAAAAAGTAATTAATGAATACATCCAGTCACTTATTTAAAAATTGTGTAACATTTTAGCCTAACTTAACCTAAACAAGATTATATATAATAAATGTAAGCAACAGTATATTAATTATAGTCAATTTCGTTAGGCTTATTTCTTAGTTTCATTTGACACTAGTATAACATTACCTATACTGTTTATTCAGTTTATCCACACAATTGACTCTAACTGATGGAAAGTAAACTAAATAATGGTATGAATAACATTAAAATGATCAAGAGATTACTGTGAGTTTGTGTGTCCTAGTTATATCAGAAGCTATACCCACAAACTCTCACCATCATGACTACCTTAACATGAGAACAACAAAATGACATTGATAAACGTATCAATTTGGACTTTAAAAGGTCCTTGAGGCCTCAATATGACAAAAATAATCACAGAAGACTAAGGAAACTTTGAATAGGAAAGGTGGTTGCCCGGAAAGAAGAGCACACCAACTGGTTCTGCAGTGCTACATGGCCATCTCTGAAAATGCAAGCTAAGTGACATTATGTAGTCTGAAAAGGTTCTATGTAGGAATATTTATGTATATACCTATACATATATACATGAAGTAACAAATAGTGAAGAAGTGGATCATGAATTTGAAAGCATGAGGAGAGAGGAATATTACTTGGATAGAGGAAAAGAAAGGAATCAATATTTAATTATATTATAATCTCAATAAAATGTATTTTTAAATTTCACACATTGTGGACCAACCTTTGTTTTATGTGAAAAATAATGCAATTCAACTTAGTATGTGGGACTAACATAGTGGTAGTAAAGTATGTACTTACATTTTCATTAGTTTCAATAAGAAAAACTGTCACCTTTTTATGTTGTTTAAAATTTTACTAAATTAAAAAATTACAGTTAATACGGACAACATGATTGAGAAATAGATATACTTGCTTATAAGTTTAAAAGCTTGCATTCAGTCCACAGAATTCTTAAAGTAGGAGAGAAACAACATTGCAAATTGCCTCTGATATCACACACACACACACCAATAAATAAATAAATGATAAATGTAAAAAATTAAGAAAAAATGAATTTAATTAAGGTAAAGAGAGCAAGGCCTAAATAAAATGTTAAACTTTCATAAAAATGAAAGTATTATAATTCAGTTATATGGGTACAATACCTTAAGTGCACATGCCAGGAGATAGAGGAAGAAAGCTAAGAGGACTTTTAAGAAGGGAATAAAGCACTGTGTTTTCTATCAGCAGGGAAGGGTTTTCATCCAAGACCTCATAGTCTCTTTGTTTCAGTCTCTGTCTGTCTCTCTTTCTCTGTATCTCTCTGTCTCTGTATCTTTCTGTCTCTTTCTATCTCTCCAGTTGTCTACCAATCCAGATGTAGAACTATCTTGTCTACCTGTATGTTTCCATGCTTTGTACTGTAAGGATAATGGAATAAAGCTCTTAATATCATCAAACTCTAATTAAATATATTCTTTCATAAGTAAAACAAACAAACAGAACAAAACAAAGTATTGTGAACTTACATGGATGAATTATTAAACTGTGTAAGAGAATAAGACATAATAGGGTTGTAATATGTTTATAAATAATAATACATTTTACTTTTCATAAAAATTAATTCACATTAACACAAAAAGGAGATGAGTATAAGTGACACACGATGAAATTTTCTTCAAACCGATATCTATCAATATATCTTTCTATATATTTAGTTGTGTATGAGTATTTTGCCTGTGTATAGATTTTTGAACCACATGACTCTGAAGGTCAGATTTGAGTATTTGAGACCCTGGATCTGAAATAACATATGGCAGGAGCTGCCATGTGAGTGTTGGAAATCAAAGTCAGATAGTCTGGAAGAGTAGCTAGTACTTTTAACTACTAAGCCAAGTCTCCATCCCTTGAAGATATCCTTCTAATAAACCCATATAAGGAGGAGAGCTGCCAAAACTCATCAACAATCATAGAAGAGGGAAGTTACCCACATATGAGTTAACAACACTAACAAAAAATGAATAAATTAACTAAAAGTATACATTTATTAAAGAAAGTGTGAGGCCTATTTCAGGACTTAAATAGGTGGTTTCTGAGCTGAAGTCAGTCTAGCCCAGATAGTGAGACCAACCCACTCCCTAAGACTGCAGAGATGTAGATAAATTACATAAATCAAGTCACCTTTGTAATGTGCTTTATTTTCTCATAGTACACTACTAACAAAAGATAAATATTTAATTAATAGAGCAAGGCATGTTTTAATTATACATAAAATTTTAATAGCAGTAGTAGAAAATATTAACAAACATTATTATAAAATATACAGAATGTGCCTTAAACAGCTAATATGCTATCTAATCTACATTTTTATCTTATTTTGATATCTTGCTGAATAATAAAATCCAGTATTGACACAACTCTTTATAAATATGTACATGTCTTTTTAAATTTTTTTATTTTTTCAAAAATAAATCAAGCTATTGGCCCCAAGCTAGCATCCACAAATGAAACAAAACATGTGATGTGTGTCTTTCCAAGTCTGGATTGTCTCACTCACAATCAGTGCCAAGAATAGGTTCCTCCTTATGGAGTTCTTAGACAGTAAAGTCCCTATTGCTAACACTCTTTATTCTTTTTCAGATAAAACCCTATTGCTGAAGATATCACATCCTTGAGTCACAGACATAGAGAAATCCACCTGGTACGCATCTGGAAGCTTCATCCCTATTGGTTAGCTTTCAAAGCACTGGCAAGTGATATGTACAATACCACAGGAACAAAGTAATAATCAATCTTATTCAAATATGAACTTTGTGAGCTACAATTACAATTGGTGTGGCAAGAGATGTTGACTGCTGCAATAGTGGCACCAATGTCTTTCTAGTAACTATTCATAACTGGATTTATGGTCTGATACACAAGTTGAAATCTATACTTAACATTATTGAAGCCAGAACTCATGACTAGAAACACCAAAGGCAATAAATGGAAAACTACTGCTTTTACACTATTGAGTGAGTGAAATAAGAAACTGAATAAGAACTTATCATTATACAAATAGATTAGTGGATCTCTCAATTCTCATTAGAGAAGATTCATTTTGAAGTAGGTGATATTCTGAACAGCCTTGCTTTAACTATATAACACTTTATAGTTAAAGAAGCTCTATGATGTGCTAATTTTCACATAATTAACTGCTCTTACACAGTGTTCTACTTTCCTGTATCAACTGGCTTGGTAGAAACATAGATTTGCATTTTAACAACTCAATTGCTGTGCCAATAATAATAAGTGTGGACCAAGGTTCTCTGAAAATCTATATATGCTTTGAATTATCATTCAGACATGGCATTGCGTCTTTTATAACCAAAAATCACAGGTCCTGGATTTCAGGGTTATAAATCAGAATGGAATAAGGTATCATCACTCCCAGTAATCTATTAGCAAAACTTTGCTTCCTACTCCATGAATTTTATATTCTACTGATGAAAAAGTCCTGGTTTCATAGTTAACATCCCTTCTGCCAAAACTTATAGCAAGCATCTTATTGAAATGGAAGCCAAGATAGAAATTTATATCCTGGTAATTTAAGTTTTCTGAAGCCCTGGATTCAACAGGCTGTGAAACGAGTTACAGCTTAAGAAGTTGTCGTAGGTCAAGCTAAAAGAATGAAATGAGATGACTTATATAAAGTAAGGTGTAGGAGGAATATATATGGTATATTATTTAGTGTATCTCTTGGTTTTACTGTAGTAGTCAAGTAAAGTCAAGGAGAAAATATAACAACTCAGACTAAAGGAGATATATTCATTTACTTGGTGGCAGTTTTGATAGTATAAATACTGATTCAATGTATGTTCATATTTAAATGTTGTAAGCATTTCAAAAAGGATTACTGAAATGAACTAATAGATTGCTGTTGTGTAGCAAGTTCCTCCAACACTATAACTGGTGAACTAAGGGGAAGCTCATTAAGAAACAAAATGTTTAAAGGAAAGTAAAGCCGATGTTTTAAATTAAAGTTAACTATGTTCTAAAACAGGTGAAAAATGAGATTCTTTAGGGAAGTTTCTTGAGCTCCAGAAGTAAACAATTCAAAGTAGCTTCAGGAGGTCCCTGAAACTGATCAAAATCATTATACTCTTCACTTCCCAAACATTAAAAAGTCATAATAACTGTTTACAGATACTCACAGAAAAGCTCAGCTGCACGGGCTACTCTCAGAAAAGCAGAGCTGGCTGGAAGAAGCAGAGACCATCCAAAATGCCTGCAAGAGTCTCAGACCAGCTGAACCACCTGGACTGGGCATCTTTTGGTTTTTTTCTTCTCTTTTTTTAAAATTTTTAAAATTTATTTTATTAATTTATTCTTGTTACATCTCTATGGTTATCCCATCCCTTGTATCCTCCCATTCTCTCCTCCCTCCCATTTTCCTCTTATTCCCCTCCCCTATGACTGTTCCTGAGAGGGATTACCTCCCCCTGTATATGCTCATAGGGTATCAAGTCTCTTCTCAGTGACCTGCTGTCCTTCCTCTGAGTGCCACTAGGTCTCCCCCTCCAGGGGACATAGTCAAATGTGAGGCACCAGAGTACATGAGAAAGTCATATCCCACTCTCCACCCAAGTGTGGAGACTGTCCTGTCCATTGGCTTGACTGGGCATCTTTCAGCCTATGAGATACCTATGGTTGTGCAGTATGCTCCAGACTTCCAACTTTCATAAAGCATCAGTCATGTTAGGGTTGGCATATTGTGATGCACATGCCTGAGTCATTCCCACTAATGTAAGTAGCCTCTCATCCATATTCCTGTGATTAATCTAACAAATCTCATTAGTTTGCCAAGTTGGACATTGCTGTTATCTGAAGTTTCGTTTCACAGCATTTTACCACTAGGGAAAACTGGATATCTGTTCAAGTACCCCCAGGGAGAGAGTCGCACAACAAAGACCGAGGATGTTTTTACCTTGGTAATAATTCATATGAAAAAATACAAATTAAAATAGATAAAGATCTTGTCCAAAGTCTTACTTTTCATGAAAACACACGCATTGATTCAACATTCTAACTTTATTAAATATTCAACCCCACATGAACCAAATGTTATCATTTTATGAAATCTCCTGAACTTTAGTCCTTGTGCCCAAATAGTTATTGAACACTGTGACAATGATCATCCTTTCTTATGTTAAGTTACAGGAAATCTGGATAATAAGTCACAAATATAGAAAACTAATACGCTTTCTAAGTACTGTCTTATTAAGTAAAATATATTCTGACAAACCTAATTTTATGTCCAAGAAATGAAATAAAAATTTCAATAATTTATTTTAATGGGCATCAAAAATTTTTATCAGAAAATTATTCTGTGTCAGACTGAGTAACCAGTATCATATGCAATAAAGGTAAGAGATAATTGAATGTATTCAACATATTCTATAAACAAGACCTTATACTCGTAATGACATAGGTGAGTAGCGAAAAATTCCATAGATGTCTGGCATTCACAAATCTTTTGACTTTGATCAGATCATCTCTTCAAATCCAATTTTCTTCATCTTCCTTGTAGTTGGAAATCCCTGACAAGCCCTTCTTAGGTAAAGGGAGGAGGCATCAGGATTGAGAATGCATCCGCTGACTTGTAGTAGAAAAATCACAAGGGAGGCAGTTTGAGAACTTTAATTCTGGAAGATAGAATGAAGTAATGTATTTCTTAGGGTGTGGGACAGACTGCTTTTTTCAGAACCTGAATCTTTTTGATAAGGGAGAATGGATGGCTCAAATACTATGCACTGAACTTAACATTTTCACAGCAATATTTTTAAGTCATATTTTTAAATGTAAATTGTTTATTTTTAAATGTCATAGTAATTTTTGATTTAGGGTAGCAGTAATAGTAACATTTAGATGGTGCACAATCCAAATAATAATCTGGCATAATCAAAACCACAATTCATCCATTATGACAATATCTCTACCATGTGATACTATAATTTAAATTTTTTCCATAAAAATCATGAGGCATGGACACATAAAAATTGTACTTAAAACGAAATGAATAGTGAACATAAGATTGATGTTTTGAGCCAAAGTAACTTATTGCATGCAGATTTTGACACTCTCACCATACAGACAAGAGACTTCTTTCCGGTTTGCAACAAATAGTTAATGTACTATATATGGCCCTAGATCATGATATATAGTTTTTCAGTGCTTCTCAAAGAAAATATATTTTAATATTCATGATTAATTATCTCAAATTTGTGAATTTAATAAAACAGAGTCTTTTGATGGTCTTAAAATGCTTTGACTAAATATTCCAACATAATTTCAATGCAAAAAGTGCACATAAGGAAATGAGAAGTGTTCATGAGCTAAACAACTATTACAGATACACAATGTCTGGAAAACAATGCTATTATTTCATAGTGTTTAATTTAAGCAAGAAATTGAGTGTGGCCACCTGTAAAACTACAAAAATAAAGGGGCTATAATACTATCATCTGGAAAATATCTCAAAATATAGAAAAATGTTCATTGTCACAGTATAACATTATTAATTTACTGGTATAATGCTCCAAATCCTTATGCATTATAGATTATTTAAAAATTTATATAAACTAACAGATGATAATGACAAGACTTAACCCCAGAACTAATGTTAAATTGCTTTTCAAAGTTTAATTTCAAACCATTTACACCTTTATATGATCCTCATATGCTGTAACAACAACAAACAACTTCAGAAACAAATTAGAATCTCTGTGCTGTTGACACTGATTATAATGGTGATTGCAGTGTTATTGCTGTGACCATTTCAACCATGATCTCTGTTAACTCATTTTGAACTACAATAGATGACACTATGTTTCCTGTGTTTGAATATCTACAAAGAAAAGAACACTTATTTAGACTGCAGGGAGTACATTTAAGTGGATGAAAAATTCAGAGTCAAGAAAGTATAAAGAAAAAAAGTAAGAAAATACAGACATGCTTGGACATGCTACTTAATTCTTAAAGTCTAGCGCAGCACCATGCAGAGGCTGGTGATCTATTCCCTTGAACTGACAGCAATTCCAACAACCACTGAAGCACATGCCATCCATTCTTCACCAGTCAGCTCTTAGTGCATCATGCCTGTCCAAAGCCCCCTTTGAACAATATAAACAATAAAAGCAATCATATATAAAATATTCTCTTGGAAACAGATATATGTAAAATTACATATATATGTATACACACACACACATATATATACATACATACATATATATATATATATATATTTATTTATTTATTTATTTATATAATCCCTTCACTGTTTAGGAGAGAGTTGTCTTTTGTGGAATCAAAAGACCTTAGGGTTCTGAACTGATTTTGCTTCTACATTGTTTCATATTTTTTTATGAAAAAATTTCATTCAGAACAACCAAATAAATGTTTACTCAACTGCTTATAAAACTGTTGAATTTAAATAAAAATGAATTAGGTGATTTTTAAATATTTACATCTTTAAATTATAGAAATACTCTTAGTGGTTTCTCAGACATGTAGGTAGATGAATTATCAAGATGCTAACTTTTACTTCAAATCACTGTGCTCAACTTCTTAATAGTTTGTGTGACAAAGAGATTCAAACATACGAATATCACTTTGAAAGAATTCTGAATCCTTTCACTCTGTATTTTACCATAGCAACAATAATAATAGCAAAATTGAAACTGATGTCTTTAAATATATTATGATATTCAAATGAAATTATTCATACAAAAGCACGTCTTTCTTTTATTGTATCTTATGCAAAATCAATATTATAGTTTTATTTTCTTGAAAACTCTTAGTTTTTCTGAATCTATCCAAAGAGTAATGGTTCAATATAAATTATCTTTAATTTATAATTGCATATTGTGAGCATGTAAATTAACTGGGTTAGTTTAGTATTTCAAAAAGTGCAGTACTGTGGTCTGGTTAAAGTCAGACTCTTTTTTTTTTTAATTAATTTATTCTTGTTACATCTCAATGGATATCCCATCCCTTGTATCCTCCCATTCTTCCCTCCCTCCCATTTTCCCCTTATTCCCCTCCCCTATGACTGTTCCTGAGGAACATTACCTCACCCTGTATATGCTCATAGGGTATAAAGTCTCTTCTCGGTGACCTGCTGTCCTTCCTTTAAGTGCCACCAGGTCTCCCCCTCCAGGGGACATGGTCAAATGTGAGGCACCAGAGTACATGAGAAAGTCATATCCCACTCTCCACTCAAGTGTGGAAACTGTTCTTACCATTGGCTAGATCTGGGTAGGGGTTTAAAGTTTACCACCTGTATTGTCCTTGGCTAGTGCCTTAGTTTGAGCAGGACCCCTTGGCCAAAATCTGCCTATCATAATGTTCTACTTGTAGTTTTCTAGGACCCACTGGGTCTTTCACATTGCTATTCTCCCATGGTTCTCTCATCTAGAGTCCCAATAGGGTTTCCTCCCCTCTGTCCCAGTTTTCTGGTAAGGGAAGGCTTTCCTGGGACATGCCCCTTGGGCTAGTATGCAGATATAAGTGAGTATATACCACATGAGTCTTTCTGCTTCTGGGTTAACTCATTCATTATGATCATTTCTAGCTCAATCCATTTATCCACAAATTTCAGGAATTCCTTGTTTTTAATAGCTGAGTAAAATTCCATAGTGTATATGTACCACAGTTTCTTTATCCATTCTACTACTGAGGGACATTTAGGCTATTTCCATGATCTGGCTATTATGAATAAGGCTGCTATGAACATGGTTGAGCAAATTTTCTTATTGTGTGCTGGCGCATCTTCTGGGTATATTCCAAAGAGTGGAATAGCTGGGTCTTGAGGAAGCCCTATTCCCAGTTTCCTGAGATAGCACCAGATAGATTTCCAAAGTGGCTGTACTCGTTTGCATTCCCACCAGCAATGAAGGAGTGTTCCTCTCTTTCCATATCCTCGCTAGCATGTGGTGTCGCTTGATTTTTTGATCTCAGCCATTCTGATGGGTGTAAGATGGAATCTCAGAGTTGTTTTGATTTGCATTTCCCTGATGACTAAGGAGGTTGAGCATTTCTTTAAGTGTTTCTCAGCCATTTGATATTCCTCTGCTGAGAATTCTGTTTAGTTCCAAGCCCCATTTCTCAATTGGGTTATTTGGTTTGGTGGTGTTTAATTTCTTGAGTTCTTTATATATTTTGGATATTAGACCTTTGTCAGATGTAGGGTTGGTGAAGATTTTTTCCCAGTCTGCAAGCTGTTGCTTTTTTCTCTTGACAGTGTCTCCAGCCTTACAGAAGCTTTTCAGCCTCATGAGGTCCCATTTATTAATTGTTGACACTAAAGCCTGGGCTGTTGATGTCCTGTTCAGGAAGTTGTCTCCTGTGCCAATATGTTCCAGGCTCTTCCCCACTTTTTCTTCTAACTGACTTAGTGTCTCTGGTTTTATGTTGAGGTCTTTAATCCACTTGGATTTGAGTTTTGTGCAAGGTGACAAATAAGGGTCCAGTTGCATTTTTTTTTACACATAGACATCCAGTTAGACCAGAACCATTTGTTGAAGATGCTATCCTTTTTCCATTGAATGGATTTGGCTTCATTGTCAAAAATCAATTGACCATATGTGTGTGGATTCATATCTCAGTCTTCAGTTCGATTCCACTGATCAACCAGTTGTTGCTGTGCCAGTACCATGCTGTTTTAATTACTATTGCTTTATAGTACAATTTGAGATCAGGTATGGAGATTCCTCCCGAACACCTTTTATTGTACAAGATCGTTTTTGCTATTCTGGGTTATTTGTTTTTCCAAATGAAGTTCAGATTTGAACTTTCAATGTCTTTAAAAATTTGTGTAGGTATTTTGGTAGGGATTGCATTGAATCTGTAGATTGCTTTTGGTAGGAGGGCCATTTTTATATGTTAATTCTCCCGAACCATGAGCAAGGAAGATCCTTCCATCTTCTCATGTCATCTTCAATCTCCTTCTTCAGAGTTTTGAAATTTTTTTCAAACAAGTCCTTCACTTGTTTAGTTAAAGTAACTCTTAGATATTTTATATTGCTTGTGGCCAATGTGAAAGGTATGGCTTTCCTAATTTCTTCCTCTGCAAGCTTGTCATTTGTGTATAGGAAGGCTACAGACTTTTTTGAGTTAATTTTGTATCCAGCCAAATTGCTAAAAGTGTTTATCAGCTGTAGGTGTTCTCTGGTGGAATTTTGAGGGTCACTTATGTACACTATCATATCATCTGCAAATAAGGATAGTTTGACATTCTCCTTTCCCATTTGGATACCCTTGATCTCCTTTTGTTGTCTTATTGCTCTGGCTAGAACTTCGAGTACTATATTGAAGTGATATGGAGAGAGTGGGCAGCCTTGCCTTGTTCCCGATTTTAGAGGAATTTCCTTGAGTATCTCACCATTTACTTTGATTTTGGCTATTCACTTGCTGTATATAGCCTTTATTATGTTGAGGAAAGTGCCTTGTATCCCCGATCTCTCTAAAACTTTAAACATGAATGGGTGTTGGATTTTATCAAATGCTTTCTCTGCATCTAAAGAGATGATCATGTGGTTTTTTATTTTCAGTTTGTTTATATGGTGGGTTACATTGATGGATTTCCATATATTAAACCATCCCTGCATGCCTGGAATGAAGCCTACTTGGTCATGATGAATGATATTCTTTATGTGTTCTTGTATTCGTTTTGCAAGAATTTTATTTAGTATTTTTGCATCGATGTTCATTAGAGAAATTGGTCTGAAATTCTCTTTCTTTGTTGAGTCTTTGTGAGGTTTAGGTATCAACGTGACTATGGCCTCATAGAATGAATTTGGTAATGTTCCATCCAATTCTATGTTTTGGAGTAGCTTGAAGAGTATCGGTATTAGCTCACCTTTGAAGGTCTGGTAGAATTCTGCCCTAAAACCATCTGGCCCTGGGCTTTTTTTGTTTGGGAGACTATCAATGATTGCTTCTATTTCTGTAGGGGAAATGGGACTATTTAGCTTGTTTATCTGTTCTTCACTCAACTTTGGTAAGTGAAATTGATCAAGAAAATCGTCCATTTCCCATAGGTTTTCAAATTTTGTGGTATATATGCCTTCAAAGTAGGATCTTATGATTCTTAGTATTTCTTCACTGTCTGTTGTTCTTTCTCCCTTTTCATTTCTGATTTTGTTGATTTCAATACTGTCTCTCTGCCTTTTAGATAGTTTGGCTAACGGTCTGTCTATCTTGTTGATTTTCTCAAAGAACCAGCTCTTGGTTTTGTTGATTCTTTGGACTGTTTTCTTAGTTTCTAATTTGTTAATTTCAGCCCTGAACTTGATTATTTCCAGACGTCTATTCCTTTTGGGTGTTCCTGCTTCTTTTTTTTCTAGCGCTTCCAGTTGTTTTGTTAAGTTGCTTATGTGCGATGTTTCCAATTTCTTTTTAAAGGCACTTAGTGCTATGAATTTTCCTCTTAACACTGCTTTCAATGTATCCCACAAATTTGGCTATGTTGTTCTTTCCTTTTCATTGAATTTCAGAAACTCCTTAATTTCTCTCTTTATTTCTTCCCTGACCCATGTGTCATTTAGCAGAGAGTTGTTTAGTTTCCTCATACGTGTAGGCTTGTTGGCGTTCCTGTTGTTGTTGAATTGCAGCCTAAGAGCATGGTGATCTGATAGGATACAAGGTATTTTTTCAATCCTCTTGTATCTGTTGAGGCCTGCTTTGTGACCTACGATGTGATCAATTTTGGAGAAGGTTCCATGGGGTGCAGAGAAGAAGGTATATTCTTTCTTGTTTCGGTGAAAGGTTCTATAGATATCTATTAGATCCATTTGACCCATGGCATTAGTTAATGATGTTATTTCACAGCTTAGTTTCTGTTTCAATGACTTATCCTTCAGTGAGAGTGGGGTGTTGAAGTCCCCCACTATTATTGTGTGGGGATCGATGTGTGGTTTGAGTTTTTTAGCAGATCTTTTACAAATGTGAGTGCCCTTGTATTGGGAGCAAGATGTTCAGAATTGTGATGTCATCTTGGTTGACTTTACCTTTGATGAGTATGAAGTGTCCTTCTGCATCCCTTTTGATTAATTTTGGTTGAAAGTCTATTTTGTTTGATATTAAAATGGCTACGCCTGCTTGCCTCTTGTGACCATTTGGTTGGAATATTTTTTTCCAACCTTTTACCCTGAGATAGTGCCTATCGTTATGGGTGAGATGTGTTTCTTGAATGCAGAAGAATGTTGGATCTTGTTTATGCACCCATTCAGTTAGTCTGTGTCTTTTTAGTGGAGAATTGAGACCATTGATGTTGAGAGATATTAAGGACCAGTGACTGTTAAGAGTCTTAATTTTGATGTTGTTTCTAACCGAGTGTTTGTGTAGCTGTCTTTTTGCCATGGTATAGTTACCTATTTCCTGAGTAGTTTTGGTTGTAGCTTGACCCTTTGGGATGGAGTTTTCCTTCTAGTACCTTCTGTAAAGCTGGATTTGTGGATAGGTACTGTTTGAATTTGTTTTTGTCATGGAATATTTTGTTTTCTCCATCAATAATTATTGATAGATTTGCTGGGTAAAGTAGTCTGGCCTGGCATCTGTGGACTCTTAGGGTTTGCAGGATATCTGTCCAGGCTCTTCTGGCTTTTATGGTCTCTGCTGCGAAGTCGGGTTTAATTCTGATAGGTTTGTCATTGAATGTTATTTGGCCCTTCTCCCTTGCAGCTTTTAATATTTTTTCTTTGTTCTGTATATTTTGTGTTTTGATTATTATGTGACGGGCAGTTTTCCTTTTCTGGTCAATTCTATTTGGTGTTCTGTAGGCCTTTTGTATGTTTATAGGCATCTCTTTCTTAAGATTGCGGAAATTTTCTTCTACGATTTTGTTGAGAATAGTTTCTGGGTCTTGGAGTCTGATATCTTCTTTTTCTTCAATGCCTATTATCCTCAGATTTCTTCTTTTCATGGTATCCTTAATTTCTTGGATGTTTTGTTTCAGGAATTTTCCAGATTTGGCGTTTTCTTTAATGGTTGCTTCAAGATCTGTGATTGTATCTTCTAGACCTGAGATTCGTTCTTCTGTCTCTTGGATTCTGTTAGAAAAGCTCACCTTTGTGTTGCTCGCCGTCTTCTCTGAGGTCTCACGTTCTCGTTTTTCTTCTGTCTGTGTGTTTATCATTTAATCCATTTTCGTCTTCAGATCTTGAACTGATTTTTTTATTTCTTTCATCTCATTTTTTGTATATTCCTGAGTTTCTTCCATTGCCTCTTTATAGGTCTTCAGAGCTTGAACCGTTTTATTTATTTCTTTCATCTGGTTGTTTGCATTTTTCTAAAATTTTTCCAGTTCCACTCTATGTGCTTCTTTTATGTCTCTCACCTGTTTGGCTGCGTCTTCCTGTATTTGATTACAAATTTTATTTGTTTCCTCCATTAATATGCTCCTTATTAAGGATTTGACGTCATTTTCTTGTATTTCCATTGTATTTAAGTTCTCTGGGTTGTTTTCTTTAGGATAGCTGGAAACTGGAGACGCCATGTGGTTTTTTTTTTTTTTTTTTTTTTTTTTTTTTGCGTATGCTTTTACGCTGTCCTCTAGACATCTTGCTGGCTTTGTTTTTGTTGGGTAGCTTCCAGAGTTGGATAGAGGGTGTCTGATGATAGACTTGTTTTCTCAGGATTTTTGTAGGCTCGAAGCTCTGATGCTTCACTAGTGTGGACGGCAGGAGGTTAGCTCTATTGTTTTGGATACTCACAGTCAGTGATCCTCAGCTCCCCTGTGCTGTGGGTCCTGCAATTGTTCTGGGTCTATGAATGATTGTTGGGTCAGGCCAAGGTATCCCCTGCCTTCTGAGTTCCCTTCCAAGTCCAGCCAGGGACACTGGGTCCGAAACACGCGCCGAGCTCAGTTAGATTCTCAGGGCCTGACCTGTCTGCCGAGCTCAGCAAGGGATTCTGGGCCCAAAATGCACACAGGGTACAGCCAGAAATTTTGGGCTGGGACTCCGCACCAAGTTCAGCTAGGGGTTTTTGGCCCAAAGTGCATGCTGTGGTCAGTTATTGACTCAGGGCCCGAACTGTCTGCCAAGCTCAGCCAGAAATTCTGGATTCAAACTGCACACTGTGTCCAACTAGAGTCTTAGAGCCAGAACTGTGCTAAAAGCTCCATTAGAGTCTCTGGGTCCAATCTGTCTGCCAAGCACAGTTAAGGACTCTGGCCTTAAACTGCACACTGAGTTCCACCTGAGTCTCCGGGGCGGAATTATGCACCGATCTCAGCCAGGGACTATGGACCCACACTGAAATCAGCCCAGTACTCAGGGTCTATACTGTGTGGATAGTCCAGTCAGAGCCTTGGGGCCGCCGAGCCTGTGCGCACAGCTCAGGTAGAGACTCTGGGCCTAATCTGCCCGGAAATTCTAGCTAGGGCCTCTGGGCTGAATCTGTTTCAGTGCCCCAGAACTGCCCACTGAGATGAGTTAGTGTCTTGGGCAGAACTGCTCGTTGAGGTGAGGTGGTGCCTAGGGTGGACCTGAGCACTATGACCAGTCTGCATCACAGCAGGAGAACTGCGGCCCTGCCGTGCTGGTTCCTAGGGTGGACCTGAGCGCTCCGCCCAGCCCGCACCACAGCAGGAGAACTGCGGCCATGCTGAGCTGGGCCCCAGTGTGTACCTGAGCGCTCCGCCCAGCCTGCGTCACAGCAGTAGAACTGCAGCTGCACCAAGCTGGATCCTAGGGTGGACCTGAGCGCTCCGCCCTGCCTGCGCCACAGCAGGAGAACTGCGTCTGTGCTGAGCTGGGTCCTAGGGTGGACCTGAGCGCTCCGCCCAGCCCGTGCCACAGCAGGAGAACTGTGGCTGCGCCGAGCTGGATCCTAGGGTGGACCTGAGTGCTCCATCCAGCCCGTGTCACAGCAGGAGAACTGCGGTTGTGCTGAGCTGGGTCCCAGGGTGGACCTTAGCGCTCCGCCCAGCCTGCGCCACAGCAGGAGAACTGCGGCTGCGCCGAGCTGGGTCCTAGGGTGGACCTGAGTGCTCCTCCCAGCCTGCGTCACAGCAGGGGAGCTGCTGCTGCACTGACCTGACGTCTCAGGCAGAATTGCTTACTATGCTGAGTCAGCGTCTCCACGGCACTGAGCTGAGCCCGGGACTCTAGTGCCGAACTGTCCGCCGAGTCCAGTTTGGGTCACAAGGCACCCCGCGACCCAAATCCTGTCCAGAGTCCCCTGTTTCTCAGCTACTCCCACCGGCCACCACACCAATCGCCTTCACCGAAAGGCTCTGAGCTGCAAACCTCAGCCGCTGCTGCTGCTGTCACTGGAGCCGCCACTGGTGCTGCTGCCTCTGCCGCCGCTGCTCCAATCCGAGAAAATCCACGCTCCTCCTGTGTGTAGGGGCACGCAGGTCCTCCGTACCCTGGTCCCTCTGAATCATGGAGCACTCCCGCTGCCGTGGTGTTGGGACCCTGGTGTTCCTGGCTCAGAAATCCGTGCAATTCCCTGAATTGTTCACTGGAGCCTCCAAACATGGTCCACCCTGCTCGGTGCCATCTTGGATCCCCCAAAGTCAGACTCTTGTACTCTTTGCTAATCTATCGTGATGATTATTCTACTCCCTTCTGTCTTTTCTTTCCTTCTTGGTAAGTTGTTTTACTATAGCCTATAATCTGTCTAGAGACAGATACTTATCCTGATAATGATGCCATTTGTGAGCTTTGTTTTGAATGTGGAGTTTGAATCCAAGCAGAAATAATTATTAACTCCCAAAGCACTGATTTCAGTATTTTACCAGTGGGTGTGTCCTTCCAGTCCTATCAGTTTATCTTTAAAGGCTCTTCATATATGTGTATGTTTTCTCCTCTGGTAGCTTATATAGCACCTTTCAATACCATGACATCCATCACATAAAGATGAAGCTTTGAGGTATATACCAGCTATATTTCTCAACATTCTTTCATTCATGTAATTGGTGACATCAGAAATTGGGTCTTACCCTCAACAGCTGGAGTGTATCCTAGAGCTTAGAAGTAGCCTGTAAGGTTTTTGGGTCTATGGGACTGGTTAACAACTCCAAAGGAAGTCGTTCATTCATGGCAATGGGTTTTTATTACTTAACCCCTGTGATCTAGTGGTGGTATTGATTCCTAGTTATGGGCTAAACACACTTTAACTGTAATATATATTGTATGATATAGTATGATATATGTATATCTTCTATATTCATAGTTTTCATATGCCTACTAAGTATAATCTTGCTTTCATTTTCTCTTGTTTCATGTGGAAATTGATCTCATTATAAACTCAAACACCACAGATGTGATTAGAATAGTAGTAACTGAGATGTTTTCATATTCGTTTCAATAATTCTTTATTTGTAACCAGTTATGGCTAGCAGTAAAGTTTAACAATGTCGATTAGAAATTTCAAGATTGCTTCTATTCAAATAGTCTATTTTGCATATGCCAAAATGATAGGTAAACATAGAAGTAAGGGAAGTTAGCCCAAACTTATAAAAATGTGAGGTTAATTCATTTTTCAAATAATTCCTACACAAAGTTGACACTTGGAAATTGAAGTCTTTATAAATGATAAGTTCATGGCAGAATAGATTTCTAATAATTGCTTTGAAAGCTATACAAAATAAATGTCATACATTATACTGTTCACAATCATTTTTCTAAGAGCACTGGCTCAATAAATTATACCATGATATCTTTGCTTCTTTCTATGGCATGTATTTGTGTATGATGTTCATTCATGTAGTTATGTATGGACACTTAAATGTGTGGATGAGTACATATGACAGGGATTGTATGTGAAGTGCAGCAAAGCTTTAACCATTGATACATCTGCCTACCTGCATTTTCAACTTTTATTATAATTATTATATATACTGATGAAAAACATTGATATTGTATTAAAGAATTGTAGATTTAGCGAGCTATCAGACAAAGAAAGACATGGATTTTACATAGCAAACCTTATTACATTCTTTCCTAGTTAAGTATTTGTTTTTTTTAGCTGGTAATAAAATCAGAAAATAACATGAAAATTGTAGTTAAAGTTTTCAAGATTCTTGTTATATTATTTTTGTTACTACTACAAATAGCTCCCTATCCTGAACTTAGGAGTACAATAGATTATCAGTAATTTTTTATTATTAACTTTAATTTTATTTAATAATGGAACTTTAATTTATATTTTAGATGTTATCACTGAAATCTGGTACTAAATACATATGTGGACACACTGAGAATGATGAATGTAGAAAATGACTATATTTATAATACATCTTGGTACTCTTTATAAGATCATTTAAAAGATCAATTTCCAAGCAGTACTACCCTATTTTCATATGAGAATGACATTTATCTCTTCTCATTATTTGTATTAGTGACATTTGTCTTACTGCTATAAAATACACAACAAAAGCAACTTAAGTTAGGAAGAGCCTGATATTCAAAGTGAGTCTAGGACAGGCAAGTCTACACAGAGAAACCCTCTCTTGAAAAAGAATTAAAGGAAGAATTGATTTTATATATAGTTGGAGGGTACAGTATAGGGGAGACATTGTGACAAATGCACAAGGCAAGTTCCCACTGCCTCTGTAACCAAGAAGGAAAGAGGTGTAAGTACTGGTCCTCAGCTCATCACAGCTTAGATTATTTCTTTCATTTTATGAAATGTGGAAACTGAGCCAACAGATGTCACCCATATTACACTGTGTCTTTACACCATTTCATACTCAACTTGCAATTCTGTAGAGGTATCCCCCAAAGTTTCTCTTCTTGGAGACTCTAGGTCCTTCCAAGTCGACAGTATTAATCAACATATTTCCCATACAAAGAAATTTCTGTTAAAAGTAAATATTAATTGATTTTTATAATTCTTAACATTTGACATGTGCATGTAAATTGCTAGAGAATCATATATAAAATGACCCAGAGCAGAGCCCTGTTGTGCAGTCACAATCCACAAACTCTCAACCCTACAAAGGTTTTAGAAGGCAGTTTACTGTTAAATCTTTACACAGTATTATAATTCTTTTTATTATAATATGACATCTTGCTCCCTATTCATGTTGTAATTGCAGTAAGAAACTTTGCCTGTGGTCATGCTTAAGACTTATTATTTATACTTTTTCTCTTAAATTTCAATATTGTGAATCTTCTTTCAGTGACTACCAAAAGAAAACATATGACTATCCAGGAAAAAGAAAGTATTTCTGTACATTCCACCAGAGCTGAACTTTAACTATGCTCCAACTCTGGAATCTTGACATTTTACAGAATTACCACAAACCTAGCAGTATTTCAAAACAGGAGGTTTTTTTTTTTTTTTTTTTTTTTTTAAGCATAGTATGCAACTTGGAGCAGAAGAGGGCTATGAATAACTGTCAAATTTTTATCACATTTACAAAGCCTTTATTAATATTAAAACCTTAAAATATATACCTTGAATTCCTGGCAACTCCTAGCCTACCTCAAAAAAAGATTATGAACATTAAAGAAGCTCCTTATGGAAAAGGCTTCAAATGTGAGAAACAAGCCACTAGGCAAAATGTCCCATTTCTACCACAGACAGAATTCTGCCTAAAATAAGGTAAGTTTGGATGCAGGCAGAGTCAATGCCCAAACTCTGCCAAGACAGGGTAAACAAGTCCTTAATAGTTCCTGCCTCTCAAATTTGTTTGTCAGATATATTGGGCCAGAAGGCTGAAGATGATGCTCCAACCTTATATAGAATTTTGGGTGACTGTTCAGGCAGCAAACCATCTACATCTTCTCATTTGGGAAGCTGCTAACCTGCACTCCATGTGGACTCAAGTAATTAATTCCTTCTCAATTCTCTGATGGGGTTGAAGATCATATAGCATAGTTTTACAATTAAGCTTAGTTCTTTAGCACTTAACATGTTTTTAGGTCTAGATTGGAAGGATGTTTCTATGGGGCTGCCAGGTGCAGGTGGCCAAACTATGAATATAACATATATTTGGTTCCTGATTCTTTTATAGTTCTTCTTGCTATGGGTAGCTTGTTGTATATATATGTAATAATATAAATGTATATGTAAAATATATAATAAAATTTTTAAAAAACAAGAAATAAAAAAGAAAATCTCTCAAGGGTCATAGGAACTATACATGTCAAGGTCAAGAGTATATGTTCCAACAGTATATCGATTGGTCAGAGGTCATGCTGGATGGTTTTATAAAAGTCATGCATAAATCAGTGTGACTGAAAGAAAAAATAAATGATGTGTGGACTAAAGATTTCAGAGACTCCAAAACAAACAAACAAACACAAAGCATCTGCTAAGCAGAGATTTCAGGGGCAAATGGAACCAGCATAAAAGCTGTACAAGGTGATACTCAGACAGCAAGGGCTTGCGAGTGAGACAGCTCAGACCCTTTGGAAAGAACATTCAGCAACAACCGTACACCAGATGCAAGTGAAAGATATTTCGAGCTTTCAGATGGTCCTGCTCCTGCTTATCTTTTGTAAAATGAATGTTTCTTCATGAGTATGTCTTGGAGGAGTATGACATATTTGTTTAAATTTTGTATGGTTAACTGCCCAATTTTCCCATCAGTTTCAGATGATAATTTGGACCACGAGAAATGGAGAATTTTTACTTTTTGAGATAGTCTAACTGTAACATTCACTGTGAAAGAGAAGTGACCCACTGGAGGTCAAGGTATCATTATTGTTTGGAGACAAACTGTCCCCTCCAAATCACTTGTCCCAAGAGCACAGTAAATTTTGAGATATCACAAAAGTATATGCTGAGGCCTTATTGGAGGAAACTTGTCGGTGCTAAAAAAGATTGTTCTGCCTGCTCTTCATTCATGATGTTGTCTCCCCTCAAGAGAGAAGAAACAATGCACATTGAAGCGCAAGAATTCATACCTCTGGAACCCAGCCAAACGAGAAATTTCCTTATAAACTGGACCTCTCAAGAATTTAACATGAAAATTGAGGATTTGCTGAAATAAATGGCCACTCTACAGTTAAATGTCATAAATTTTTATTGTATTGTTTTATTTAGGATTGAATTTAACATATAAAGTCCCTATTTGAAATGGGTTTAACTTATTCTGAAATGTATGTAAACAAGTGCAAACATTCACAAAAGCAATAGCATCCATTTCCTTTGTATATTTGTTTATGCTCTAGGTCCTGAAAATTACAAACTTATACTACACATACTTTGGCTTTATCAGTCTTTATTCTGATTTCTTTCATTCTCCATCTGTGGTTTGCTAAAAAATTAGAAGAGTGACTTTAACCTTCCTTATGACAAGGATGCACATACTGAACATGAATGATGAGCTAGAGGTTATCTAATAAATAAATAAATAAATAAATAAATAAATAAATAAATAATACCATTATCAACAACAAGTGGAAAGCATAAATACATGTAGCTGTTTCCTCTGAAATAAAACATTCCTTTCCAAAAGGATCAAAGTGACTCATAAAACTTACAAAGAACAAGGTAGGTATTTCAAAGGTTCATGGTGAAAGGCACACTCACAAGTAAAATGGGGAGGAAAACAGCTATTGGTAAGTTTCAGCTCTGTTGAAGATGACTGCGATTTTCAGGGACCTTTAGTGACACAGCTTTAGTGAGATTTTTGCATTCCTGGGTGGGATCTCACTGATATATCTGCCTTTTAATCACCAGTGATCTTGTAATAAATATCTCGGTACGCTTCTGCAAGTAACCACAAATATCCATTAGTTCACCAGTGATATTTTGACGGAATATGTCCTGGGCCAATCATTGATGCCCCATCTGGAGTGAATAATTGCTTACTGTGGTTACCTCAGAAAAAACTAATGTTGAATATGATCATGTTAAAGTACTTTCTAAAATTTTAAGAGTGATGTAAGAATTAGAATCAAACACACTAGAATTAAAGTGCAGGAAACTTGGGAAAATTGAACAAACAAGGAATGAGTGAATGAATAAACAACAATAAATCCACAATGACTATTTATAATAAATTGTTTAGAGGTAATCATTGTCTGTTAATATTGACTTTTCCGTATTTAGGTCTTTGATATAATATTACAATGACTAATTTTGAAATTTGGAAAAAGTGATTATCTAAAAATAACTAACCATATAACCATGCTATATATACTTCAAAGCAGTAAGTTTTATTCTTCATGTGAATCTTGTCAACAATTTAATTTGAACTGGTCATAACTATTAAAATATTATTTTATGTTAATTTATATGTAATATAAATATGTTTTTGCTTTTACAGAATAGTTAATTTTATATATACTGAACAACATAGAACATGCAGTAGATGTACACAACAGACATTATGTTAAAAGTAAAGGTTTGATATATTATTTTATAATTAGAAAAAAATACTTCTCCAAAAGGTATGCAAGGATGATTATGATAAATGAAATGAATATTTACACTTGATGATTTTTAAGTATTCCCATTATAAAATATATAAATGGAGAGGGAGAGAGAGAGAGAGAGAGAGAGAGAGAGAGAGAGAGAGAGAGAGAGAGAGAGAGAGAGAGA
>OU015747.1:102239280-102256683 GCA_907169655.1 Acomys percivali
AGAGAGAGAGAGAGAGAGAGAGAGAGAGAGAGAGAGAGAGAGAGAGAAAGCAAGGCAGTAAGGTCAATTAATCCGTAGTACTGAAGGATATTCATGTTTCCTTGTTATTTCATTATTATAAAATAAATGATATAAAATAAGCAGTCTATTTTTATCCTCTGCCCCATTATTACTAGTGGAGAATTTTGATGATTATATAATGAAGCCATTAATAATGCATCAAACTGATATTAAATGCAACCTTTTACTCTCTAAGAATATCTTAAATTTTGACATTCATCAATACTTAAGGTGATTTAAATCTGAACATGCAAATTTTGGCATTATGCTTAATAGTTTTTTCTCTTGAATCCTTACAAATATATAACTGTAGCATAGCTTCTTGAAAAGCTCAAAAACACATATTATGATATTAAGCCTGATATAATCTAGTATGGATTTAACTTACTCTATAGCAAAAAAAACCCCATAAACTAGTATTTTTATATATTTTCTAGTTGAAAACATAGTACTAAAGACTACTGTTTAAATTAGGAACTGAAGATACAGATTGAATGTTTATTCCTATGCATAATAAACATCATGATTTGCATAATTTTGTGATTTACATAATCATTTTAAATGTTTTAAATAAGAATTATATCTTATATTTGCAGTTATAGTGATATATTAATATTGACAAACACTAAATCAAATATGCTAATTTTTCTTCTAAGAATATTTTATGTGTGGTATGTTTTTAATTATTCAAATTATAGTTATTGATGAATATTTGTGGCAGGTTGAGGGAAAAAAGATAGTAAATTCTAATGCAGCTTAGACAAGATGATAATAAATATTTTAAGAATTAAAGCTTCCTTACTCTGTTGTATTTACTTGGCTCTCTTTCCTATTAGTCAAACACTACAAGAAGTTTTAATATGTTTTAATGCTGTAGTGATAACACCAAACTTTCTGTGGAAAGCTATTCTTTTTTATTCTTATTTTTTTAATTTTTTATTACTTTATTCTTGTTACATCTCAATGGTTGTCCCATCCCTTGTATCCTCCCATTCTTCCCTCCCTCCAAGTTTCCCCTTATTCCCCTCCCCTATGACTGTTCATGAGGGGGATTTCTTCCCCCCTGTGTATGCTCATAGGGTATCAAGTCTCTTCTTGGTAACCTGCTATCCTTCCTCTGAGTTCCACCAGGTCTCCCCCCTCCAGGGGACATGATCAAATATGAGGCAACAGAGTACATGTGAAAGTCTTGGAAGCATGGGAAAATAGCAAAATAGAAGGATCCAGAGGGTCCTACACGTAGAACCTACAAGTAGAACATTATGATAGGCAGATTTGGGCCCAGGGGTCCCGCTCAAACTAAGGCACCAGCCAAGGACAATACAGGCGGTAAACTTTAAACCCCTACCCAGATCTAGCCAATGGGAAGCTATTTTAAGCAAAGAAATGAGGCACATAAATAATAGTCTTTGTAAATAGAATACTGAGACATTCTTTATAGCTTTAGTGAGCTTCAACTGACATATGAGAACACTTTTATGTCACACATCTAATTTAGTGGGTTGGAATTTACACATGCAGTCATAATATCATTGCCACAGTTGACATAATAAATAAATCCATCAGCTCTGAACGTTTCCCCCTCAGGTTGTAGTAGAAAGAGTTCACTCGAACTGTATTCTCAATAGAATTTTTGTTTATAACATAGTATTGCTAATACCCTCTTTCCTCAATGCACAGTAGATCTCTAAACCTTGTTCAGCCATCGTATCTTAAAGTATATACCATTTAACAACTACTTCTTTTCTTTTGTTTTTATCTGTTGATTACCAACACTCCAGGCTTTGCTTTTATGAGTTCTAATGCGGTGTTTTGTCCTTTTGTTATTGCATCATTTATTTTATAACAGAGCCCTCTGGGTTTGTTTATGATATTGCATATGTGATAATTTTATTATTTTTTTAAAGAATAAATTTTGTTCTACTGAAAGTAAATGCTTTGTTTTGTTTATTCTTCTGTTACTTTGAGGTTTGCTGTTTCTGTAGCTTGGTTATTCTGACTAATGCTGCAAATAATATGGAATCTCTGTAGCTGTTAGGGAGTATGACATCAATTCCATTCTGCATCCCCATAGGTTGAACTGTCAGATCATATTTGGTTTTATAAGAACTTATTTTAAAACATCCATAGCAGCTGAACTGTTTTATATTTTCAACAACAATAAAAAGGATAAAATTTCACAATATCTTTACCAATATGTACTATTTTTCCATTTTTAAAATATTTTATTAATTTTAATTAAACATTTCTTATTTTGTACATATATATTTATATCATTACACATATATACAATAAACTATCAATAGCAAGAAGAACCATGACACAATCAGGAGTTATATAAATGTTACATTCTTAGTGTTTTGGCTATTTGTATTTCACAGCCTTGAAGAAAACGTCTTTCCTATCTTGGTGTATCTAAAATTCTGAATGTTAATCAATCTCTACCACATCTTGTCACCATCTATCTAGACCTAAAAATATCCTAACCCCTAAACAATTACTTTTCATTGTAAAACTAAGCTACGTGGTCTTCAACTCCATCAGAGACTTGAGAAGGAATAAACTTGGTTACCTCACTATGCAGGGAGTGCAGGTTAGTAGCTTTCCACATGGAGAAGACGACAAAGATGATTTTCTACCTGGATAGTCACCCAAACCTGTCTTGTATGTTGGAGCATCATCTTCAGCCTTCTGGCCCAATATATCTGACAGACATATTTGTGAAGCAGGAGCTATTGAGGACTTGCTTACCCTGTCTTGGCAGAGCTTGGCCATTGTCTATGCCTGCATCTTTGTACTGTGTCTTTTTCAGTGTGTATATCTGTGCACATGTCAATATGTGTACATGTGCAGGTGTGTGAATGTGCTTGTAATGGACTGGAGATAACCTCAGGTGTTGTTCCTTAGAAGCTCCAACATGTCTTTTAAACTATCTCACCTAGGACACTGAGAACCTTCTCTTTATCTTGCATAGCTTGCTTGATAGAGAGTTAGAAAAAAAGAAAATAAGTAGTTTTAAATGGGTATAAACTTTAAGATACACGTGTCTCTGTCCTATTGACTTTAGAGAGTATCGTTTACTTGGTGTCCAATACTCCTTAGTATCTCATATCTTCTTCAATTTCCTTATTCAAACACTTGAATTTTTTTTCATATAAGTCTTTCAATTGCTTGGTTAGAGTTACCCCAATATACTTTATATAATTTGTGGCTATTGTGAAAGGTGTAATTAGTCTAATTTCTCTGAGCATCTTTGTAATTTGTGTACAGAAGAGTTACTGACTTTTTTGAGTTTATTTTATATGCAGCCACTTTGCTAAATTGTTTATCAGATGTAGGAGTACCTTGGTAGAATTTTTGCGGTCATTATCTATACTATCATATCATCTGCAAATAGTGATTCTTGACTTCTTCCTTTCCATTTTTGTTTCCCTTTGATCTCCTTTAGTTGTCTTAATGTTCTGTCTCTGTCTTCAATTATTAAATAAATCTGGTACTTTCTCCGAAAATTGAGAATAGTGCTATCTCAACACCAAGCTATACCGCTCCTGGGCGTATATCTGAAAGATGCTCCACCATACAAGGACATTTGCTCAGCTGTGTTCATAATAGCCTTATTCATAATAGCCAGAATATGGAAATATCCTAGATGTTCCCAAACCAAAGAATGCATAAAGAAACTGTGGTGCATTTACACAATAGAATAATACAAGGAAATCATAAAATTTGCAGGCAAAGGGAGAGAACTAGAAAAAAATCATCCTGAGTGAGGTAACTCAATCGTAGAAAGATATGAATGGTATATATTCACTTATTAGTGGACATTAGCACAACATAAATGTCCTTTGATAGACTCAGCACAGCAGCCGACCAGAACAGATACTGGGACCAGAAACTGGACCCTAGATGGAACACTGATAATTGTATGGAAGGACACAGAGGGGTCAGGAACTCCACAGGGAGATATGAGGGCCAGCAGATCTGGACACAGAGGCACCTGCAAAACTGATGCACCAACAAAGGACAATGCACACAGAGAACCTAGACCCTCTATTCAGATGTAGCCAATGGACAGTTCATTCTTCATATTGGTGGTGTCAGAGGTGGGAGACAGTGACTCCCTCTGACATGAACTCGGGTTCCCACAGTTTGATCACTTTCCGTTGGCAGGGCAGCCTTTCAGGCACACAAAGGAAGTGGATGCAGGCCAGCTGGATGAAAGCAGATAGGCTGTGGCCAGACAGTGGGAGGGGATGTTCCCCTTGTCAGAAGTATATGGGTGGAGAATAGAGCAGAAGAGGGAGGAAGAGTGGGAATGGGGAAATGAGAGTGACAGGATAACAATAGGGATGTAATTTTGATAGATTATAATAAATAAAAATATATATTTAAAAAGAAGAAACTTTGGCCAATGGTCAGAACAGTCTCCACACTTGAGTAGAGAGTAGGATATGACTTTCTCACGTACTCTGGTGCCTCATATTTGACCATGTCCCCTGGAGGGGGAGACCTGGTGGCACTCAGAGGAATGACAGCAGGTTATCAAGAAGAGACTTGATACCCTATGAGCATATACAGGGGGATGTAATCCCCCTCAGGAACAGTCAAGGGGAGGGGAATAAGGGGAAACTGGGAGGGAGGGAAGAATGGGAGGATACAAGGGATGGGATAACCATTGAGATGTAACAAGAATAAATTAATTTTAAAAAAAGAAAAAAGAAAAAAAAAAGAAGAAACTCATATGTAGAATTACATGAATAACTAAGAACCAGGACCACTGTAGGGACCTAGTGTAAAACCAAATACTACTGTTCTATTAAGGAAACAGCAATAAAGTGAATCTTAATGGCATTCTGCTGTTTTCATAGACCAGTGCTTTCCTCAGCCATCACCAAAGAAGCCCTGCCTCAAAAACAACAACAATAACAACAACAACAAAAAAAAGAAACAACAATAACAAAAAATACAAACAAATAAAACCCAGAGCAAAATGGTTAGGTGCAAAATTCTACCAGACATTCAAAGAAGCGCTAATACCAACACTCCTGAAACGGTTCCACAAAATGGAAGCAGAAGACACATTGCCAAACTAATTCTAGGAGGACACAGTTACTCTAATACCTAGACCACACAAACACCCAAATACCCAAGAAAGAGAAGTTCAGATGCAATTCCTTATGAACATTGATGCAAAAATACTGAACCATATACTTACAAACTGAAACTCAGAACACATCAAAAATATCATTTACTATGATTAAGTAGGCACCAAGGGGTTGTTCAATATATGAAAATCCTTCAACGTGAGTATCAGGACAGCCTTGTCTACAAAATGAGTCCAGGACAGCCAAGGTTACACAGAGAAAGCCTGTCTCAAAAACAACATCAAACACAAGAAACAAATACAAAACAGAGTTTTAGATACAGAGAAATAGTGTGACAAAATTCTACTTTCTTCATAAAGTTTTAATAATCTATATTTAGAAAGAAGTTTTCAGAACATAATTAAGGCCTTTGATTAAAAGTCAACAAATTCTAAGTCAAAATCATTATTAATGATAACAGTGATTATATGTGCAGAAATGTAATAATTAGTAAGATTAGTAATTAGTAAGATGTACTTCATGCAACTTTCTCTCATTTAGTTTGATGTTGGCTATAGGCTTGCTGTTGGTACAGCATTTCAAACTGTTCCACAAAGGACTTTAAGTAAGCCTGGAATTTCTCACCATTTAGAAACTGGAACACAAATACTATTCCTAGCTGGTTTAACTATTTCCCCAATTTTATTTGGGCCACACAAAGGTATTATTCCTCCCAAATCTACAGGAAGGAACCTTAGGAGAAAGACACCCTGTTTCCCTTAATCGAAGTAGGTTAGGTTTTTGGTTTCATTCTTTGGCTATAGATGTTTTTTTTTTTTTCCATTGGAAGTTGGTTATAAGTTATTATAGGTCATATTCAGAGAGAAAACAAGGTTGGATTCAGAAATGTCTCTCTTTTATTTTATTTTTCTTTCTTAGGTTTGAATATATGGATTGAAAAGAAAGAAGGGGGAATGTAGAAATATAGAGTGATGGCAGGACAAAAAGTAGTTTACTGAATATACTCCTCAACTTAATTGTTACTCAAAAGGTTATTTTTAATTCACTTGTATAAAATATTGTATAATGATACAAAATAAATTTAATTTGATATATTGTTATACAATTAAAATTTAAGTTTATTCTTCACATATATTTCTAATATAAAATGAAGTATTGTACTCATACAACTCAATTATAATGCAAAGTTTACTTGTAATACTATGAAAGTGGTATTGCAGGCTGGTCAGGATAATTAAGTAATGCAAGTTAATAATTAGTTGGTTAAATCATTCTCATGTCAATTATTAGTCTATTTTTATCACAAGAATATAAATCCTAAGTTTAACAGATAGATGTGATTCTATAGAAAGATAAGGCAAGTTAGATAAAGCCTTCAAAAACCTCAGACATACAGAATGAGGCATTTAAAGATGTTTTTTATTATTTTAAATATTCTTTGACAAGAAGACAGGCTACCTCCTCGATGACACCCAGCCTATCTCAAAGAAAATGATGAGCATCAATGAACCTTCTTATGAAGACAGCTTCAAATGTGGCAAACAAGCCACTGGGGAAAATGTCCTTGTTTTGGCCACAGACAGAATTCTGCCTAAAAATGGGCGAGCTTGCATGCAGGTAGATTCGATGGCCAGCTCTGCCAAAACAGCATAAGCAAGTCCTCAATTGTTCCTGCCTTGCAAATATGTCTGTCAGATATATTGGACCATAAGGCTGAAAATGATGCTCCCTCATTATAAAGAGTTTGGGGAGACTGATCAGGAAGCAAACTGTCTTTGTTATTTTCTCATTTGGGAAGCTGCTCACCTCCCCTTCCTGTCAACTAAGATAAATAATTTTATTTCTTCTCAAGTCTCTTATGGGGTTGAAGACCAGATCATTTAGTCTTACAATTAAGCTTAGTTGTTTAGGGGTTAAAATGTTTTTAAGTGTAGATAGTGTTTTTTGAGTTGGCAGAGATGAGATATGATTGATATTGATTTACAATCAAAATTTTAGACTAAACAAGACAGGAAAGATCTTTTCTTCAATGTTGCCAAAGACAAATAGCCAATACACCATGAATGTAACATTTATATTTCCTGATTGTTTTGCAATTTTTGCTGTAAGTAGTTTATTTACATATGTGTAATAATATGCATGTATATGTGAAAAATACAAATAAAATATGCAAAATATTAAAAAAGAAAAATCTGTAAGGCCACACAAGTATATGTAATCTTACTCATCTGATTTGTCGTATAGCTATAACATAGTTTAATATAACATTACCTTAATAATTGAGTAAGTTAATGAATAGCCCCAGTGGTTATTTCATAGTGTGTTTGCCATAATGTTTTTTCCAAAAGAATTACCATTTGAATTGAAAGCCTGAGGATAGTTCAGCTCCATCTACTAAACTTATGCATCATCCTCACTCATGATAGAAGTAAAAGTCAGGGAGGGAAAGCTGGATTCTACTTACCAACTTACACATTGGCTGTACAAGGGCATTGTCTACTGATGCTGGGTATTGAAGAACCAGGTTTCCATCTTTTGAACTTGGCATGCATTACTTCTGACATATGCATCACTGGGTTTTAACTTTGTCAACATCATTTAGAACTTTACTTCCAACATCATAATCAATTTTCACTGTAAATCTATCACTTCTATTATACCTATTTATCTCACAAATATACTTGCCTGTGTGTCTGTATATTTATCTATTGATCTCCATTTCTACCTCTATCAAAATTTATTTCTGCAGAGAAACATAATAAATACTACTCATACTTTAATAAGAATCACATGTTACTTATCTGTTTATTTATGATTTTCTGGATCGATTAAGAATAGAATGTTCTTTTCAAGCATAAACATATTACAACCCAGTAAATATTCTTGGCAACACATACACAGTGATTAGATCTCAGAAGTTAGAATCATATAATACAATTTAACTGAAAACATTTCTATGGACTAGTAAATCAAAAAATAAGGAAATGGAAAAAATATGAAAATAGAAAAAAATCAGGATTATCAATCCAAAGTATAACAACAAAAATAAAATTAAATAAATTTTCTTGCCTAATCTAAAAGATGCTTATGTAATCTTGACTTAGAAAAATACAATATTATACTGTCTTTATGATTTATATAGAAAATCACTGATATACATCAAAATTTTAACAATGAAAATAATATCTAAAAGTATAAAATAAAATGTATCATACATGTCTTATATTAGTTTAATTCAACTAAAATCTCTAACAATATTATACTTAGAAAAATTCTTCTGATAAATTGAAAATCTCAAATAATTCATCAGTTAGGCCTTAAAAAGATAATAGAGAATAATTTTTTGGAATAAAACCTAAGAACTGTAGACTGAGGAGATGGATTTAAATGTAAGTATGATTAATATGCAAAGATAAGGACTTTAGCTTAAATCACCATTGCCAACTTATAGAGTAGCTTGCAGACATATTTGTCCCTGTAACCACAGTACTGTATGGAGCAGAGACTGAAGGACCATTATTGCTTGTGACCATCCATCTCAGGTATGGGTGCTGTAAGAGATATTTGTTTCATGGTAATACGGCAGACAGTCCTCTCTCCTGCATACACTCATACTTATGGTATACTTCATGCACTCACATACATGTCATATTTATAGATCACACATGCATACACACACATTATTTACTCCAAATATGTAAACTGTACTACAATTGTAGTATAGCTAGAGGTATAACAATTTCCCAGAATATCAGAAAAGAAATATTTTTTAAAAGTAACTATGTTTCAAGGGCATCTGTGTTGTTTTTGCAAAACCCATGAAAACCCCATTACATACAGGAAAATTACAGATTAATTTCAGTCAAAATTTGGGAGACAAGTATCCTAAAAAGGTTGTGTCTTACTTGTAGCCTGTAGATTTACTTGTTTTAGGGTATAACATTTGTTTGAACAGATGAAATTAGCATATTATTCATCATTAAGTAAAGTAAAATAAACATCTCAGCAGATTCAGAAAGTTCATTTCATAGAAACTCAATTATCTTTTATGATTTAAAACAGTAAGTGTGGAAGAAAATTTCTAAGTACATTAGAGTTGTTGAAAGAGACATCATGACCTTTCCTCACCTTTATTCACTAGTGACTTGTTCATTGCCTGCTCATATTAAATCAACAATGTATTATTTAATAAAAATGTTGGCACTTCATCTTTTCAAAAAGAAGCTAAGTGTAAAATAATTGAAGCACTAGGTTATGAATGGAAGAGTTCCCATTAAAGAAAATGTATGATAAAGTGGAATTATTAATATTAGTATCAAGGACAGTCCTTATATTAAGAGACAGAGAAGAGGAGGTCGACAAGCCAGAGAACTTTCCTCATCCTTTATAAAAAACATATATTCGGGTATCCACTACTTTGTATGGCCCAGTGGTCATAGTCTTTTCAGCATCATATCATTGGGCATTATGGAAATATTCATTGCAACAAAGATTATGACAAAACTAAAACCAATATAAACCCAGAGTTGCACTGCACAGTCCAAATAGATACACATAAAAAGAACTCTAACTAAGGCTCAGAGAACACTAGAAAAGGGCTTGGGATCGATTATAAGAGCCAGAAGATCAGGGAGATGGCTTTTAGTTTGCTACTCCCAGAATCATAAGAAGCTACAGTCATAAAGTCTTACCAGCATGACTGATTGAACATGAACTTTACAAGAACAAACAGCAATAGATGTGCTAAAGCAGATGGGAAAATGCCCTAGAGGCTTCAAACATATGCTGAGAAATATAAACAACTAAAATTGCTACTGACTGGAAAAAGAATCTTCTCCCAGGAAGAACATAGCAATTGGTTACCCAACAATAATTATTTAGTCCTTAAAAAAATAAATAAAATTACAGACTAAGCCTGTTGTCTCTATGTGCTCAGGAATATATATTTACTCATATATGTAACATATGTATATAAATATATAATAGGTAATATATACATATTACATGTGCAACAATGATTCATTAAAAAAGAGGTGGGGAGTTTAAAAGCAAGCAAGCAGAAGCATATGGGAGAGAGCAATGGGTAGGAAAAGAATCTACTTAGAATCTCAAAATTATATGGTTAAGTGTATATTCATAACAGCACTAATCAAGACAGATTAACACAAAACTACTACATAATGAATATTAAAAGCACAAAAATGAGGTTTATACAGGTAGAATGCGTGAGTACATGGTGCTACCTTTATACTTTGGACACGTATGCACTAATTTCATTTATAGAAGAATCTTAAATAATTGGTCATTCTGATGTAGAAAAAAATAGTGGTCTCAGAGAAAAAAGGGTGTCATAAACAGGATACTGTTGCTCATTGACAAAATTATATTTGAGGGAAATGAAGAAACTAGTATGAATAACATTATTAGTTACATTGTATTGTGTGACAGAAACTTCTAAGATTTCTGGAGCTCTCAACTGAATTAATGGAGGATGGTATACAGTATTTATTTCAGTTTTATATCAAAGTATCATAGTATATATCTTATCTATATATGAATGAAAGCAATAAATAAGGAACAAAAGAAAAATAATCCACATCAAACTATGCTTAATTATCTATTTGAGTCATTTACAATTACTAATTTTGTTTTAAGTTGTCCATGTGAGGACATGTAAGTCTGTCTGATTTGCATTTATGGCAATAAATCAGCGAATTGCTCTCTGTGGGAAGAAGCTTAACACACTTTTGAAAGGAGTTTGGCTATAATTTTTGACTAATGATGAAAATAATATCTTAGACATATACGAACTAATTCTGTTCCACTTATTTTCTTTATAGTGTCATTTTCTGTTAGTTCCACATTAAAAAAACCCAATGCTACTAGGAGATAGCCAGGATATTTTATCTTTACCCTACATGAATAATGTTACATTGAACACCTTTGAGTCCCTAGCAACCTATCAAGGTGGGCAATTAAGCAGACTCATGACAGATAGCTTCCCAGAATTGGAAATGCTGATCCACAGTAAATGAGGATAGCACAGTATAATCATTACTTTGAAACTGCCCTTGGATATTCGTTTGAATCATACATTTAACTTAATCATAGCATTGATGCTTTTTCTACATACTATCCTGTAGCTGAAAACAATTAGTTAAATTAATTCTCTCCTCTCTGAAAGGCAATATGTATAACTCATCGCTTCTTAAATATAATATTCTTATTCCTGTAGTCCCTAATGCCCTCTGTTCTATTCTGTAGTTTATAGTCCCCACTTTTTCCCTCTTTCCAAAGTTGTTATCCAGTATATCATTGAAATTGAATATAAAGAAAGAACACATTGTTTTGTGCTAAAACATTATATTCTTGTGTGAAATCTGCATGGGTTACAAAACAGAAGATTGCAAATTTACCCAAACAGTCTTTTACACAATGCAATATGATGTGACTAGAATCATACTCATAAACATATCCCATGACAATACAAATGCCTTATGCACAACAATCATTCATTTTGTGTTGACAATTCTTTCTTTAACAGCCACATATGGTCAATTTCTCTTTTTTATCTTGTATCTTTTTCAATTGCACCTATGAGTCATTTTAATATAGATAATTGAATTGCAGTTAATTTTCCATCTGGCATTCCAGATTGGTTACTTACTATTGCTAATTTGAGGCTGATATTTTTCATTTCTAGTACATGATCATTTTATTCACTGTCACGTCTCTAACAGTATGTGATATTTATAAAGAATGTCATGTAAAACAGATCAAAATTCCCTAAGTATAATTTCTTATTGAAGCATTTGGATATTTTACACTACCTTTATTTAAGCCAGGTTTTGACTTTTAATTGACCATATCTTACATTTTTTTTGTGATATGTAATTTTAACTAACATTAGTAATACAAGAATCTCTATAAATTATCATATGGTCTATTATTTTTCATTGTTATTTCAGTGCATACTGATGACATAATACACCTTAATAAAATTGCTATCTGTTCATTATAAAGGAAACTTGGCATAGTTATCACAATATATTATGTCAAAAATGTCACATAATTATGCATAGTGTAAATGACATAAACTTAACTGTACATAAGTCCATTATTTTTATACATAGTAAGAGAAGATTAGAGCCCTAAAGTGTGTTCACATCATTTGCTATTATTAGGGTTGTAAAAATATAATTTATTGCTAAAATAATCGCTTTGGTTGCAGAGGACAGGGTAGCTTATTGACAGAAATGGTAAATATATTACAAAATAAGATACTAATATGAAATGTATTTAAAAACTATAAGAGCAATATTTCCATTTTATAGTTTCTACCAAGAATAAGTAGATGAAATTCAACAGGGTTATTTTTCTTTGCCTCTTATTATATCCTATTATCTGTGTTATAAATCATGTCTTACAGAACTTTATATTTTTCTTCACATTATATTATTTCCAAAATCACCAAAATCTTCTTATTTTCATGCTCTAAAATAGGTTACAGATTATAATCAGTATATGTAACTTATGCCATGCAGACAACTTATTCTACCTAAAAATTCAGAGTCATAGTAAGCTTTATATACTAAAAACATCAAGTTCCTGGAGAATTATCAAATTTGAAGCCAACTCCATAAAGAATTTCTTAGATGTTCATCATCTTCTTTAAGGCAGGATGGGTGTTGCCAGGAGTTAACTTGTTTTATTATCAGAGAATCTTTAGAATAATAAAAACATCTTTAAATGTCCCATCTGCAGGTCTCTGAGGCTTTTGAAGATTTTATTTAAATATTTTACCTTATATATCTATAGAGTTATATCTGTCTATTAGACCTCGAATATATATTCTTGTGATAAAATCAGAAAAGTTTTTGACATGACCATAATTTACATCAATATGCAAAATTCAATACGGTTGAATTAAAAAATAACCTTATTTTTGAGTAACAAGGCCTAGACATGAGGAGTAGATTCAATAATCTACCTTTTGTTCTATCCTCCCTCAGTATTTCTAGATCTTCCTGTCTTTCTTTTCAGCTCCTATCTCCTTAAGTACAAAAGAAAGACAAAGGAAAAGAGATGTGTCCCTAAAACAAACCTATTTTCCTCTCTGTAAAAGACCAATAATACTTATAACCAACTTCCAATGAAAATAAGCATCTGTAGACCAAGAGAATAGAAAGAAACCTATCCAACTCCCCTTAGAGGAAAAGGGCATCATTCTCTTAAGCTTTCTTCAGCCTGATTTAAGGCTAATAATACCTTTGAAGACTTCCTCCATGTGCCCACCCCAAAATGGAGAAAATGGCTAAATAAGCCAGGGATAGCATTTGTTTTCCATTTTACAAATGTTGCAAAATTCCTGGCTTAATAGGAGTCCTGTGTAGGACGGTCTGAAATGCTGGACTAATTGGGATCAGAAACTTTCTACAATGCTGTCCTGAAAGCTGTCCTGTTCTGATGGGTAACAGCAACTGAGGCACCTGGGGCTGGAACAGGGAGGATTCAGGATGTTAGCGTCCTGGTTGCTGAGAGGAATGAATCCTGTCAGGTCTGATCCAGTGTCAGTGTCCAGTTCTTTTGTTCTGAAAAACATAACTTTTCACAAGCATTATACAATTCGATCATTGTAATTGTATGAGGTGTGCAGGATACACAGAGCAACTAAGGCTGGTTTTCTGTTCGTTGTATGAGTAGAAGACAAATGTTCTTTCATGCCGTACTAAGAATAGCCTCAAATTATAAGTCACAGAGAATCTGTGACCAACATGAAGCTTTGTCTATGCACTGACCTTTATATCTCAGCCAGTGTCAGAGCTATTCCCGTGTAGTGGGACTAGCAATATTAGTTACCTACTTTTTCTGCAGTTTGAATTCTTTACATCCTGTTGAAGCACCCTCCCTCATCACCTCGGATCCCATCCCCTTGCTAATCCCATTTCCCTCCCTCTCCTAGTTATTAGTATGTGGTTGGTGCCTTCCTCCCCTAATGATTGACTTCATCTTATTCAATGTCCTCTGAACTACCTTTAACCTCTTCTTCTGTAGCCTGGCAAGGTTGAAGTGAGCAACATTAAGAGGCCTGAATCCATGTCAGAAGTAGTCCCTACTCCCTATATTGTGGGACCAACAAAAAGACTGTGCTGCATATCTACTACATATGATCAGGAGCTCTAGGTCCACAGACCTTGGTTGGCACATCAGTCTCTGTATTGTAATGTGGTTAACCTTAATTAAGTGGCTAACATCTGCTTATGAGTGAGATATGATATGTGTGTCTTTATGGGCCTGAGTTATCTCACTCAGGAAGATTGCCTCTAATTCCAGACATTTACCTGCAAATTTCAAGATTTCCTAGGTTTTAATACCTGAGTAATATTCCATAATGTAAATGTACCAGTTTCTTTATCCATTCTCCAACTGAGGGACATCTAGATTGTTTCCAGGTTTTGCCTATTACAAATAAGGCTGCAATGACATAGTTGAGTATATGTCCTTGTTGTGTGGTGGAGCTTTCTTTTGGGTATATTTCAATGAGTGGAATATCTGGGTCTTGAGGCAGCCCTGTTCCCAGTTTTCTAAGAAAGCACCAGATGGATTTCCAAAGTGGTTGTACAAGTTTGCACAACCACCAGCAATGAAGGAGTGTTCCCCTTTCTGCACATCTTTGCCAGCATGTGCTGTCACTTTAGTCTTTGATATTAGCCTTTCTGATGGGCATAAGATAGAATTCCAGAGTTGTTTTGATTTGCATTTAAATGATGACTAAGAACATTGAGCATTTCTTTAAGTGTTTCTCAGCCTTTCAGCATTCCTCTGTTGAAAATTCTCTGTTTAATTCTGAGGCTCAATTGGGTTATTTGGTTTGGTGGTGTTTAATTTCTTGAGTTCTTTATAGATTTTACATATTAGCATTTTGTCAGATGTAGAGATGATGACAATCTTTTCCCAGCCTCTAGGTTGTCATTTTGTTCTTTTGACTGTTTCCTTTGTCTTACAGAAGTTTTCAGTTTCATGAGGTCTCATTTATTAACTGTTGACCTTAGTGCCTGGGCTATTGGTGTTCTGTTCAGTAAGTTGTCTCCGGTGCCAATGTGTTCAAGGCTCTTCCCAATCTTTTCTTCTACTGTGTTTAGGGTGTCCAGTTTTAAGTTGAGGTCTTAAATCCATTTTGACTTTACCTTTGTTCACAGTGATAAATATGGGTCTAAATGCATTTTTCTACATGTAGCCCAACAATTAAACCAGCACTCTTTTTTTCCATTGTATGGATTTGGCTTCTTTGTGAAAAATCAAAGAAGCTTTTTATGGAGTTGGCTTCAATGTGGCAAACAAGCCACTGGACAAAATGTCCACATTTCTGGCACAGACAGAATTTTGCCTAAAAATGGGCAAGTTTACATGCAGACAGAGTAGAAGGTCAAACTCTGCCAGGACAGTGTAAGCGGGTCCTCAATAGTTCTTCCCTTGCAAATATGTCTGTCAGGGATATTGGGCCAGAGGGTTGAAGACGATGCTCCAAAGCTACAGAGAATATTGAATAACAGTTGAGGCAGTAAGCTGTCTACATCATTTTTTCCATTTTGGAAGCTGCTAAACTTGCTCTTCTGTTTCACTCATATATTTTAAGTTTTATTCCTTCTCAAATCTCTGATGGAGTTGAAGATGAAATAGTTTAGTCTTTCAGTTAAGCTTAACAGGTTACGGGTTAAGATGTTTTAAGATCAGGATAGAAGTTTTAAGTTAATAGAGATGAGATATGATAAATATTGATCTTCATTTAGAAATTTAATCTCAACAAGATAGGAAAGATGCTTCCTTCAAGTTTGCCAAATACAAATGGCTAAATCACTATGAATGTAACATTTATATAATTCCTGATTGTCTTGTGGTTCTTCTTCCTGTATGTAGTTTATTTTATTCATGTGTAATAATATAAATGTATATGTTTTTTAAAAGCATAATAAAAATAATGGTTTTAAAAATTCCTGGAGATGATTACAACATCTGTTTTGAATTGTACTTATTCTTAAGATAACAATAGATTTTTTGGTTTGGTTGATTTTTGTTTTTGTTTTTTCAAGACAGGGTCTCTCGGTGTTAAACTTGGCTGTCCTGGACGCACTTTGTAGATCAGGCTGGCCTTGAATTCACAGCAATCCATCAACCTCTGCCTCCTGAGTGTTGGGATTAAAGGCCTGTGACACCATGCCCAGCTGATACAATAGCATTTTGAAGATCAGATAAATATATTATTACCTAGCAAAAAGCATTACATTTTGAAATACAAAACAATGTTATTGATTTTATTTGCTACAAAATGTTTAATTATACTGACGTATTATATCTCATATTTGTCTTAATATATACAGAAATGTGCAAATTTTTACTATTTCTTATTTCTCTATGTATGATGCAGATTTTTACATGTGCTGCTTCTTTAAAATTTCTGAAAACTATCCTGAAATATGTCTGCGTTGTCTTATATAAGTTTATATATACCTCACTAAAGCGGCTACAGGGTTTAACCTGTAGGACTCTGTTATATAATAATATATTATCGTGTTAAAGCAGTTTTGATTATTTTGAATGTTATTCAGGTTATATTGTTTGCAAAGATTGATTGACTTTCAAAGACTTTGTTAACACTTCGTAGAGCAATACAGTAAAATAAGTTTTGCTACCTTATCAGTCTTAGATCACAGAAATTACTGCCTCCATTATAATGTTGAATATACAGCTATATAGCTTTATTAACATGAACACAAACTTTTAAAATGTTCCTACTTTAGTTAAATAGACAGATGTAGAGTTTCAAATTAATATAATTATAAAATAATCAAAGTTACTTTAAAATATTTACCAGGAAGTGCTTTCAATAGATCTTGAAATTTATGTATAGTTCAATGTTAACCACGGCATTAATCTCTCATTATTGAAGGGACCATACTAATAGAAGAAAGCTGAAAGCTTTCCCAGTATTTTCTTCAGAACTTGCAAAATCTAGTGGCTGTTCTAACAAATCCACAAACCAACATTTTAGAAATTATCTATAAAGGGCTGTAAAGTTAAGATTTTCTGTATTTTTACATCACACATAAGAATCTTAATGACACAACTGGAAGCCCTAGGAAAAAAAGACTCAGAAACACCCAAAAAGAGTAGACATCTGGAAATAATCAAATTCAGGGCTGAAATTAACAAATTAGAAACTAAGAAAACAGTCCAAAGA
>OU015747.1:102257083-102275680 GCA_907169655.1 Acomys percivali
CGTTAGCCAAACTAACTAAAAGGCAGAGAGACAGTATTGAAATCAACAGAATCAGAAATGAAAAGGGAGACATAACAACAGACACTGAAGAAATACAATGAATCATAAGATCCTACTTTGAAGGCATATATGCAACAAAATTTGAAAACCTAAGGGAAATGGACTATTTTCTTGATCATTTTCACTTACCAAAGTTGAGTGAAGAACAGATAAACAAGCTAAATAGTCCCATTTCCCCTACAGAAATAGAAGCAATCATTGTTAGTCTCCCAAACAAAAAAAAGCCCAGGGCCAGATGGTTTCAGTGCAGAATTCTACCAGACCTTCAAGGGCAAGCTAATACTGATACTCTTCAAGCTACTCCAAAAGATAGAAATGGATGGAACATTACCAAATTCATTCTATGAGGCCATAGTCACGTTGATACCTAAACCTCACAAAGACTCAACAAAGAAAGATAATTTCAGACCAATTTCTCTTATGAATATCGATGCAAAATTACTAAATAAAATACTTGCAAAATGAATACAAGAACACATCAAATATATCATTCATCATGACCAAGTAGGCTTCATTCCAGGCATGCAGGGATGGTTTAATATACAGAAATACATCAATGTAATCCACCATATAAACAGACTGAAAATAAAAAACTACATGATCATTTCTGGTGCCTCACATGTCCCATGGGGGGGGGGGGAGACCTGGTAGCACTCAGAGGAAGGACAGCAGGTTACCAAGAAGAGACTTGATACCCTATGAGCATATATAGGGGGAGGAAATCCCCCTCAGGAACAGTCATAGGGGAGGGGAATAAGGAGAAAATGGGAGGGAGGGAAGAATGGGAGGATACAAGGGATGGGATAACCATTGAGATGTAACAAGAATAAATTAATTTAAAATATTTTAATTTTTACTATTGTCATTATTTTAGAAGATAGACAATCATCTTTGTGTTACATGAAATTTTCATTCTGATTAAGAACCCATAATTTCATACTGGTTGAAATTTTAGACAATATATCATGATTTACAGATTAAACACATAACCCATGAATTATGTAAGTCTGGCACTACTCTCAAGATTCAAAGAACAAATCAATATGAGGACCCCAGTACTAACATAAGCAGCCATAATATAGTTTCCACACTCTAGATCACTGAACGCTCCAGAAGATGGGCTACAAAGACTGTAGGAACCAAAGGAGCTGGCAAAGGTGTGTCTCTTTGATATGACAGGAAGACTACACCCAGAAAACCTCAAAGTTATGGTTGTATAAATGAGACCAGAACAATGACAGCAACAGCTGACAACCCAATTTAGATAGGAGAAATCTCACAGGTCCCACCCCTAGACAAAGATTTATAGGCAATAATATTCTTAAAGACTGAGACTTCTTCCCAAGAGTGGATTCAGTTGGTTACATTTATATATTTATTTAAGTAAATGTAAAAATAACAATTAATTCATATTGATTTTCTTAAAAATCAATCTTTAAAGGAGTTCATCCTTTTTTATTTGTATTCCATGTATTAGTGAAGTACTCTCTAAAGCTACAATTGTTCAACACACACACACACACACACACACACAACTCATATAAATGTTTAAGTATTAGGTTAAATTGACAGCATTTTGCTATATACTATAAGTTGAAGTACTATGTACTTTTTCTTCAAGAAAATTTCTCAAAATTTTATTATTATTTTAAAGATTTACTAAAAATGAGACAGATTAACTCCTGGCAACACCCAGCTTACCTCACAGAGGATGATGAGCATCAAAGAACCTCCTTATTGAGAGGGTTTCAAATGTGTCAAACAAGCCACTGGGCAAAATATCCTCACTTCTACCACAGACAGAATTCACTCTAAAAAAAAGGTCAAACTTGGGTGCAGGCAAAGTCAATGGCCAAACTCTGCCAAGGCAGGGTAAGCAAGTCCTCAATAGTTCCTGCCTTACAAGTATGTCTGTCAGATACATTGGGCCAGAGGCTGACGATGTTGCTCCAACATTATAGAGAGTTTTGGGTGACTATTCAGGTAGGAAACTGTCTCTCTTATCTTTTTATTTAGAAAGCTACTGACTTCACTCCCGATATACTCAGGTAATCAATTTTTTTCCTTCTTAGGGGTTAAGATGTTTTTAGGTCTAGATAGATGTTTTAAGTTGATAATGACTAGTTATGATAGATATTGATTACATTCACAAATTTAGACTCACCAAGATAGAAAAGATATTTTCTTCACGGCTGCCAAATACAAGTAACCAAAACACTAAAAAGATAACATTGATATAATTCCTGATTTTATCATAGTTCTTCTGGCTATAGGTAGTTTATTGTATATATATATATAATAATATAAATGTATATGTAAAAAATTTGATATAAAAAGAAAAAAAGACAATATCTCATTTCTACACAGCAGTAAAAACACTTCAAATCATTACAATTTAAAATCCCTGTACATTTTTAAAGGAACACTTAATATTTGATTTTGGAATATCAGTGACTCTCTCTGATTTTTTTTCTCCATTACATATTCATCTTCAACAATTTGCACATTACTTTTTTTATTCTATTAAAGAGTAAAATATCATAAAGGTGATTATTGAAATCTAGTGATATTATTATATGCATGTACGCACACAAAGGCTAAAAACAAGATAAAGCTATGATTAATGGAATAAGATTGAAGAGAGCGAGAACAAGAATGAATGAAGATAATGTTGAAAAGGCCTTTTTAAAAAGTATAATGAGACACATAGAATGCATATGACAACAATATATGTGTTCTTCCTTTACAAGTATAACAAGTTCTATTCTTATGTAAGTCTGTGTAAACTAATTTTTAACTAATTAATTTCTGTATTGAGATCTAGAATTTATTTCTTTTCAGTTTTGTGAAAAATTAACTACTGTTTCTAAAACTCAGATAGATATAACATAAATGAGCTTTTCTTTTTTACACCTATACTAAGACAATTTATGCACAATAAAATTATATGTCAAAGGGTTCAATCCTGGTAAACTTGTTGGCCATTGAAACAATTTAAATGAAGGTGTAAATGTTACAAAGAACTGCCATATCATTGGTATGAGGAAGTTCAATTCTGCAAACATTTTTCTTTTGAATTTTCCATAATATCACACTAGAATGGACAGCAGGTGGTGATCCACTACCACAGTACCCACTGGAAATGATCATCTTCATGGTCTACACCCAGAAAGGTATGTCCCTAACTGCTGGGCTCTCCATAGCTTATACCCAACAACAAAGTTAAGCTTTGTCTTGAGGTCAAGCCCCACTACAATCTTACAGCTAGTGAATGAGCAAACATTGATACAAACTTGATTTTTTTCTGTTCCAAATAAATTTGCCCTTGATTTCCAAGTATTTTCTCTCCCATTATTTTTCCAGCTGATGCATTCCTAGCACCACGTACAAAAATGAATATCTATGCACAAACAATTCAACTAACAATGCATAAAATCAAGTGTCCTTGTGTTATCCCTATAATTTTTTATTGATGTTTTTCTAGAATAACTGAAATTTAAATTATAGAAAATTCTTACATCAACAAAAATATGCAAATTTTAACTTTTGGATACCTTCTGATAAATAACAGCAAAGACTAAAGACTAGATGTATAGTATCTTCCTTTTCAATTATGTGATACCTCAGTGTTTCCTCTTAGAAAATACTGCAAAATATGCATTGTACACAAATTTGGAGGATATGTATGATGAATATTATTAACATCTACTATAATCACAATCACAGTGTCTGTAAACTACTTTCACATTTTTAATGGTTATTTATAATCATGTAACTTATATCCACAGTGTTCTCTCAAAAACTAACTTTGTACTACAGGTGGCTCTATCACTATGCACACAGCCATGGAATATGTTGTAGATGCATACATACTGCAGTGAATCTGTTCCTGCTTAAAGTTCTGAAAACCAAGCTTTCTTGCCTCAAACTAAGACACATTTAGAAAAATCATTCTTAAATTGCATGTGTGATGTGTTTGTTTGAGTGTGTGTGTGTGTCTGTGTGTTTGTGTTTGTATGTGTGTGTGTATGAGAGACAGAGACAGAGACAGAGACAGAGAGACAGAGAGAATGATTTGCATATGTCTGAGTGCAACACCACCTGTGAGTTTGGACTTGACCATTCAAGCATGTGTGGAAGCCAAATGTTGATATCAGGATTTCTTTCATTAAAGAATTTTTGTTTTTCATATTTGTAAAGTTTTTAATTTTTTTTATTTTTCCTTTTATTGAAAAAGTATCTTGTTATCATATAATATATCTTGTTTATGGTTTCTCCTCCTTCAACTCATTTCAGGTCCTTCCCATGAGTAGGCCCAGCTGGGTAAACCACTGTTCTCTTTCTCATTCTCATTAGAAAACCAACAAGATTTTAAGGGATTACAATACATCAAAATATAATATGATAAAATGAAACAAATATAACACAAAGGAATAGGATAAAACAGCAACAAAAAGAAGTAGATGAAGAAGAAGAAGAAGAAGAAGAAGAAGAAGAAGAAGAAGAAGAAGAAAAGGAAGAAGAAGAAGAAGAAGAACCCAAAAGAATACAGAAGACTTCCTAATTCTCACACTCAGAAATCTCATATTAACATGAGAATTGAGGCCATAAACTACATAAAGTGTTTGGCCCAGACATATGGTGGCCCCATACATGCTTCCCCAGCTTTTATTATTTTATGTGAGTTTTGATAATTTTGATTTACAGGGCCTTTTTTGTTGTTTTTCTGTTTGTTTTTGTTTTTGCATTATTTTTTACTCCATCCAGGTCTCTGCTTCTGCCTCTGTCTCTCCGTTTTTCTGAATCTCTCTCTCTCTCTCTCTCTCTCTCTCTCTCTCTCTCTCTCTCTCTCTCTTCCCTCCTACTCCTTTACCTACCTCCTCTACCTCCAATCCACTCTTCCTCCTTTTTTCTTCATTAAAAGTGATACCTCCCATGGATAGCAAATAGCATTGGAATATCAAGTTCCAATAAGACTAGGAAAATATACTCCTACTGAGGCTAGAAAAGACACAATATCAGACACATTCCCAAAGGCTGGCAATCGAGCCAGAAACAGCCCCTGCTCCTGCTGTTAGGAGTTCCAATGGAAACCAAGCTACACAATTGATACATAGGTACAGAGTAAGTCATAAGTCAGTCTCATGCATATTCCTTAGATGTGAATGCAATATTTGTGAGCCCCTACTGGCCCATGTTAGTTGATTCTGTAGGTTCTCCAGTGATATTCTTGAACCCTCTGGCTCCTACAATCCTTTCTTTCACTTTTTCCACAGATTCTCTAGCTGCCACTTAATGTTTGGCTGTTATTCTATGTGTCTATTTCCATCAGCTGCTGGGTGAAGCCTCTCTGATGGCTGTTATGCTAGGCTCCTGTCTGCAAGTATAGCAGAATATTATTAGCAGTATCAGTGGTAAGCTCACTCTCATTGCCTAGATCTCAAGCTGTACCTGTCACTTATTAGCAATTGCTTCAAATTCTGCTCCATGCCCTTGCACAGCCTTCAGTCAGGACAAATTGTAGGTGTAAAGTTTTGTGGCTGGGTTGATGTCCCAATCCCTTTATTTGATTTCTTTCTTGGTTAAAAGAGATAGACAATTAGGCTCCATGTCTGTCATTGCTAGGATTCTCAGTTAGGGACACCCTTATAGATTCCTGAGAGTTTCCATTACCATAGATTTCCAGTTCTTTCAATATTCAACATTCCAGTTATCTCTCTCAATACTTTTCCTTCTAACCTCCTGAAATCTGATCTCTCCTGTACCCATCTACACACCATGTCCTGTCCAGTCCTGCCCCACACACCCAAACCTACCCCTGTCAACTCAAGATGTCTATTTTATTTCCCCTTCTGAGTAAGGTTTACCTGTTACTCCTATAGCCCTACTTGTCATTTAAATTCTTTGGTCTGTGGAATGTAGCATTGTTATGCTTTTCTTAATTTAAAGGCTCATATTACTTATAGGTGAGTACCTACTATGTTTGTTTTTCTGAGTCTCGGTTACCTCACTCAGAAAGGGGAGCCTGCTTCTCCTAAATCTGATCTCAGCCTATCAAGTCTTATCTGAACTGACTATATCCTCTTCCTCTGAAGCTTGACAAGAAGGAAGTGATCAATGTATGGAGGCCTGAGTCCATGTCAGAAGTAGTCATGAGATTTGCAGGCAATTGGATGGAACTAGAAACAATCATTCTGAGTGATATGTTATATGCTCACTTATAAGCAGATAGTAACCAAATAATACAGTATAACCACACTATAATACACAGACCTAAAGAAACTAAATAACAAGGAAGACCCTAGGGAGGATGCTCAATTCTCATTTGGAAGAACAGATAGAATAGATACCAGAAGCATTTGAAGAGATGGAACAGAAAAGGACTCTACCATGGAGGTCTCTGAAAGACTCTGCCATGCAGGGGACCCAAGCAGATACTAAGACACACAGCCAAAATTTAGGGTAGAGTACAGGGGGTGTTATCAAAGATTGGGGAACAGAAAGACATGGAGGCATCAGAAGCTTCACAAGGGGACCAATGGAGCCAACAAATCTGGGAGGAGGAGGGAAGTGCTGCAGAGACTGGTACACCAACCAATGACCATGCATGGTGAGGATCTAGACTTTACTCAGATATAGTAGATAGGCAGCACAATATCCTTCTGAGTCTCATAACATTTGGAGTAGGGACTACTTCTGACATTGATCCACATTCTTGGCAGTATCTGACTTGTATAAGATTGAATTGCAGAATTATTTTGATTTGCATTTAAAATTAAAGCAATTCTACTACAATCAGGCACAAAACCAACCTGTCAGCTGTCTACTCTTTCCATATATATTCAGCAAAATACTTGAAGTTTTAACTACAGCAGTAGAACAACTAAAGGAGATAAAGGAGAAAAATGTGAAGAAAGAAATCAATGTATTTCTATTTGCGATGGTAAGATAGTATACATAAATGACTCCAAAAATTTTATCAGGGATCACCTATAGCTGATAAATACTTTCAGAAGAGTGGCTGACTACAAAATTAACTAGCAAAAATCATAAGCTTTCCCTTATAAAGACAATAAACAGACTGAGGAAAAAACTAGAAAAACCTCACCATTCACAGTAGCCACAAATAATATAAAAATATCCTGGGTAGCTCTAACCAAGTAAATGAAAAACTCAGATGACAAGAACTTCAATTCTTTCAAAAAAAATTGAAGATATCAGAAGACGGAAAGATCTCCCATGCTCATGGATTGGTAGGATAAATTTAATAAAAATTGTGGTTATGGATAGTAACTTAGCAGCTGACTCTAAAGCACCAATTTCAGTGTTTCTCAGATGATAGGGGACATCCCAGAGGCTGGTGATGCACAGTTCCACCTCCTACACCCCATCCCAGCCCTGTGGGAGACACAGGGGTGTCCCCCCAATCCTGGATTCATGTCACAAGGTGCATTCAGCTTATATGTGTTCAAGTCCCCAGTTCCAAGGATGTTCTGTTTTAGCAACCAAAGCTCAGATTTCTCCTATTTCACTGAGGGAAGCACTTGGATACCCTGGGCCAGCATCCTAACCCCAATCCACGGTTCCATTGGTCCTTCTTTGGAGACCGGCTGAACAATAGGAATATACAGCACTCTAGATCCACGTTGGTGGAGCCCAGTTGAATCTGAGTGCTGGGAACAAAGTGCTTGTTTGGCTACCAAGTTACTACTCAATTGAATATGAATTCATGACACCAGCACCCATTGGCTGCACAGCTGACTCCATAAGGTTAAAGCCCCCTAGTGATCTGTGTGATCTGCCTGTACAAGCAAGGACATAGCCAGCAAGGAGACGAGCTGTATGCATGACCCAAACTCCACTGTCGGCCATCCTGAGGAGGCCAGTGAGGGACATTGCAATGTTCCTGCTGACTCGAGATCTGCCTGACTCACCTGGGATAAGGCCAGCAAAGGGGAGCAGTGCTCAGGCTCTGAACCACATCATCCTTATGCCAATCCATCTATCAAAACAAGGAGGCCTATGATGGGCCCCAGCAGCATTAAACTTAGAGACTTCTGCCTACTCCTCCACTGTCTGACCAGTGGAGACCAGAGACCTGCTATTACCAGACACAACCAGATGGCTAAAGGTCAACATAATAACACAAGCAGCAAAACCCAGGGCCATATGAAACCACTAGACAGCAGCTTTCCTACCATATCATGTCCTAGAGATACTAACACACCTGTAGAGCAAGAAAATGATCTTAAATCTGAGGTTATGAAAATGATAGAGGTCTTAAAATAGGAAAATAAATCCCTCAATGAAATTCAGGAAGATAAAATCAAACAGAAAATGAAACTAAACAACTCTAAAGAAAATCAGGAAAATACAATAAAATGGAAGAAAAAAATGAAAAAAAATCTGTTCAAGACCTATTATTCCATGATTCTTCTTGTTGTAAGTATTTTATTGTATATATGTGTAATAATATAAATGTATATGTAAAATAATAAATTAAAAGAGAAAATAAAAATAAATATTGAATTAGAAACAATAAATTAAATAAAATCTGAAGCAATCCTGAAGATGAAAAACTTAGGGAAGAAAACAGAAGCTACAGACACAAATATCACTAACAGAATATAAGTGATGAAAGAGAGAATCTCAGTTATAAAAAATATAATTGGACAAATTGATATATTAATCAAAAATAATATTAAATCTAAGAAGTACCTCACACAAAATAGCCAAGAAATCTGGGACACTATGAGAGACCAAACATAAGAATAATAGGAATAGATAAAAGAGGATTCAGTGCTCCAAGTTTCAGAAAATATATTTTTTAATTTTTTATTTTTTTTATTAATATATTCTTGTTATATCTCAATGGTTATCCCATCCCTTGTATCCTCCCATTCTTCCCTCCCTCCCATTTCCCCCTTACTCCCCTCCCTTATGACTGTTCCTGAGGGGGATTACCTCCCCCTGTATATGCTCATAGGGTATCAAGTCTCATATTTTTAACAAAATCATGGAAGAAAATTTCCCAAACATAAAGAAAGAGATGCCTATACAAAGAAAAGAAGCTTACAGAAAAGATTGCACCAGGAAAGAAAATCCTCCTGTGACAGAATAATAAAAATACTAAATGTACAGGACAAAGAAAGAATATTAAAAGCTGCATGGGGAAAAAGGCCAATTCACATAGAAAGGCAAACTTATCAGAATTACAGCTGACTTCTCTACAGAGACTATGAAAGCCAAAAGATGCTGGATGAACACCATACAAATATCAGCCCAGACTACAATACCCAGCAAAATTTTCAATCACACTAGGTGGAGAAAACAAGATACTCCATGAGAAAACAAAATACATATGGTACCTATCCACAAATTCAGAAGATACTAGAAGAAAAATTCTAACAGATGGAGGATAACTATCACAAGGAAACAGGAAATAAATAACATCCCAACAGCAAAACCAAAAAGGCAGAAGCAAGAAAGCAAGAAACTACGCACACACACACACACACACACACACACACACACACACACACACACTACCACTATCAACATCAAAATAACAGAAACTAAAAATCACTGGTGAAAATTTCAACATCAATGGCCTCAAATCCACAATAAAATGATACACACTAGTAGAATAGGTGCAAAAGCAGGAGCCATCATTCTGCTGCATCCAAGAAACACACTTTAGGAATAGACATTACTTCAGAGTAAAGGGCTGGAAAAAGGTATTCCAAGCAAACAGACCCACAAAAGAAGCTGAAGTGGTCATTCTAGTATCTAATAAAATATACTGTCAACCAAAACTAATTAAAAGAAATGGAAAAGGACACTTCACACTCATCAAGAGAAAAACCCATCAAGATTATATTTTAATACTGGATGTCTATGCCCCAAATGCAATGGCAACCTCAATAATAAAAGAAACATTACTAAAGCTTATATCACACATTAAATCCCATAAATTAATAGTGATAGACTTCAACACCTGATTCTCACCAATGAACACATCATCAAGACAAACACTAAGCAGAGAAAAAATGAAATTAATAGATGTCATGGGCACCAAGATAAGAAAGATGTTTTTTTCAAGGCTGCCAAATACAAATAGCCAAAACTCTATGAATCCTATGAATTTAACATTATATATATACATATATGTGTATATATATATATTCCTGATGGTTTGGTAGTTCTTCTTGCTGTAGGTAGTTTACTATATATGCGTACTAATAAAATTGAATATGTAAAAACTATTTTTAAATTTTAAGAACCCAGAATATCCACTTCTCCAAAATTTTCTTTATAGCCAACATTACTATTTGGCTGGGCCATCTGAAATTGCCTTCTCTTAACTTTTTTGATATATAAAATGGAAATTTCATATCATTTAAAAAAATAGATGCCAAGACTCAAACAGACTTAATAGATATCTACTGAACATTTCACCCAAACACAAAAAACTATACCTTCTTCTCATACCTTACAGAACAGTCTCCAAAATTCACCATATACTCACACAGCATGCCTCCACAGATATAGGCAGAGTGAAATTATCTATTTCATCTCATCAGACCACCATAGGTTAAATTTGGAACTCACCAACAACAGAAAGCCTACAAACTCATGGAAACTGAAAAACTCTGTACTCAATAACCACTGGGTCAGGAATGAAATAAAGAAATTAAAGTCTTTCTATAATTCAATGATAATGAAGGCACAACATACCCAAACTCATGGGAAACAATGAAAGTGGTGCTAAGAGGAAAGGTTATAGGATTAAATGCCTTCATTGGGTGAGATATAGGGATTTTTGTGAAAACTGAGGGGAAGGAGTAAAGGACCAGGAGGTGACAGGATCTTTATAAGAAGATCAGCAGAATAAACTGAGCAGGGTACCTAGGGGCCTTCTGAGACTGAAGCACCAACCAAGGACCTTGCATGAACTGGCCCTAGGTCCCCTACAAAGATATGGCAGATGGGCTTCATTTGGGTCCTCTATTAATGGTAGCTGGGAATGTTTCTGACATGGACTGTTTGCCAGTTTTTGTTCACTTCCACCTAGCAGATTTGCCTTGCCGGGTCACAGAGGAAAAGAAAAAGTTCAGTCCTGATGTGACTTTATGAGCTATGGTGCGTAGAAAGAAGGGTTTGCATTTTTCTGAGTAATAGAAGAGTGGGGATGGGGAAGAGGGAGAGATGAAGGCTGAGACTGGGAGCTTCAGGATTTAGGACTATAACCAGGACATAAGGTGAGAAAAAAAAATTATTTTTTATATGCATGGTATGGCATAAAAACAGATTTTGCTGAAAGTGCTTAGCAGCTGTAGGATTTCTCTGGTAGAAATTTTAGTGTCATGTATGTATATGATCATATCATATGAAAATGAAGATTCCTTGCCTTCTTTCTGTACAATTGGTGTGCTCATCAATTTCTCTATGCTATACCATATCTGTATCTCTGGAATGAATTCTACGTGGCCATGGTATATCATTTTATTGATGTGTTCTCAGATTAAGTTTGCAAATACCTTACTTTTCTCATCTATGTTCATAAGTTAAATTGGTCTATACTTCTCTGTCTTTGTTTGGTGTTTATGTGGGTTTGGTGTCATGATTACTGTGGCCTCTCCAAAAACCAAAATCTTACAACCTCAGCTTACTGGGTGGCCACTGGATGCCAGGGATCCACTTCTCCTGACATCACAACAGTGCATTTGTAGACATAGACCTGATTTTTATGTGTTTTTGGAAATTGAACCTAGGTCCTCAAGTTTGAGTAGTATTTATTTATTTATTTTTTAACTTTTTATTAATTTATTTTTGTTACATCTCAATGGTTATCCCATCCCTTGTATCCTCCCATTCTTCCCTCCCTCCCCTTTTCCCCTTATTTCCCTCCCCTATGACTGTTCCTGAGGGGTATTACCTCCCCCTGTATATGCTCATAGAGTATCAAGTCTCTTCTTGGTAACCTGCTATCGTTTCTCTGAGTGCCACCAGGTCTCCCCCTCCAGGGGACATGGTCAAATATAAGGCACCAGAGTTCTTGTGAAAGTCAGTCCCCATTATCCACTCAACTGTGGAGAGTATCCTGTCCATTGGCTAGATCTGGGTAGGGGTTTGAAGTTTACTGCCTGTATTGTCCTTTGCTGGTGCCATAGCTTGTGCAGGACCCCTGGGCCCAAATCTGCCTATCATAATGTTCTACTTATAGGTTTCTAGGACCCTCTGGACCTTCTACTTTGCTATTCTCCCATGCTTCTCTCATCTGGAGTCCCAGTAGGATGTCCTCCCCTCTATCCCAGTTTCCTGGTAAGTGAAGACTTTCACGAGATATGTCCCTTAGGCTAGTATGCAGATATAAGTGAGTCTATACCACTTGAGTCTTTGTGCTTCTGGGTTAACTCACTCATTATGATCATATCTAGCTCAATCCATTTGTCCACAAATTTCAAGAATTCCTTGTTTTAATAGCTGAGTAGTATTCCATACTATAATGTACCACAGTTTCTTTATCCATTCTTCTACTGAGGGACACTTAGGCTGTTTCCATGTTCTGGCTATAATGAATAAGGCTGCTATGAACATGGTTGAGCAAATTTTCTTGTTGTGTGCTGGAGCATCTTCTGGGTATATTCCAAGGAGTGGAATAGCTGGGTCTTGAGGAAGCCCTATTCCCAGTTTTCTGAGATAGCACCAGATAGATTTCCAAAGTGGTTGTACTAGTTTGCATTCCCACCAGTAATGAAGGAGTGTTGCTCTTTCTCCACATCCATGCCAGCAGGTGGTGTCGCTTGAATTTTTGATCTTAGCCATTCTGATGGGTGTAAAATGGAACTGAGATGTTTTGATTTGCATTTCCCTGATGACTAAGGAAGTTGAGCATTTCTTTAAGTGTTTCGCAGCCATTTGATATTCCTCTGTTGAGAATTCTCTGTTTAGTTCCAAGCCCCATTTCTCAATTGGGTTATTTGGTTTGGTGGTGTTTAATTTCTTGAGTTCTTTATATATTTTGGATATTAGACCTTTGTCAGATGTAGGGTTGGTGAAAATCTTTTCCCAGTCTGTAGGCTGTCACTTTTTTCTCTTGACAGTGTCTGCAGCCTTACAGAAGCTTCTCAGCCTCATGAGGTCCCATTTATTAATTGTTGACATTAAGGCCTGGGCTGTTGGTGTTCTGTTCAGGAAGTTGTCTCCTGTGCCAATATGTTCCAGGCTCTTCCCCACTTTTTCTTCTAAGTGACTTAGTGTCTCTGGTTTTATGTTGAGATCTTTAATCCACTTGGATTTGAGTTTTGTGCAAGGTGACAAATATGGGTCCAGTTGCATTATTTTACACATAGACATCCAGTTAGACCAGCACCATTTGTTGAAGATGCTATCCTTTTTCCATTGAATGGATTTGGCTTCTTTGTCAAAAAATCAAATGACCATATGTGTGTGGATTCATGTCTGGATCTTCAATTCGATTCCACTGATCAACCAGCCTGTTGCTGTGCCAGTACCATGCTGTTTTAATTACTATTGCTTTATAGTACAGTTTGAGATCCGGTATGGAGATTCCTCCAGAGCACCTTTTATTGTACAAGATTGTTTTAGCTATTCTGGGTTTTTTGTTTTTCATATGAAGTTCAGAATTGAACTATCAATGTCTTTAAATTTTTGTGTTGGTATTTTGATAGGGATTGAATCTGTAGATTGCTTTTGGTAGGATGGCCATTTTTACTATGTTAATTCTCCCGATCCATGAGCAAGGAAGATCATCCCATCTTCTCATGTTATCTTCAATCTCTTTCTTCAGAGTTTTGAAATTTTTTTCAAACAAGTCCTTCACTTGCTTAGTTAGAGTAACTCCTAAATATTTTTTATTGCTTGTGGTTAGTGTGAAGGGTGTGGTTTTCCTAATTTCTTCCTCTGCAAGCTTTTCATTTGTGTATAGGAAGGCTACAGACTTTTTTGAGTTAATTTTGTATCGAGCCAATTTGCTGAAAGTGTTTATCAGCTATAGGAGTTCTCTAGTGGAATTTTGAGAGTCACTTATGTACACTATCATATCATCTGCAAAATGGGGATAATTTGACTTCCTCCTTTCCCATTTGGGTACCCTTGATCTCCTTTTGTTGTCTTATAGCTCTGGCTAGAAGTTCGAGTACTATATTGAAGAGATATGGAGAGAGTGGGCAGCCTTGCCTTGTTCCTGATTTTAGAGGAATTTTCTTGAGTGTCTCACCATTTACTTTTATTTTTGGCTATTGGTTTGCTGTATATAGCCTTTCTTATGTTGAGGAAAGAGATCCCCGATCTCTCTAAAACTTTAAAGATGAATGGGTGTTGGATTTTATTGAATGCTTTCTCTGCATCTAAAGAGATGATCATGTGTTTTTTTTATTTTCAGAGTAGTATTTATATGATCCACTCAGTCTTCTTCCTTGTCTTTGAGATGTAGGTTATCCACCTGACTACCTCTCTATCACCTCTCTTAGTTGATGGAGGTTTTCCCAACTGTCTATTCTTCTTGGATCCCTGTGCTGCTTACTCCTAAAATTACTATGTATACCAAAGTCACATTCCTCAGTGATCTTGTCCAAGACTTCTTATCCCTGGGTCATATTTGATTCTCCCCATCCATAAATCAAAAATTAGGCAAAACAGATTTCTTATTTTTATTCAGTTCTTACTTATAAGAAATAAATCCATTTATGGTTGTGACCCTAGCCTTTAATGGCTGAGCCCCAGCCATAGGGAAGGGGAATGGGGTGAAAGTGGGAGGGAGGGAGGAATGGGAGGATGCATGGGATGAAATAGCAATTGAAATGTAATATGAATAATTTTATTTTTCATAAAAAAGACAAAAAATAAAAGAAATAAATCCAGATATTGCATTAAACATGAATTCTACTATGTTGGAAAGAAATCCATTCATTTTAATTCACAAGAACTCTTTTAATTGATTCAGTTATGTCTATTAAGATATCCTTAGCCGGGTGTGGTGGCTCCTTTAATCCTAGCACTTGGGAGGCAGAGGCAGGTGGATCGATGTGAGTTCAAGGCCAGCCTGGTCTACAAAGTGAGTCCAGGACAGCCAAGGCAGCACAGAGAGACCCTGTCTCGAAAAACCAAAAAAAAAAAAAAAAAAAAGATATCCTTTAAAACATGAATAAAATTAGAAGAAACTTGTTTTACAATATGACTGTTTAAAAAGTATTTTTTTTTTATATTTATACTTTTTTTTAATTAATTTATTCTTGTTACATCTCTATGGTTATCCCATCCCTTGTATCCTCCCATTCTCCCCTCCCTCCCATTTTCCCCTTATTCCCCTCCCCTATGACTGTTCCTCAGAGGGATTACCTCCCTCTGTATATGCTCATAGGGTATCAAGTCTCTTCTCAGTGACCTGCTGTCCTTCCTCTGAGTGCCACTAGGTCTCCCCCGCCAGGGGACATAGTCAGATGTGAGGCACCAGAGTACTTGAGAAAGTCAAATCCCTCTCTCCACTCAAGTGTGGAGACTGTCTTGTCCATGGGCTAGATCAGGGTAGGGGTTTAAATTTTTCCACCTGTATTGTCCTTGGCTAGGGCCTTAGTTTGAGCGGGACCCCATGACCCAAATCTGCCTATCATAATGTTCTACTTGTAGGTTTCTAGAACCCACTGGATCCTTCTACATTGCTATTCACCCATTGTTCTCTCATCTAGAGTCCCAATAGGATGTCCTCCCCTCGGTCCCAGTTTCCTGGTAAGGGAAGGCATTCATGGGACATGTCCATTGGGCTAGTATGCAGATATAAGTGAGTATATACCATTTGAGTCTTTCTGCTTCTGGATTAACTCACTCATTATGATCATCTCTAGCTCAATCCATTTGTCCACAAATTTCGGGAATTCCTTGTTTTTAATAGCTGAGTAGTATTCCATAGTGTATATGTACCACAGTTTCTTTATCCATTCTTCTACTGAGGGACATTTAGGCTGTTTCCATGATCTGGCTATTATGAATAAGGCTGCTATGAACATGGTTGAGCAAATTTTCTTGCTGTGTGCTGGTGCATCTTCTGGGTATATTCCAAGGAGTGGAATAGCTGGGTCTTGAGGAAGCCCTATTCCCAGTTTTCTGAGATAGCACCAGATAGATTTCCAAAGTGGTTGTACTAGTTTGCATTCCCACCAGCAATGAAGGAGTGTTCCTCTCTCCCCACATCCTCTCCAGCATGTGGTGTCGCTTGAGTTTTTGATCTTAGCCATTCTGATGGGGGTAAGATGGAATCTCAGAGTTGTTTTGATTTGCATTTCCCTGATGACTAAGGAGGTTGAGCATTTCTTTAAGTGTTTCTCAGCCATTTGATATTCTTCTGTTGAGAATTCTCTGTTTAGTTCCAAGCCCCATTTCTCAATTGGGTTATTTGGTTTGGTGGTGTTTAATTTCTTGAGTTCTTTATATATTTTGGATATTAGACCTTTGTCAGATGTCTGGTTGGTGAAGATCTTTTCCCAGTCTGTAGGGTGTCGCTTTGTTCTCTTGACAGTGTCTCTAGCCTTACAGAAGCTTCTCAGTCTCATGAGGTCCCATTTATTAATTGTTGATATTAAGGCCTGGGCTGTTGGTGTTCTGTTCAGGAAGTTGTCTCCTGTGCCAATATGTTCCAGGCTCTTCCCAACTTTTTCTTCTAAGTGACTTAGTGTCTCTGGTTTTATGTTGAGGTCTTTAATCCACTTGGATTTGAGTTTTGTGCAAGGTGACAAATATGGGTCCAGTTGCATTTTTTTACACATAGACATCCAGTTAAACTAGCACCTTTTGTTGAAGATGCTATCCTTTTTCCATTGAATGGATTTGGCTTCTTTGTCAAAAATCAAGTGACCATAAGTGTGTGGATACATATCTGGGTCTTCAATTCGATTCCACTGATCAAACAGCTTGTTGCTGTGCCAGTACCATGCTGTTTTAATTACAATTGCATTATAGTACAATTTGAAATCAGGTATGGAGATTCCTCCGGAACACCTTTTATTGTACAAGATCGTTTTTGCTATTCTGGGTTTTTTGTTTTTCCATATGAAGTTCAGAATTGAACTTTCAATGTCTTTTAAAAATTGTGTAGGTATTTTGATAGGGATTGCATTGATTCTGTAGATTGCTTTTGGTAGGATGGCCATTTTTACTATGTTGATTCTCCCTATCCATGAGCAAGGAAGATCCTTCCATCTTCTCATGTCATCTTCAATCTCCTTCTTCAGAGTTTTGAAATTTTTTTCAAACAAGTCCTTCACTTGTTTAGTTAAAGTAACTCTTAGATATTTTATATTGCTTGTGGCCAATGTGAAAGGTATGGCTTTCCTAATTTCTTCCTCTGCAAGCTTGTCATTTGTGTATAGGAAGGCTACAGACTTTTTTGAGTTAATTTTGTATCCAGCCAAATTGCTAAAAGTGTTTATCAGCTGTAGGTGTTCTCTGGTGGAATTTTGAGGGTCACTTATGTACACTATCATATCATCTGCAAATAAGGATAGTTTGACATTCTCCTTTCCCATTTGGATACCCTTGATCTCCTTTTGTTGTCTTATTGCTCTGGCTAGAACTTCGAGTACTATATTGAAGTGATATGGAGAGAGTGGGCAGCCTTGCCTTGTTCCCGATTTTAGAGGAATTTCCTTGAGTATCTCACCATTTACTTTGATTTTGGCTATTCACTTGCTGTATATAGCCTTTATTATGTTGAGGAAAGTGCCTTGTATCCCCGATCTCTCTAAAACTTTAAACATGAATGGGTGTTGGATTTTATCAAATGCTTTCTCTGCATCTAAAGAGATGATCATGTGGTTTTTTATTTTCAGTTTGTTTATATGGTGGGTTACATTGATGGATTTCCATATATTAAACCATCCCTGCATGCCTGGAATGAAGCCTACTTGGTCATGATGAATGATATTCTTTATGTGTTCTTGTATTCGTTTTGCAAGAATTTTATTTAGTATTTTTGCATCGATGTTCATTAGAGAAATTGGTCTGAAATTCTCTTTCTTTGTTGAGTCTTTGTGAGGTTTAGGTATCAACGTGACTATGGCCTCATAGAATGAATTTGGTAATGTTCCATCCAATTCTATGTTTTGGAGTAGCTTGAAGAGTATCGGTATTAGCTCGCCTTTGAAGGTCTGGTAGAATTCTGCACTGAAACCATCTGGCCCTGGGCTTTTTTTTGCTTGGGAGACTATCAATGATTGCTTCTATTTCTGTAGGGGAAATGGGACTATTTAGCTTGTTTATCTGTTCTTCACTCAACTTTGGTAAGTGAAATTGATCAAGAAAATCGTCCATTTCCCATAGGTTTTCAAATTTTGTGGTATATATGCCTTCAAAGTAGGATCTTATGATTCTTAGTATTTCTTCACTGTCTGTTGTTCTTTCTCCCTTTTCATTTCTGATTTTGTTGATTTCAATACTGTCTCTCTGCCTTTTAGATAGTTTGGCTAACGGTCTGTCTATCTTGTTGATTTTCTCAAAGAACCAGCTCTTGGTTTTGTTGAT
>OU015747.1:102281424-102312960 GCA_907169655.1 Acomys percivali
GTGTGTGTGTGTGTGTGTGTGTGTGTGTGTGTGTGTGTGTGTGTGTGCAGCCATGATTTATAATGTTTACATGCCAGACATTCAGTACCTCATGGTCCTTTTCTCCAAGGTTGTTAGGATATGTGGATCTGGGTATCAAGGAGCAGAAATTATATAAATTTCTAGGCACTTTCTCTAGTCTACTAGATAGCCAGTATATATGGTTCCTGACACAAAGTAATTCTTTAGGGATCCTTGGATTCTATCAAGCTGAAATATAGTAACCTTGATCATAAAAATATATAGCAACATCAGCACTTGTTTCAAAAGAACTCTAATTTGGAAGTTATTCAACAAATTATAACTAACAGATTTCACCCATAGTCATAAAGGTATGCAAATGTTAATAAAATGAACTATCTTTCTCAGTTAGAGTAAACTGGGAAAACAAAACTTTCTTGATTTGGATAAGAATAAATATCAGGTTGAGGCACAGCTGAGTTGTAACATACTTTCTAAACATACAACTACCACTGAGTTCATCTACAACACTTTACAAAACATTCATTTGACTATAAGACCAAAAAAAAAAAAAGAGCTAACTGAGCCCCATTTCTTATAATATGCTGTGTAAATGGTTCCATCCTGGATCTTGACAGCTGAAATAAGCTCTTGGGGGGGCAGAAGGCAAGGGGACTCCAACCCAGATCATCACAATTGGGTTTGGTGTGGGAAGACTCTAGCCTATCATGTTCCTTCACATATCATCATATCAGGGAGGCATCATTCTTGCTCCCTGGCTTTAACAGAGACATTTAACAACTAAACTATAGACTTAAGCAATACATAAAGTGCAGCTGCACTGCTAACCATCACACACACACAATCAATAGGCAAACTAACTCTCTTAATGTTGTCTATTTACTTTTGTTTTAACCAATATTTTAGTAGAGCTTTTCTAATGGGTTATGTTTACAAAAACTTAAAATATTATTCCTTAATTTCAGGCTGCTATGTTTTAACTTTTATCTCAGTTGACTAGAACTTTATGATTTTCATATATTTTCCTCTACATCTTTATAACTATATATACTATCTATTATCTTATATACCTGAATCAATCCCTATAGCTTTATTTGTAATACACACTTTTCTCCTCTTTCCCCAAATCCTATTCTATTTCACTGAATAATTACTGACAACTTGTGATGCACAATATCTAAAAATTATATGTCATCTTCAACTAATTCCCTATTGCTTCCATCTCTGAAAAATTAACATGGATACAAGTGTAGAGAAAAAAATGTCTTATATAGCTAGAGAGGAAAATATGGCTAATAAATAAATACAGACAAATGTATCTCCTGTATAAATATCTATAGAAAATGGAATTCAATGAAGAAAGCCTTCAAAGAGACTCTCAGAAACTCAAAGAAACAAATTTACGCACTTATATCTGCATACTAGCCCAATGGGCATGTCCCATGAAAGCCTTCCCTTACCAGGAAACTGGGACAGAGGGGAGCACATCCTATTGGGACTCTAGATGAGAGAACCATGTGACAATAGCAATGTAGAAGGATCCAGTGGGTCCTAGAAACCTACAAGTAGAACATTATGATAGGCAGATTTGGGCCAAGGGGTCCCGCTCAAATTAAGGCACTAGCCAAGGACAATATAGGCAGTAAAATTTAAACCCCTACCCAAATCTATCCAATGGACAGGACAGTCTCCACACTTGAGTGGAGAGAGGGATATGACTTTCTCATGTACTCTGGTGCCTCACATTTGACTATGTCCTCTGGAGGGGGAGACCTAGTGGCACTCAGAGGAAGGACAGCAGGTCACTGAGAAGAGACTTGATACCCTATGAGCATATACAGGGGGAGGTAATCCCTCTCAGGAACAGTCACAGGGGAGGGGAATAAGGGGAAATGGGAGGGAGGGGAGAATGGGAGGATACAAGGGATGGGATAACCATAGAGATGTAACAAGAATAAATTAATAAAAAAAAAGAAAGATGTAAGAGAAAACATTGGGACTCATTTCCAACCTCCAGTTACCTTATAACTAGAAGCCAGACCACAGAGTTAGCTGAATTGTATGAAATTAAGATCCCAAGTGATAAATTTATCAGCCTTCCAAGTTTCAGGGGACATTTCTGGAAAGGGGATGGAAGAACTGGGGGACCACAGTATTATGAGAGGTGTAATGTGCCACAATATTATGAATATGGTACTGCTTTCCAGTAATGAACACATAGCAGCAGTGACCACATTTATGGAGCTTACAAATTATAGAGATGTTTGTGTAGGAGTAATCATACTGAGTAAGGTACGTTAGGCCCACAAAGACATGCATGGTATATTCTCACTCATAAGCAGATATTAGCCACTTAATACAGGAAAATCATATTACAATACAGAGATGGATGCACCAACCAAGGACCATGTATGATGTGCACTAAGACTCTCTGCCCAGGTGTAGTTGATAGGCAGCACAGTCTTATGGGTTCCACAATAAGGGAGTAGGGACTACTTCTGTTACAGACTTTGGTCTTCCAACGTTGATCATTTCCCCTCTTGCAAGGTGGCTCTGCCAGGCCACGGAGGAAAAGGAAACAGGTATTACAGATGAGACCTTATAGGCAGAGATAAGATGTTAGGGGGAAGAGGGTTCCCTTATCTGAGGACTAGGGGAGGGAGGGAGAGGGGATGAGGAAAGGATGGTGGGATAGGGAGGTGATGAGGGAGGGCACTACAATCAGTATGTATAGAATTCAAACTGCAAAACAAGACGGTCACTTGTAGTGCTAAACCCGCAACATGGGAATGGCTCTGACACTAGCTGAGGCATGAATGTGCATGTATAGACAAGGCTTCTTATTGGTCACAGTATCCCTGTGACTTATTGTTAGATACCATTCTTTGTATGGTCTGAATGACGATTAGCAGATGTCTTTCTTCTGCTCATACTTAGAGCAGAGAACAAGCCTTAATTGTTTTGTTTATCATGTACATTTCCTATATTTATACTTTTAGGGCTGTAGAATGCTTGTGAGAATTTATATGTTTTCAAACAAAAGAACTGGACAGTGAAGCTGGATCAGACCTTACAGGATTCATTCCTCTCAGCATGCAATATGTTGACCTCCTGCATCCTTCATGTTCCAGCACCAAGTGCTTCAGTCACTGTTATTCATCGGAGCAGGATAGGTTCAAAGAAACATTCCATACTAACTGGCCCAGTATTTTAGAATGTCCCACACAGGACTTTTCTTAACCCTGGAATTTCTCAACATTTGGAAACTGGACCACAAATGCTATTCCTGGCTTGATTAATCATGTTCCCCAATTCTTTTTGGGCCACTACAAAGCTATTATTCACCCCAAATCTGGTAGACAAAATATTAAGAGAATGATGCCCCATTTTCCCTAAAGGGGATTTGGTAGGTTTATATTTGCTGTCTTGCATTACAGATACTTGTTTTCATTGGGAGATGCTTATACATTATGATTGGTCTTATTCAGAGAGAAAACAAGGTTGGACTCAGGGGTGTCTCCCTTCCTCTTTCTTTTGTAGATATGGGAGAAAGAAGTTCAAAAGAAAGAATGAGGGTTATAGAAATATATAGGGATGATAGGATAAAAAGTAGATTATGAAATATATTCTTCAACATAAAACCTTACTTGCTACTAATGAAAAAGATATTTTTAATTTATTGGTATAGAATTCTGTATGTTAATACAAAATAAGATTAACCTTGATACATTGACATAGAATTCAAATTTAAGATGATTCTCCTCACACATTGTACATATTTCTACTCTAATATGAGTCACTGAGCCCATACAACTCAGTTATAATACAAAGTTTACTTCCAATACCTGAAAGTGGTATTGCAGGCTGATTAGGATAACTAAGTAATACAAGCCAATTGTTAGTTGATCAAATTATGGTCACATCAACTACAAGCCTATTTGTAATCACAAGAATATACATGCTTTGTTTAACAGATAAATATGATACTAAAGATAGATAAGGTAAAATAGTTAGATAAGGTCTTCAGAGCCTCAGAGACCTACAGAATAAGGCATTTAAGAAGAGTTTAATATCATAAAGATTCTTTGACAACAAGACAAGTTAACTACTGGCACACCCAGGCTACCTCAAGAAGATGATGAGCATCAAAGATCCTCCTTATGGAGATGGCTTCAAAGGCGGCAAACCATCCACTGGGCAAAATGTTCTTGTTTCTGACATAGACACAATTTTGCCTAAAAATGGGCAAGCTTGGATACAGGCAGAGTCTATAGCCAAACTCTGCCAAGACAGAGTAAGCAAGTCCTCAATAGTTCCTGACTCACAAATATGTCTGTCAGATATATTGGACCCGAAGGCTGAAGACAATGCTTCAACATTATAGAGAATTTTGGGTGACTGTTCAGGCAGCAAACTCTCTCTGTCATTTTTTTTTCCTTCTCATTTTGGAAGCTGCTAACCTGCTCTTCCAGTTCACTTAATTAATTAAGTTTCATTCCTTCTCAAGTCTCTGATGTTGTTGAAGACCAGATAGTTTAGTCTTACAATTAAACTTAGCTGTTTAGTGGTTAAGATGTTTTTAGGTATAGATAGAAGTTTTGAGTTGGCAGAGAAGAGATATGATAGATATTGATTCTCATTCAGAATTTTAGACTCACCAAGATAGGAAAGATGTTTTCTACAAGTTGCAAATGCAACTAGCCAAAACACCTTGAATGTAACAGTCATATGAGCCATGATTGTTTCATGGATTTTCATCCTGTATGTAATTTTTCTACTTACATATAATAATATAAATCTACATGCTAAAACATAATACAAAATTTTAAATAAAAACAACAAAAATAACAAAAAAGAAAGAAATCAATTAAAGGAAAAGGAGCAGCAAAAGTGAAATTGGAATGACAGTTTGTAGTCGGGGAAATATAAGTCTAGTACATTATATACATGCATGTTTTTGTCAGAAATAATTAATCTTTTAAATCTAACACAGTTACCAAAAAGATGGCTTGAATCTCTAAGAAAAACAGTTGCTCTTGCAGAATACCTGGGTTTGGTATCCAGTCCCCATTTTGTGGTTCACAAGTATTTGTAATTCTTGTTCCAAGAAATCAGATATGACGTTCTCTTCTGACATCCTCAAACACTTGGCATATGTGGTGCACATACATATACACATGAAAACATTCATATTTAAATTATAAAATAAGTATTTTATATTTTCATAAATATGAAAACTCAGTAATATAATAAAAAATTAAAAAATAATGATTCATTCAATCCTCAACAAAATTAGTGATATTACCCATTGAACTAGGAATATCAATACTAACATTTTAGTGAAAACACAGAAGACCACAATAGCCAACACAATATTTTGCATGCATGTGTGCACGCACACACACACAAGGATTGTCTTTTCGATAAACTAATAAATGGTTTCATACGCAGTGACTAAACATAATCTTGTATAAGTTAGATTTATGCACATTACATAAAAAATAATCTCAGTACCTCATCAGCTTGAAATAGCAAAATATGACTCTCTTATTCTACAACTATACTGTCAGAGAATGTATTATGAGCTGCATATTCCTCAAATGGGTCCTGCATTCAGACAACCTACAGCTAGGTGTTCTGGTAATAGGTGCCAAAAAAACAATAGTTCTAGTAAATGTCTCATCATAATTTATTGACTAAAGGAATTAATATAATCATGACTGTTTTAATGAGATAAACCAGGTCCCTTTCTTCTCTATTCTTGGGAAATAAGTCACAGACAAATACTTGAACAATTAGTGTTAAACTCTACCAGAGTCTCTTCATGTCATACAGCCTCCCTTCTAATGCATGCTGGGCTACCAAGGTATGAAAAATGAGGTCGTGTTATAATAATGCAATTTTCAAATACTACATGTATTTTAGTTGTATATTACTTGGTACCAGTAAAAAAAACAAACATGCAAAACATTTACCCAAGAAAAGAACAAGCAGCACATGGAATCTGATAGCTGTATATAGAGTTGTGATTTTATCAGATTTACTACATTGAAAGGAACTAGCTTAGTGTACACTCAATTTTAAAATTGGTTCAGTACTTTTTTTTCTTGTATCTGAAAAAGGTTTTGTTTCTTAGTAAGTGAATTCATTTTATTTCCCCCAAAGGACTATATCTAAATCTTTATGAATATAGACAGATACAGAAACAACAATGAGACTTTCAATTATATTTGTGTCAATGTAAAAGAAAACAATCAAATTTTGGAGAATAAGTTGCATTGGGCATATGATTTTCAGTAAAATAAGAATACATTTCTCTTTACTAATAGTAAGGTTTCTTTTCTTTAGTAATATTTCTTAATGATACTGTATAACATATTCAAACCCATTGGTATAATTATACAAAATATAAAATTTCAATTACAGGGTAAAATCTATCATATACACGCATTAATAAACTATTATGTCTAAGCTGAGAAATCATAACAGTTCCATTTAATTAATGTGTTTAATAGTGAATAATTTTATAAGATTTGAAAACATGTAGATAAAGATTGTATGCATTGTTTAATCTATATATACTTTAATATAAGTACTTGCATTTTTCATGTGCTGATGCCTACCTACGCTGTGTCCATGTGAACTTACATCATTTAATATTTATTGTTATACTAATAATTAATAATAACTTTATACATTTGCTTATGAATTAATATGTCATCATATTAAGATATTAATATATCTCTATCTATATACATATGCCCATATTGACTACATTGTATATACTTTATATAAGTACAAACATATGTAGATATATACAAAGAGACTGAAAAATAACTTTTGGCCAAATAGACATTTTATGAAAAAATAAGTGTATATTTGTCTCTTTGTCTCCAGAAAATACTATTTCCCTTCCAAAATATTGTTTATTGTAGAATCATTTCTCTGTACTTTCAAATGGAATATTACGCTATGAAGAAATATCCCATCTGAAATAGTGTAGCAGAAAAAATAGGTGGTGTCTTTACAAGGGTTAAAGAAGGCAAGTATGTGTCAGAAAAGATGTGTCATAGTATATAAAATGACTCAAAGCAGTGAGGTATATTTAAAGCTCAGGTGCTGGCATGAAGTAGGCGGGAGGTGAGAGCTTCATAACTATTCTTTCTGTGACATCTTTCTACTTCATAAAGACTAACTGCTCTCCTCGATGAATTCATGTTTCCAATTCTTCTCAAATGATCTGCTTTTCATGTTTCTGGATGTCACATTATTGGTGGATCGTTCAACTCAGAGATAATAGAGACTCTCATGTAAAGAACCAGATGGTGCATTATTCTATAGGTGGTATACTCATACACAGAGGAGTCACTGGAAACAGTATTTTAACATTGTTTAATGCTTTGAGATTGTAAGAGTTTCATTTTCTCTTTATTTATCCTCCCTCCAAGCCCACCCATGTATCCCCGCACCTTCATAAATTTTTTTAATTGTAGTTATATATACACATACTCGTGTGTGTGTGTGTGTGTGTGTGTACATAAAAATAAAAATAAAACTGATTAAGTCCATAGTCCTCATTAAGGACAATGTACCTTTTGCTGTTTCATAAGTCTTAGGTTATATGATAAACAAATGTATCCCTGTAAGTGAAATATATGGATGTATAATAACTAGTGAAATACTTATTTATTAAAGTATTAATTTGTTTTTTTATGAACACCAATCTGTAAAGATACTATATAGAACTATATCAGCCTCTTTTGATATGAATTAAATTTATAAGTAAGTAACATAGATAGTAAAATATATTCATAAGAAGGCATTAATGTTGAAAAATTAACAATATGTTTTGATAGATGTATACAAAGAAAATGAAGAAGTGATTTTTGAAAGTATTTAAAAGTTTCTTAGCATTGATAATTAAAACCTTAGGTAAAGTTTTAGTGTGAACTTTATTGTTCATACATAATTATGTTTCAAACTTAGTTAGTTTAGTATTATTTCAAATCCTAAATATGCATGAGAATAGAACATAATGTGGGAATTTCTAGCAGAAATATATGGTATAGTACAACCAATGACTAGGCAAGTTTGGACAGGTTGAATATTGTCTTCCATGTTATCTGCACCTCACACATGTAACATTAATACATTTCAAGAAATTTCAAGAATAAATATGAAAATAGTAATCTATTTCTCACTGCTTACAATAATGTAAATATACCATAATAACAAAGCAAATTTTATAAGAGGAAAACAAAAATGATGATATTACAAAGAGAATCAAAAAATTTAGCTGATTCAAAATTTTTGGTTTATAAAACTGAGAATATTTAGTTAAATGAAAAATAAAGCTCAGAACTTAAGAGTTGAGATTTATTTTGACCTAATTTAGTATAAATTATTAAAATAAAAATAATAAATTTTGTAATAATATCTTATATACTACATAAGGTACTACATCATAATCCTAGTTTTGGTTTCAAACTTTATATAGTGCCACTGTTCTATCCATACATCAGGGCTCACTTTAATACCCTAAAGACATGTTTTAGTTATTTGGCATCACCTTCCACCCTGTAACTATCTAAATCTGGCTTTCCTATATTTGATTTATTACACCATTATTAATCCAAAACTTCATTGAAAATCTACCAATCATTTACTATTTTCTTTTAAAACCTTGAAATAACTTGAACACTATTGAATAATACAGCTACAAAATGCATTGATAATTCACCATGCCTCTTCTATTACTGTCACCCAAGAGATGGTTCTGTCAACTTAAGGTATTGTAACCCCCAAAATACTTCAGGTCATCCTTTGCCTTGATTAACGTAGAAAGTATACATGAATACTTTAAACAAGTATAAAGTATTCAAAGTATAAAGACATCTGTACAGTGATGAAATTAGATGAATCAGTGCCTTGCTAATAATGTTCGATGGGCTGATAGGTTCAGGATGCTTTGTGTGACATAAAAGAACCAAATATCTTATGCACTCGCTTAGCAGCTGTAATAAAATGAATGTGCACTCTATATCTACTACAGTAGTGGGATTTTAAAATGTTTCCTACTAATTCATGTTATTCTTCATTTCATTCTTACTGGAATTAGCTGTCTTGGTTCTGGGATATTCTATCCAGTTTATTTTGAAAATTTACATTTTAAAAAGTAAGATATTATAATATGTGACTTTATTTCATTTTGATTTGTGTTTTCTTTGAAAATAAAATGAGAGCGGTGGGGGGGGATCAGCCTTTATACACAAGGTATACCTGAGACTTGTGGAAAGGTTTTCATTCCCACATACTCTCTGGTAAATGCTCTCCATCTATTTTATTAGCCTGCCTTTTCCCCCACACTCAGCCAAGTAATGAGACTCAAATAACTATGTAAATTCATTAATCCTGTAAAGCAATTAGTGTAAAAACCAATGGCTGTTAAATTATTTCAAAATGAATTAGTTACAACATAGCATTTAATTTTCGTGATAACCCTCATTTATTTACACAATATGATAATTTCAATTAAATAAATGCAAAGATGTAATATATTAAACAGAATAGCCAGAAGGTTGTTCATCTTGTAGAAAGTGTCTTCTATAATATAAGGCTAAATAAATTAATACATATAAGAAACTTAGTACACTATCTGACACTAAAAAGTCAAGAAATACCTAATGTAGATCCCTGAGAGCAGGCCACATGGACTGTAGAAAAGTGTATTTTTTTTTCCATTTCATTTTCATTTTCTCCCAATATATCTAGTTTTATGACTTCCATTGATCTAATATATAAAATGGTATGGTATTAGAGAAAGGTATCCATGTTTGAATGAGATATAGAAATAATGCAAAATGAATTACTTGTATGTTTTCAATGAAGTATTCATAAGACAGTTTTATACTATAACCCAAGAGAGCAATAACACTGGAGATATTATGAAAGCTGTGAGAATAATGCCATGTTAGCATTGAAAAATGAAGAATAATGGGTTCAATGAACAAGGTAGGTATGACATATAACTATTTTAGTAAACTAATCAGTGAACCCAAAATTAAGTATTAACAGTCTCCTTTCCAAAATAAATCATGATAAAATATTTAAAAACATAGTCAAAACATGTTTTGCTTTGTGGATGGGATTGTGATTTACATGTGGCATGACTACAATTGAGAGTCATAAGTGAGAAGTTTCTAAGTTAAAGATCAACTTAGGCAACATATTTAATTTAATGTCACCCTGAGCTGCACAGTGAAAGAAGCCACGTCCTGACCATAAGAGCCTCACGTCCATTGTCTGTACAGGTTCTTGATAATTCACACCAATGTTTCCTAATGTGAGGATTGCGCCTTAGACTTATTTTACAGATGAAATTTCATTACTTCTCTGTTCAAAGGTTGACTTTCACATTCTGTACACCTTTTTAAATTTTCTGGCAAATGGAAGTCAGAAAACATGAGTGCAGTGGCTATGAAAGATTAAAGAAGGACTATTGCTGGGAAATGACTGAAATGGGGGGGATTTGAAGTCATGATAAAGTGAAATCCCAAACTATAAAGGATAGAAACTGAAGCATTTATCTCCATATGAAACATAAAACATAAGACTTGCTTGCCTCATATATATATGCTACCTCTTTCACATCATAGCAAGTAGAAAATATTTGATATTTATCATCTCTTGCCTTCCGCTAAATGTTGTACAGCACAAAATAAATTATATTAATATAATAAGGTTTTGTGTCTGGATTAGTGGCCAGTTTTCTCTTTTGCTAGTTTGTAAAGTACATTCCCACTCCAAATAGACTAGATTAGGAGTGAAGTCTCCATGTAAGTACCAGCTGTATTTCCTGTTCAATGAGTTGTGTCTGCTGTCTGTTTGCTGAGAGAAAACTATTGTCTTATCAACTCCCTTGGTTGTTTGGAGAACTCCATTGGACCTCCTAGGAAAACAACTCAATTGAATTCAACAAAATCCTACCAGCAGAAACCTCCACAATAGACCGCCAATTTAGACTTCATATCCCCCATTACTAGGAGTTCTCACTAAGATCATCTTCATTCATAGAAGTTTCCACAGCATTAGGTTTATTTGGAGTTTGTTGAATCTATCAATTTTTCTATGGTATATGCTTCTCTTAGCTATAAAACTTAAATCATAAAAGTGAGAAATTTTATATGATTTTGTCACCATAGGTTTTGCTTGAGCATTGAAATGGTAATTGGGTGGATTTGGTCTGACTCTGTTTGCTTCTGACATTCCTCTTCTTAATAACTTTGCTGTGGAATTATAATTGGAGGTTTAAAAGCATACTTCAGCTTTTTTCTAACAAGAATATGAATAAAATATGGAGACAAGAAGGAAGTACAAACTAACAATAAAAAGTGAAAGGCTAAGTCTTCAACATAAGAGGGGAATTGTGATTGTGAAAGTTCTAAGGGCCTGATCTTGCCCCTTTGCTGTAGATAAGAATTAGGGTGAAAGTGGGAGGGAGGGAGGAATGGGAGGATACAAGTGGTGGGATAACAATTGAGTTGTAATCTGAATAATTTAATAAAATTATAATTTAAAAAATAGATATTAAAGGAAGAAAAGCTCAAAGTTGCAACTGTGATGCTATCAAAACCTAGAAAGTCCAGCAAGGATTAATAAGTATCAGCATGTTTGAATGCAAACAAACAATCAAACAAATAAAGAAAACACAGAAACAAAAAAAGGAAAATTAGAGTTAGATGTGTAGGAGGCCTGTATTTTAGGCAAGAAAACAGAATAAAAACCAACATAAAAGAAAATTTCCAATACAACAAAGGGCTGTAAATTACTCCAGAATAAATAAATTGCCAACAAAAATCATTGAAAGGACAACCACATTGTATCAGTTGAACTTTTAAAAGGGACTAGCAAGTGGAAAGCACAAACAGATTCAGTGCATTTAATTTTTTATGTCTGAGATATAAAAATTCAAAGGAAATGAGTTCCTATATTTATTAAATGATCAAAAAAACTAAATTTTATTTTTTGTTTTTTAATATAATTACCCTCTCTACCTTTCCTCCAATACTTCCCCCACATTCCCTTTTTTGTCTTTCAGTTTTAAGCTTCTATTCTTCTATTGTTTACACACACACACACACACACACACACACACACACACACACACACACTCCTCAGTTTATAGTCAACATGTTCAGTCCATACTATGTTTTTTTGTATGTGTATGACTTCTGAGCTGGCCAGTTTGTCCTGGATATGCAACTTTAGAATTCTCTCCTGCAGAAGACTCCTTCTCTCCCTTTATTTCTTACTTGCTTGTAGTTCAAAGGGAATAGTATACTCATCCATATTTAATTTTTCATTAAAACACTATGACATAGGTGGAAATATGACCAACCATCTCCAAACATACATATTATTTTAGAAAAAATAAATCCCTTTATGACTCAAATTATAGAAGATCAAAATTGGTATTTTTCTACTAAAGTGTTGTTCTTAGTTATTAAACATGAAGTAAAATGTTACAATTCCTTCATCTGTGAAATCAAATTCCTATTTTTGTAATGTTCATTATACTCAAATATTAGTAAATTAAGGCAAAATTAAATCACATAATAATAAAAATTTAGATTATTAATTTTATTATTCTCACATTCTCCTCTACCACCTGTTCTGGCTAGTTTTATGTCAACTTGAAAAGTTTTAGTCATTTGAGAATACAGAACATCCATAGAGAAGATATCTCCAATCATTTGGTCTGTAGGAAAGCCTGTTGGATTTTTTTCAGTAGATAATTATTGTGGGATGACACAGAACACTGTTGGTGGTACACATTACTAGACATGTGTTTCTGGGATGAATAAGAAAATAAAATGAGCAAGACAGAAAAGAGATTCAGTAACTAAAACTTCCCTGTGGCATCTACAATTCATGTCTCCAGGTATTTGCCTTGGATTTTTACTCTGATTTCCTTGGATGATGCACTATACTTCACAAAATGAAGTAAGCCACTTCTACTCTTAATCAAGTTGCTTTTGGCCATGGCATTCTATCATATAAGTTGCACAGATATTTTACATTCTACATTAGAAGAATTAATCTGAGACATATACAGTCACTACAAACTACATGTTGAGCAGTTTGTATTTAATTATTAAGGAAAATACATGTCTATACAAGTGCATGTATGTATTTAACAACAATCAAAGAAAATAGAGGCCAAGAACTTGAAGAGTCAAAGCAGGATTTTTTTGAGAGGGTTTGCAGGAAAGAAAGAGAATGGGAAAAATCATTTAATTATATTATAATCTCAAAAAGAAAAGAAATAACTAAAGAACATGGAAGATATTCTCATTCCTTTTGTAGGGCAACAAAATATGTTCTTACCTAGTTGGTTCAGTCTCATTCAATTTCTGATATTTTACCATTAGAAAGTAGTTTCTCTATTTATACTGATGTATTCCTAGTATATTTTCTTTCGGCTAAGCAAATACATTAAGTGTTCAAGAAATTCATTACACATATATTGCCTGACTGTGAATATTGTCTAAATAAAGAATAAAATCTCAGTTAAAAGTAAAAATTCACTTATATTCTCAAGTATAATAATGTAGAAACCCTTAGTAGAAAGTAACTCGCCTTTGCAGATAAAAGGGAATGTGTGCAAGTGAAAGCTACCCCTCCTTTCCAGTTGCAAAGTAACTTTTTGTTGCTATATTTGTAGGGTACTGAAAAAATAGAGGCATTTGTGAACTATATTGTATAATTTTATCTGCATTCAGTAAAAGAAAACAGTAAAACTGCATTCACCATTTAATCACTATATCACTATTCAATATTTCTGCCACAATAAAAAGTCCTCTTGGTGAACATACAGACTATATGTGAAGTAATGAAGTCCACCTAGAAACAAGCTGAAGAAGAATTACTTTTCACCTGTAAAACTGTAAAAAATGGTTTTAAGCGGGACAATTCTCTCTCTGAAAATATATTATCATAGGGATGAGAAAGCAAGGGCCCTGTCTACATACAGCATTATTGGGTATTGGGTTTTGTACTTTTACTTCATTGTTCAGGTTTTCTCAAGTTTATGAAGAAGAGAAATGAAATATAATTTATTTCAAAGTTGCCAGAAGGCACTAATGTTTTGAAATTGATATTCATGTATTATTATACTTATATTACAAAAGTCTTAAAGAAACAATAAAGAAAATTGAATTTTTACAAAGGAGCTTACTTCAGGCTATGCTCAGCAATTTGATTACTTTTTCTTCTGTGCTTCTGACAACATATTATAGGATTTAAAATATCACCTAATAACTTTTGTCAACTTGATAAATGAAATAAGCCTAAGTAAATATTAGTAAGCATAGATTAATTAAAATTGAAAACAGTAACAAAAAAATTGTGTCATAATGTCTGTGATAGAAACACTGAATTTTATAATACATACATTATTAAGTATTTAGTTTATTTATTTGATGAGACATCAAATGAATGTGCTATATATACTGAACTATTGACCATTTAGCTAAAATAACTATTAAATATTAAACACCATTGTAAAAGGATTTAAAGCAAGTTGATTGCTGGGGAAGATGCTACAGAAAGGACCTTTACACTGAATTAGCAGTTTTAGCAGCAGTTTACTACCAAACTGACTTCATAGGAGCTGAAGATGAAACTCCGGCAAGCATAACAACTGGTTCTAGTACAACATAAAGAAAAAAATAAATTTAAGCGGTCGGAGCCAATCATGGTGGACCATGTCTATAAACCCAGCATTCTGGTAGGCATGAGCAGGTAGATAGCTGTGAGTTCAAGATCAGCCTAGCCTAGACAGCAAGTCCTGCATAGCCAGTGTTACACAGAAACCCTGTCTCAAAAAAAAAAAGTCAGGAAGGTAATGGAGACCCACATCCCACTTTCTCCAACTCATAAGAGAATTGTCTCCCAGTGCAGGAAGAATGTCGCAACTAAGTCACAATCTTGTAGTGTGTCTATCATGGAGAAGCTCACTCTGTTAGGTAGAGTCCAATAAACAGAGGTACTGAAGCAACACTAGCTATGTGCCAGAATGATGCAAAAACAGAGTGAGCCAATCTTTCCTTGCAAAAGAAAAGAAATTGGAGCAAGCCATGTCTTTTTCTTTTATTTCAGTTCTGTTTTTGATGATGAGACCCAAAAATAGACCATAACATGGTATCTCTGACTCCAGCAGCAGCATAAAGTTGTCAGTTGTGAATGTGTCTCTGTCTCAAGTGGACCACTGGTGTGCCTTGAGGAAATTTATCCTATGGGCTTGTGTTGTTCTGAATGGTATATCTTACAGTTCATGGCAATTAAAAAGAGATATCTTTAGCAAAGAAACCACACTGTAGAATAGTATAAAAGATATGTATGCTGCACATTTCATACTGTCACAGATTATGTATCTTTTTGAATCTCTGGCTATCTAAGTAGGTTCTTGCTGAAAAATACAAGTAACACCAAAATGTACAAAAACAACATCAACAACAGAACAAAACAAAACAACAAAAAAAAAAACCTTTCCTCAGAAAAAGGATGAAATTTAACCTGTTGATAATATGCAACCTAGTACATGTGTCACTACTACTGTTGATTGAAGGCTATTGATCTTAAAACTATTAAAATGATTTAACAATCTCATAATATTAAAATACATATTTGCCAAGTAAATATGGAGCGCAAGTAAAAACAGGGAAAATATTTGTAAAAGTTAGCCTTTGATTTACTTTGAATCCAGTGAGTTACAAAGATGACAAACTTGTAAAGATAGGCACACAGGTAGAGTACTGGCACTAGTATCATGGGAGTAAAAAGGAATTTTCTAATTGGACTTAAGACCAGATCTACAAGCTTAAAGTGATATTTGACCCTGTTACTGGGATCAAGAGCCTGCGGTTAGACAGGTAACAGTCCCTAAGAACAATCCATTACCATCATTCTGCTAAATGCACATAGTACATTATAAGTGAATTAGCTTCATACTCAAACAGTTACTCCTCATAAAAGAAGCATCTTTTTGCAGTAAATGATAATTAACACAAGGTTCAGAAAACAACAGATTAGAAATGTTTAGTGTATATATAGATATAGATAGATATAGATATAGATATAGATATAGATATAGATATAGATATAGATATAGATATAGATATAGATATAGATATAGATATAGATATAGATATAGATATAGATATAATTAGAGGGGTTGTCTTACTGTACCTTCAACTCAAGGATCAGGCAATGTGATAGAAGAGGGCTGTAAAGAGTGTAAGAGCCGCCGGGCGGTGGTGGCGCACGCCTTTAATCCCAGCACTCGGGAGACAGAGGCAGGTGGATCGCTGTGAGTTCGAGGCCAGCCTGGTCTACAAAGCGAGTCCAGGACAGCCAAGGCTACACAGAGAAACCTTGTCGAAAAACAAAAAAAAAACAAAACAAAAAGACTGTAAGAGCCACTATATGACTTCAAAGATTTCCTGGCCAAAGAATGACAGATACACATATGAGTTAACAATATTTCAGTACTATGCACAGTACCAGTGAAGGCTCAGGCCAGAGACTACTCTTGCATGGGGAGGGGAGGTAAAAAGAAAGTGCCATTCTTTGGTTAGAAGATATTGGCAGTTAAGAGCTACTGAAAATAAAAGAATTGTATTTTTAAGAGTTTGGTCACTGGTAGGTAGATGAGCAGAGAGTATATGGCAGAAGACTTGAATTTAGTTCTCAGGCTTTACCCTGAATAGTTTACAACTACCAGGAACTTCAGCTTTAGGAGATCTGACATCCTTTCAGACCACCAATGTCACCTGGACTCACATGCACATACCCAAACACAGTTGCCTATAAATACCAAGTTATTTATTTATTTATTCACTTTATACCCAGAATGTAGGCCCTCTTTTCTCTCTTCTCTGTCTCACCCTCCATCCTCTTCCCGCCTATCACCCCTACTCCACGAATAAGTGGAGTACCTCACCATCAACCCTCACCAGGACACCAAGTGCCATCAGGACTCAGCCTATCTTCCTCTCCTTTGACCTAGCATGGCTGGCCTGCAATGAGGAAGTGATTGAAAAGCAAGTAACAGAGATTCTGTCAGTGACAGCCCCCTCTCCTCTTTTAAGGGACCCTCATGAAGACCAAACTGATCATGGGATACATATGTGTAGGTGCCCTAGGTCAAGTCCATGCATAATCCTTAGTTTTTGCATCAGTTACCATAAGCCCCTCTGGGCACAGATTAGTTGGCTCTGTTAGTCTTCTTGTGGAGCTCCTGTATCCCTCAGGTCCTTCTGTTCTTCCTCCCAATCAAAGCCTGGCCTATCCTGAGACAAACCTCATGGAAGAGAGCCAACCTCTGACACCACTAAGAATACAGCGCTCTGCTTACCGAACATAGCTGTCCCCTTAGAGGCTCTACTGAGCAGAGGATGGAAACAGATGGCAGGACTCACAAACAAACATAAAAAAAGTTTTTAAAATATTTTCATCTTAATATATTTTAATGCACATGTATCTTCAGTATATAAGATTCCTCGAACACAATCTTAAAGTGAAATATTAGTTATAGAACAGAAAGGAGGCTTGCTATGTCACTGGTTCTGTATCTATAATGACACTTGTTGAAAAGCCAGGGAAATTCTGAAAGTGGCAGTAGTTCAGCAATATGGAAAAATTATTAGAACTTGTATTATTGTAACTGTACTATCCCAAATTTATATTTCTATCCTTCTCATTATTTTTAACTACAGTTGTGAATATCAGCCTCAATATACATTTTTCATATTAATTTGAAACATGTCAAAACTTAAGGAACTATCTCATGGATAATTTGGTTATTCCAAATTGCCATCATAGTCACTCTTGTATATCTGTGCCCAATATTAATAAAAGTAACAATTCTTAGAGTTCAAGAAATATGAAGCTGTGGCATTCAAAATTCATGCAGGTATTTGAATGACTAACACACATACATTGATGTGCTGCACAAGAGTAAGTCACTTCCTGTGCAGGGTAGAGCAAGCTCGTTCAGAATTTCAACACGTTACTCACGATTTACATTTACACTGTCTAAATATTTCACCTTTTGTTTTGGACTTTAGACTATTTGAACAGAGTGATTTGCAATAATCTAGAGGCAGTTTTTGATAAAATGAATTTCTAGTGAACCATTCAGATGGCTCAGCAGATAAAAGCACTTAACATCAACCTAAGTTGAGTCCCCAAGAACTACAGAGTGAAATAAAAGAACCATCTCCAGCAAGTTGTCTGCTGACTTCCATAAGTACCCCATAGCCTTTCTCCCCACGGACACACACACCATATACATAATAAAAGGTGCCAAATGGAAAATTTTCTTCTAATTTGCTGCCATATATATTTTAATATAATAATAGATATTTATACACGGTACATTTATATTAAGCTATTTAATCATTACAGTTTTATTTTGATATTGCTTTCTGGCTATTTGAGTAAGAAACACTGATGACACATATTAGAAGGCCAAAGAAACAGCTTTTAAGTATAAAGGAATTTAAATTTACATTTTTTGCTATAAAGGGTAAGGTTATGTGAATGACAGCCCTTTATGAAGCACTATATTCTAGTTTTATTACTAATTCCCCATGCATCTAATCAAACACTACATATGGTTATAACATTGATTTCTTAATATCATGAAAATTGCCATACCAACAGCTGGCCTCTTGAACAAATGAATATGTCAATGGCTGATTATAGATTAATGATATAGTTATTCCTCAAAGGTGAAGCAATTTACATTCAAATTTAGCCCAATGGTAGTTTAGAAATCTTATTTAAAATGAGCGTCCTTTACTTGTATAGTTAAATAGCTTCTGGTTAGGAAATAGAATGTGTTTAAAGATCTGCGTGATTTTGATGTGAAAACAAAAAGCCTGGAGAAAATTTAAATTTCGCATTCTTGAAAAGCACATAAATGATATGAATGAAATGAATATAACCATCCCAGTAATTACTTATCAAATTATGCTCCAGGCATCCATCGAAACCAGGATATCAGACATACTTATTTAGGAACAAATTTAAATTTTTTTTTACTCAGTTTATTCAGGTTTAAATATTATGTTTGAAAGTCAGAATGTGAAGTGGAATTATTTTTCCACAGCATATTCTTGAAAATTTGGCATTATTAGTATAAAATGTAGAATTTTAATCAAAGTAAATTGCCATGAACATTTTCAATGTACAACACGTTAAAACTATTCTGATAAGCAACATTTCTTTACAATTTTGTGTCTACCCATTCAAAGAATAAGTGACATCTCATTTCATAATCTATATATTTACAAAATAAATGCCTAGTCTCAAATGTTAGTTAGGCAACAAAGGAGTTAACAATGAAACTAAAGTTAGGTCTCTTCATTATTTTTAGAAACTACTGGACAGGATTCCAAGATGGCTGGGTGTATCACACACTGTATCTGATCTACTGCACAGAGACCAGGCCCTGACTGGGATCCACAGACTGAAAGAACTGGAGAACATTACGTCAGTGGAGTCTGCACAGTGCAGACAACAGGTATGTCTGACCTCAGGTTAACCCAGAGCCCACAGAGAATGGGAGACCAGTCCTCAGATGCTGGACCAGAAAACGCGCACAAACTGCAGCTGGGCTTTATAAACTGAACTGGGCATATGGGACAGTGAAACACCAGAGCTCCTGGCCTGGGAAAATCTCAAAATGGGTGAGAAATGGGTGGATCTGTCCTCAGACCCCCACCTGACTTATGCCAGTCCACAGAAAGCCCTAGGGTATGCAGAGAAGCCCCAACAGGCAGCTGTGAACATGTTAACTTGTCACAGTGGCTCAGTATGAACAAACCAGACAGGAACCTAGCTACTGTCCACAGCAGCCTGTGCCTATATAGTAGGCAGATAAAATCTTGCCTATCCAGACTGCATGGCCCTGCAGGTTCTCCCACACTCATGGAAGGGTCTAGGCAACCCAGAGGACAGAAAACTAAACAGCAACAACAACTCAGTGGGACTGAACTACCTCAATAGTGTAACCTGAATGTGACCAGGCAGAAGACTACCTCTGTTGACATAGTGAGGAGCATAAGGTGTAGGGTAAAGTCTCCTGGAACCAAAACCAGGTAACCTGACTGTTCAAGGGAAGAATTCCCTGCTCCCCACAGGCAAGGGCACTAGACCTATAATCACTCACCAACTGTTCAATCTCAAAGACCAGTGAAGGATACCAAAAGCTACCTCCCAACATCAGAGACCACAAGATGACTAAAGGCCAGCATAAGAAAAGAAACAACAAAAACCAAAGCAATTCGGACTCTCAAGATCCCAGCTATTCCAAAGAAAGCCACCCTGAGAACTCAAACACAATTGAAATATAAGAAAATGACCTCAAATATTTAATATTGTAGATGGTAATGAAAGAAATGAATAAAATCTGTAAACAAATGCAGGAGGATGCAGCCAATCAGGTTAAAGACATAAAAAAAGGCCTTAGAGAGGCACTGGGAGAAAGTCAGGAAATACAAACAATCAGATGGATGAAATCAATAATAGAGTTAAAGATCTGAAGATGAAAATGGAAACAAAATAAAGGCACAGAGAGAAGGAAAACTGGAACGAGAGAGCGTAGAGGAGAAAGCAAGCAACACAGAGGTACGCTTCTCTTACAGAATGCATGAGATGGAGGAATAAGTCTCGGGACTAGAAAATCATCATAGATCTTGAAGCAACCGTTAAAGAAATTGCTAAATCTGAAAAATACCTGACACAAAACACCCAAGAAATCAAGGACACCATGAAAAAACCAAACCTGAGGATAATAGATTTTGAGGAAAGAGAAGACTCCCAACTCCAAGGCCCAGAAATATTTTCAACAAAATCATAAAAGAAAAAAATCCCAATTTAAAGGAGGAGATGTTTATAAATATACAAGAGGCCTACAGAACATCAAATAAATTAGACCAAAGAAAAAAAACTTCCCGCAACATAATAATCAAAACATAAAATATACAGAACAAAGAAAAATATTAAAAGCTGAGTAGTATTCCATAGTGTATATGCACCACAGTTTCTTTATCCATTCTTCTACTGAGGGACATTTAGGCTGTTTTCATGATCTGGCTATTATGAATAAGGCTGCTATGAACATGGTTGAGCAAATTTTCTTGTTGTGTGCTGGTGCATCTTCTGGGTATATTCCAAGGAGTGGACTAGCTGGGTCTTGAGGAAGCCCTATTCCCAGTTTTCTGAGATAGCACCAGATAGATTTCCAAAGTGGCTGTACTAGTTTGCATTCCCACCAGCAATGAAGGAGTGTTCCTCTCTCCCCACATCCTCGTCAGCATGTGGTGTCGCTTGAATTTTTGATCTTAGCCATTCTGATGGGTGTAAGATGGAATCTCAGAGTTGTTCTGATTTGCATTTCCCTGATGACTAAGGAGGTTGAGCATTTCTTTAAGTGTTTCTCAGCCATTTGATATTCCTCTGCTGAGAATTCTCTGTTTAGTTCCAAGCCCCATTTCTCAATTGGGTTATTTGGTTTGGTGGTGTTTAATTTCAGAGTTCTTTATATATTTTGGATATTAGACCTTTGTCCGATGTAGGGTTGGTGAAGATCTTTTTCTAGTCTATAGGCTGTCGCTTTGTTCTCTTGACGGTGTCTCCAGCCTTACAGAAGCCTCTCAGCATCATGAGATCCCATTTATTAATTGTTGACATTAAGGCCTGGGAAAAGGGCCAAGTAACATGTAATGGCAACCTTATCAGAATTACACCTAGTTTCTCAGCCGACCCCAGATGCTAGGCCATTCTACTATACCCAGCATAACTATGAATAACCATTGACAGAGAAACAAGACTTTCCATGACAAAAAAAAAAAAAAAAAATTCAAACAGTACCTTTCCACAAATCCTGCTTTACAGAAGTTACTAGAAGGAAAACTCCATCCCAAGAGACAGGATACAGCCAAAATTACATGGGAAATAGATAACTACACCATCGCAAAAACATAACCACTCAAACACTCTACTGCAACCAACATCAAAATCAGGGGACTTAACAGTCACTGGTCATTAATATCTTTCAACATCAATATTTTCAATTCTCCAATTAAAAAGACACAGACTAACTGAATGGATGCATAAACAAGACTCAAGATTTCTCTGCATATAAGAAACACATCTCGGCCATAAGGATTGACATTACTTCAATGTAAAAGGCTAAAATAAGGTATTCCAAGCAAATGGACAAAAGAAACAACCTGGTGCAGCCATTTCAATATCGAATAAAATAGACTTCCAAATACAATTAATTAAAAGAGGTGAAGATGATCACTTCATACTCATCAAAAGTATAGTCAGCCAAGAGGATATCACAATTCTAAATATCTATGCTCCCAATACAAGGGCACTCACATTTGTAAAAGAACCATTAACATAGCTTAAATGACACATCCATCCCCAAACATTAATAGTGGGAGATTTCAATACCCTACTTTTACCTTAGGATAGGTCATTGAAAAAGAAACTAAACCAAGAAATAATTGCACTGAGAAATGTCATGAATCAAATGGATCTAACAGACATCTACAGAACTTTACACCCAAACATAAAGGAATATACTTTCTTCTTAGCATTCAATGAAACCTTCTCCAAAATTGATCATACTGTAGGTCACAAAACAAGCCTCAGCAGATTCAAGAAGACTGAAATAGTACCTGGTATCCTATGAGATCACCATTGATTAAAGCTGAACTTCAAAAACAGAAATAGCAAAAGCAACACACACATGGAAACTAAACAACTATCTACTTAGTGACAACTGGGTCAGAGAAGAAAAAAGAAATAAATTCAACAAAAATGAAAGAATAACATACCCAAATTTGTGGGACACATTGAAAGCAGTGCTAAGAGGAAAATTCATAGCAGTAAGTGCCATTATAAAGAAATTGGAAACATCCCATATAAGCAATCTAAAGATATATCTGGAAGCCCTAAAAAAAAAAAAAAGAAGCAGAAACACTCAACTCTGGGATGAAATCAATAAATTAGAAACAAAGAGAATAATTCAAAGAATCAACAAAAGCAGGAGCTGGTTCTTTGAGAAAATCAACAACTTAGAAAAATCGTTAGCCAAACTAACAAAAAGGCAGAGAGACACTATCTAAATGGACAAAATCAGAAATGAAAATGGAGACATAACAGCAGACACTGACGAAATACAAAGAAACATAAAATAATACTTTAAAGCCATATATGCCACAAAATTAGAATATCTAAAATGGACAATTTTCTTGATCTATTCCACTTCCTAAAATTGAATCAAAATTATATAAACAAATTAAGTAGTCCTATTTCTCCTACAGACATAGAAGCATTTGTTAATAGTCTCCCAACCACAAGAACTCCAGGGCTACATGGTTTCAGTGAAGAATTCTACCAGACCTTCAAAGAGGAGCTAATACTGATACTCTTCAAGCTATTCCAAAAGATAGAAATGGATGGAACATTACCAAATGTATTCTATGAGGCCACAGTTAGGTTGATACCTAAACCTCACAAGCCCAACAAAGAAAAAGAATTTCAGGCCAATTTTTCTTATGAACATTGATGCAAAAATACTCAATAAAATAGTCACAAACTGAATCCAAGAACACATCAAAGATATCATTCATCATGACCAGGTAGGCTTAATTCCTGTACAATAAAAGGCCCTCCAGAGTAATATGCATACCTGATCTCAAGCTGTACTATAGAGCAATAGTAATTAAAACAGCATGGTACTGGCATAGTAATAGGCTCTTTGATCAATGGACTTGAATTGAAGACCCACTTATAATTGGACACTAGCCCAAAAGGGATGTCCCATGGAAGTCTTCACTTACCAGGAGATTGGCATAGATGTGAGGCCGTTTTGGAGACACTCAACTTGACATTTGGATTACAAAACATGACAAACACTTGGCACAGACAAAGTGCTCATGGATACATGTAAGATCTGCAGGCTATCATTGAAAGTTGAAGTCAGTAAATGAATTTCAAGAATAATTGGCTCCCCACAAGATTCTTAATTGAAGCAAATCTGTGTGAGTTTTAGTAAAAAGATTCTTAATTGAAGCAAATCTGTGTGAGTTTTAGTAAAAAGCATGTCTTTATTCTATAACATGATTTTATAAATTTAATTCAAGTAGAAATGGATGTTGGGTGGTAATAAAAGAGCTTGTCATGGAACATAAACATGATAAAAACTAATCTACTTTTAATTAACTTTATGTATTCTAAAACTTCATGTTTCTTTAATCTTTGAACCTCATATGTTTTGATGAATATAACTCATAAAGCCACAGGATAAACATATTGTATATATAAGCAAATAAACATGCATATATATACATGCATGTACATATATTGTATTTCCCTAAGATGTCTCAAACAAGGATGTCAAATACAGCAATGGATGTTTAATTAGTGTCAGGTATTTTATTTAACGTTTTGTATATAAATAAATACATTAAGAAAGAATGAATTAAACACCTTCATAAAACATATCCTACTAATGTGTAGTCTGTGCTGTCCGTATAATCCTGGATTTGTGAAAATCAACTGGAAAAATAGCCAAGTAGGATCCACATACTTAAAGCTGGCTCTCATTCTTCTAAAAACTATCAATTTCAAATAGCAATGAGTAGGACTTCATTCTCCTAAACAAAGATGTGTTATAGTAAACTCTGCATAATCTACATTTTTAAAACAATATAAATATACAGCGGAGGAAAATAACATAGGGTTGTGGGTAACAGAAAAGGAATCATATATGTAAGTATTCTTTATGGAGTTATGTCCATGGCAGTCTTTCTTGTGAAGCATTATCTAGCAAGCCTACAATTATATGATTTTAAAAAATGACCATGTGCCCTCGAGGGGGAGACCTGATGGCACTCAGAGGAAGGACAGCAGGTTACCGAGATGAGACTTGATACCCTATAAGCATATACAGGAGGAGGTAATCCCCCTCAGGAGCAGTCATAGGGGAGGGAAATAAGGGGAAAATGGGAGGGAGGGAAGAATGGGAGGATACAAGGGATGGGATAACCATTGAGATATAACAAGAATAAATTAATTTAAAAAATTAGATTTTTTTCAATGCTTAGACTATGAACTGTTATTTATTCATTGTCTCTGAGGTAAAGACATGCCTTCTATGTTTTACACTCATAATCTTTTAAAAATATAATCTAGAGACCACCATAAAATATACTTGTAACTAATATTAAATATTGAAATTATTTTCTATCCCCAGCTCATATATAGCTATGTAACACTTTCAATTTGGAGTACAAATATTCATGAATAAATCATTCCATCTAATGCACAGCTGGTCCATTAAGATGGTGCTGTAGGTAAAGGCATTTGAGTTTTATTTCAGAACTTGAATGGAGGAAAGAAATAATGGAATATAATTTGAAGTGTGCAGTTGCATTTAATGATGACCAACTATGTTTTTCACCTTTTCTTTTAAATGTTAAAATCTAAGAATATTACTCAGTAAGATAATGATATCCAATAATTCTTATCCTGAATAATTTATAGATTTTTTATCAGTGTGGTTGACAAATTACTAATAAATTTTATAAGAGGATATATATGAGAAATTGCTAGCCAAGAATGAAATGCGATGTTGAGGAAAATGATGCCGGCTATTTTGTGTCATTTTAGTGGTTTGAGGTCACAAATAACAAACCCACAAGTATCTAGTTTACCACTCCCCATGAGGTTAGTGTAACCAAGATCCTGGTAGTTATGTATCATTACCAGACCGGAAGTGTAGTAGTGTTTTGGAGATGGCTTCAAATGTGGCAAACAGGCCCTGGGCAAAACATTCTCATTTCTGCCACAAACATAAATCTACCTAAATATGGGCAAGCTTGGATACAAGCCAAACTCTGCCAAGACAGGTTATGCAAGTCCTCAATTGTTCCTGTCTCACAAATATGTCTGTCAGCTATATTGGCTCAGAAGACTGAAGATGATGCTACAGTGTTATAGAGAGTTTTGGGTCACCGTTCAAGAAGCAAACTGTCTGTGTCATTTTTTCCTTCTTTTCCTTCTCATCTTGCTAGCTGATAACCAGCACTTCCAGTTCACTAAAGTAAATAAGTTTCAGCCCTTCTTAAGTCTCTGATGAGGTTGAAGACCAGATAGCTTAGTCTTACAATTAAGCTTAGCTGTTTAGGGCTTAAAATGATCTTAGGTCTAAATAGAGGTTTTGAGTTGGCAGAGATGAAATATGGTGCATATTGATTCTCATTCAGAATTTTAGACTCACCAAGATAGGAAAGATGGTTCCTACATGGTTGCCAAATGCAGCTAGCCAAAACAACTTAAATGTAACATTTATATTATCCCTGATTGTTTTGTAGTTCTTCTTGCTGTATGTAATTTTTCTGCTTACATGTAATAATATAAATGTATATGTCAATAAAATAAAATAAAATAAACCCCAAATACAATGGATAAAAAATGTTATAACTAGTCTTAGTAACATTAATAATACATTTGAATTCAGTTACCTCATAAACACTATTACATTTTGCTAACAGAAATTTCAACTACATGTGTGATTATAATGCTTTTCCACATTGAGTAATCTTTCTAGTTTCCTCAAAATTCCAAAGATTACAGACATTATAAAAATTAAATAAACATATAAAAACACATGGATAGAATTAGAAAAATCTTTCAACAAGGTGGACAGTGAAGCTCACTGAAGATCTCATAACTGAAAATTTTCAATAAAATATTGTGTCATTTTTATCCAATAACTTTTAAGAGAAGCTTTAGTAAATATCAGATGGAAATTAAAGCTAAAATTTGGCAAATCTTTCAGTTTTTTCCTAGATAGGAATAAAATACCTGATTCATTTTTTAAAGAGGAAGGCAATTGGTTAAAGTATAGAAGCAACACACAAACTTAAATCCATATAATCAGCATATGTGACTTTTTGTCATAATAAGAAATTGCTTATATTTATACCTCAATTTAAACTTTAAAATTTTATTTAAAGATACTTAACAATACACACACACACACATATATATCCTGTTATAAAATTTGAAATAACTTGTTTTCATGTAACATTATCCTGTTGAGACTGAAAAACCGAGTTCTACAAAAATTCAAATTTCTATAATATTTTCATTTAACACATACATTAGTACTAAAATAATTATGAGAGATTAGTCGTCTCAAAAGTGACATACTTCATTATTATATTATTTAAGATATAACTTATTTGTCTATGACATTGAACAAACTATTTTCAGTAACAAAAATATTATTTTATTGTACATAGTTACAACAGTACAATTTCATGTAAGTTATAAGTTTTTATCATCAAAATTTTTTCATTACTTTTTTATACTTTACCACAGAAATGTTTTAACATTGCATTTTCAGTGTCATTTGAATGAAAAAAAGGAATAACTATAATATTCTAAGAGTGTCAATGATCATTAAATAGTTTAAACATACTGAAACCACTCAGAGTGTGTGTTTATCATAAAATAGAATGACCCAAAATGCTTTGGCCCAGGGTGCAACGCTACCCTGTACTGTAAAGTCTGGGGAGACATCTTAGACTACCTTCGCTGTTCCTTGGCAAATGTACACACATAGAAGACCCCCAACTTCTCTGATAATTTTTTCAGAGCTGGTGACATTTTTTTCTTCCATTCTAAGCTTTATTGCTTACATTAAAATAGCCAAACATCTTGTGTTTGGATTTTCCGCATCATGTAATTCAGGGAAGTGCTAGAAGTAATGCCCACTTGCAAATATGTGGAACCTTTGGGCAGTCCACACCCCGTAACTGACACTGTGGCAGAATGTCCTGCACTTGGTGACTGTCATCCTTTGGGCAGTCCACACCCCGTAACTGACCCTGTGGCAGAATGTCCTGCACTCGGTGACTGTCATCCTTTGGGCAGTCCACACCCGTAACTGACACTGTGGCAGAATGTCCTGCACTCGGTGACTGTCTTCCTATACGATTGATAATCACTCGTCTTCTCTGTAATTTCTAATTGTTTGAACTTGAAAAAGACTTTATAAAATGAATCCAATCATTATTTTCATAATTGAGTAGATTATAGGAATGGAGAAGTTCACTGTTGGAGCTCAGACACTCAGTTAGAATGAATGTCAGATATAAATCATACATTAAACTTTACAATAAATGAAAAACTTCCAGGATGTACCACTATTTATATAAAGGATAATTTAGAAATAGTGAAAGATAGTAAAATATTTTGTTAATTTATTTTCTTAACATTTGAAGCAAATTTGAGAAATAAATTGTAGTTTTCTTTTAAATGGTTCATCAATGGGCAATTTTAAGGAGTCTACTTAAAAAATAGAGAACTTTTAAAAATGTAGAGAACTATGGATACATGGCTGTTTATTTTTCATACCAATCTACAGAATAAAGAAAACTGATATAGGGAGCAGGACATAGGTATAATGAATCACAGATAAAAACAAAAGACAAGAGCCAAAGCCCCAAGTTAGAAGTCACAGTTTATTATCTTCCTGTGAGATGATGTATTGTCTAAGTGTGAGTGCATAAGAGCTGATCTAGGTTAAATGTATGGAGAGAGACAATACTAGAGAAGTTTGAGAAATATTAAGAGGAGAAAACTAACAGATATTTAGAAGGAAAAGTTGCATCAAGTATGACCAAAATTTTAGAAACAATGAAATAAACAAGAAAGTATTTGATCATGGAATCTTAAGATGCATGCAATCTATGCACAACTGTTTATTGCTTGAAGGTAATATTCTGAACTGCACAAAGATCTAAAATCTAAAGTAATAAGCAGAGAATATGCTGCATTCTATTCAGATTTAATAAAACTGTAAAGCCTCGGGTGTCTGCTGTGAAATTTTCTTTATAAAACATTAATTATAGGAATTTGTCACATTAACCAGTTCTTGAGTAGAATTTCTATGCTGTATTCAAAAAGTGACACTGATTTATTTTTTGCTCATGAGAACGGCAAATTTAGTTAAAATATTGCTTTGCAAGGACTTTAGTTTTCTGCAAAAAGGACTATTTCATATTAGCTAATAATTCAGGTAACTATTATTGCCAACAGATAATCTGTAGTCAAAACATATGAAAATGATTAGAAATTATTTGTAGGTAAAATATTTAATTTCAAACTGAATAACTCATTTAATTTTTTTTATCTTTGCAATCTTGAGGAAGGCAAAAAGATACATATCTTTTTTACCATTACGGACACATGGTTCATCAATATTTTTCAGTCTGGAAAATATAAGCTCACATATTTTAGAGTTGTCTATTTAAAAAAATATGCTGTTTTATGATGTAACTTATTTCAAATATATTAATTTCCTTACTAGGACAAGTTATAATATTTTTATCCATTTTATTTTCAGAAAGCTCTATTACACAACATTGGGCAGGTAGCAATTCGTGGCTACAAAGATTTTGTTTATGTTAACCCCGAGGAGAGGTAACATTATCAATTCGTAGAGTGTTTGGGTTTGTTACTTGTGGCCTGGAATATGTAAAATGGCCATAAATCATCCTGCCTTGGGCACAGAGTGTTTAAGTTTACATTTGTGGAGGCAACTTTTAAAGGAAAACAAATAACTAAATAAAATATGAAGACATAAAAATGAGCACCTTGATGGAGTTAGGGAAATAATTTGGTTTTAAGATTCTTACACACAAGCAAAAAGACCTGAGTTGATATCTCCAACACTCATGTAAGTGCTAAAAGAAGTCACATGTCTGCAGACCTAGCAACAGAGGTATACAGGCTGACAAAACTCTTTGCCATCCAGCTGGGCCAGTCTGTGATCTCTGGATTTACCAAGAGTCTGTATCAAAATGTAAATTTGATCTTGCTCTGAGTGGCCCCTGAGTTGGTCAGCCTTCTGGCTCTTCCTTATCCACACCACCAGGCAAGTTCTCCAGTACTGCTTTATCTAGGTTTCCCAATAGCCCCATTGGCAGAAGGTTGAGTCAGCTTTCTAGTTCACATATTTCCCGGCCCAACTCACCTTCATCCACACCTCCAGAGACAGCTCAAATGTGCTGTCAGTTTAGGCAGCACAGGGACTACTTTCACAAATGCTGTAGCTGGCAAGGGGGTGGGCCAGCTCTCATGCTCTCACACCCCCCGGGTATGGTTCACTCATGCCTTCCCCTCTAGGGCCAGCTCCACTATGTTTCCCAGGGAAGGTGCAGGGCCCCTTTCCCAGAGTGCTACAGTGAAAAGCAGAGCTAGCTCTCCCATTCTCATGATGTCAGGACCAACTTTTCTGACTACTACAACTGGCAAACGGCAAGGGATGAGGGGATGGGGGAAACGGTGAGAAGGTGGGAGTGGAAGGAGTGGAGGGAGTGGGCTATGACTGGGATGTAAAGTGAATAATTAATGATAATGATGATGATATTGAAAATGATAATAATAATTAATAATAATAATAATAATAATAATAATAATAATAATAATAATAATAAATAGTCTTCTAAGAGATGACATCCAAACAGAGAAAGATTAATAAGACAAAAGGAAAGTCTTCATATGGAGTCTGCAGTCTGGACAAGGCTATCCCATAGAAGGAAAAGAATCTGAGAGGCAGGCAAAGGGGTCAAATATACACCAGCTCTCAACTGTTATGAATTCCACCAAAACAGTGAGCTTATAACTATAACTTATTCACAGAGAACCTGGTGCAGACTGATGCACACCTTGTGTTTACCATTTCAGTCTCTGAGAGCCTATATGAGCTTTGCTTAAGTAGGGCATGTTCTCCTGGTTTTCTCCATCCCTCCTGACTCCTACAGTCTTTTCTCCCCCTTGGGTTTCCACGGTGTTTCTCAATTTCTGAGAGGAAGGACCAGATGGAGACCTATAATTTGTATTCTTTCTCTGGAAAATATCTGGCAGTGGGTCTCTACACCTGATTTCATCTGCTACTGTGTATCTATGAGTAGAGCAGATAGCATTCAGAATCATTTTGTTGGGTTTTTGTTTGTTTAATTTTTTTCCAGTAATGTTTAGCTCTACCCCAGGTCTCTGTGCTATAAAAGTATTTTTATTTGATGGTACATTACATTGTGGGTCATTATTTAAATCATTACTTGCCATGGGATCTGAACATCTTCTTTTAATTTTCTTTTTAGACTTCAGGTTTGTTAATGCATCTGTGGTGTTTTGTGCTTGGCAATCAGTAAATAATTGATAGAATTATCTGTCTATACATCCAAAGCTTTGAGGGGCCTCTGAAAGGACATTTTATAATCTCAAAAAACTAATGTTATAACATCTTTCATAATCTATCATTCAACTTAACCCAAAGATCTTTTCCTCTGATGGCAGTGGTGGAAGGTTTTTGTTGTTGTTGTTGTTGTTGTTGTTGTTGTTGTTGTTGTTGTTGTT
>OU015747.1:102312970-102327733 GCA_907169655.1 Acomys percivali
TTGTTGTTGTTGTTGTTGTTGTTGTTGTTGTTGTTGTTGTTGTTGTTGTTTTGGTGTGTGTGTGTGTGTGTGTGTGTGTGTGTTTGTGTGTGTGTGTGTGTGAATTATCTCTGAGTGAAAACATCTGCTGGCAATCTTGTCCTAACTAGCTATGAACATTCTACTTTATGTATGGTGACTCAAATGCACGTTCTATTTTTCATTAATTTTATGAGTCATTTAATATGGCTTAGTTCATTTGTGTCTATATTTTTCTCAATTATTTCATTTTGTTTTGATATTTTATTTGAGAACTACTATCTTATAATAGTACTGTTTACTAAAGCTTTTAGTTAGCATTTAACTTGCTGCAGTATCTGGACAAATTGATTGGCCACACTAATCTAAGTTTGTTTCCCATAATGTAAGTTTGGTGTGCACTAGTCTCATAAAAATTTCATGAATGTTAATAAGATTAAAAAATGTAATGCTTGGGAAGTCAGGCATTATTCCTCCCTTACTATGTACAATAAATAAATAAATTGTTTGTCATGTTACTGCAAAATAGTTATTATAGTTAAAGAGATTAGGAGAGGGAAAAGTTGCAAGACAGAAGTCTGGAACAAAACAGACAGTTGTCAGAGAAGTAATACAAGGAGAAATCATCTAACTCTTTTGTTATTCCTTTTCAGGCACAAGTTGAGTAATGTTCAGGTACACCCTATACACCAGATACATTTATATTTTAGGTGTATAACTTTGAAATGTAAAGAAAAATATTTGTATGATATTAATTAATATCCCTTTACAACTTACATTTATATTTCTTTATAACATCTCTGTGTCTCTGAGTATAATTTCAATAATTAAAATTTCAGGTTGCCTTACAAAATTAAGCTATGTAACAAACTAAAAGGCCATTTTTACACACCACCCTACTGAAATTAAGATCTCTAACAGAAGCATTTCTTTCATAAGCTCATATGAGGTATTTCTTAGAGAAAATAGTAAATATAGAATATTAAATATATTATTTTATGAAGAAATCAATTAAAATTTATGTAATATATGTAGATATTCCAGACAGCTATATGGGAGTAGACTGTAAAATGCATTAGTTGTAGATGATAAGATAATCCTCAAATATATGACTGCTGATCAAATAGTTTCCAACTGCTTCTAAAATGCCTTAATTCCTTATAACAGAATTAAACAGGAATATCACATAACAAAATACATCTAGAGCTCTGCTCAGTAGATGGCTCAGTGCACAAAAACAAGGACCTGGATGTGGATTCTGAGCTCTCACTTTCCCAACAGACATTGCAATGCACACATTTAATGAGAGCTCTGAGTGGTTAAGGCCAAGCAAATCTAGGGACGTCTTAGCCAATCAGCTATAGAAATCATGAACTCCATGCTCACTAAGATATTCTGTACTAAAACGAACATCCAAAGAGAATTATATAAATTTACATTCATAGTGATTTGGCTATTTGTACTTGGCAACTTGGAGAAAATATCTTTCCTATCTTTGTGAGTCTAAAATTCTGAATAAAAATCAATACCTTTCACAAATCATCTCTATTAACTTAAAACATTTATCTAGAACTAAAAACATATTAATGCTAAACAGCTAAGCTTAATTGTAAGACTATTTGGTCTTCAACCCCATCAGAGACTTGAGAAGAAATAAAACAATTACCTGAGTGAGCTAGAAATGCAACGTAGCAGCTTTCAAAATGAAAAAAAAAAAAATGACAGAAACAGTTTACTGCCTGAACAGTCACCAAAAACTCTCTATAATGTCCCAATATACCTGACAGACATATTTGTAAAGCAGGAACTATTGAGAACTTGCTTACCCTGTCTTGGCAGAGTTTAACTGTCGATTCTGCCTGCATACAAGCTTGCCCATTTTTAGGCAGAATTCTGTCTGTGGCAGAAATGAGGACATTTTATCCAGTGGCTAGTTTGCCATATTTGAAGCCATTTCTGTAAGGAGGTTCATTGATGCTCATCATCTTCTTTGAGGTAGGCTTAGTGTTGCAAGGAATTAATATGTTGGCTCAGGACAGTTTGTAACTCCTGTTTCAGGTGACTGGATTTCCCTACACAAACTTAAATGGAGTCAAAAGCACATATAATAAACATAATAAATCATATTTTAAAGATTATCTATGAAAAATTCAAATTATTAACTTAGTCAAATAGGTAATTCAGTCAAGTTACTATTATCAAATTTTATGACATTTATTTTAATGTTTTAATTTTCTCACTTTATACACATCTAAAATATTTTAATATTGCATCATAAAAATAACACGTTTACATTCCTAATAAATATCTGTTGTATACAGTTAACTATTCTCTAAATATAAATTATGCATATTTGCATAACAAATTGCTAACTGATATCTTAATGGTAATATTTACAGGAATGGAGTATAAATAAGTTTGATATAAGTGTCAGGTAAGCCTTCAAATTCCTTGAAGTAGTTTCATAGCTCAGAAAATAATCTTTTTGGACAGTGAAGATGTTAAACATCTAGAGATGATTTTAATTAATCCCTCTGAAATTTTAATTAATATCAACTAATATAACCACTTTCCAGTTAACAGATTTCTTTTTTTATTTTATTTATTTATTTATTTATTTTATTATTAATTTATTCTTGTTACATCTCAATGGTCAGATTTCTTTTCTTTGAGAACACCATTTCAGAAGCTGAACTTTAATTCAATGCTTCTAGATATGAGTTTATGAAACTGTGGTTTTACATATCTGAGTGTTTAGCTGTACAATTCATAACCTAATACTCAAATGAAGGATTACAATTAATTACTGGAGGGCTTGTCATTAGGTTAAAGTCACTGCTTTAAATAAATAAAACTCTATATAGCAATTATTTTGAAAAAAGGATAAAAATCATGAGCATACTATGTCTTTCAACACTGTTAGGGTTTATTGATTAAATTGAAATGCTACAATGATGTAAAAGGCAGAAATTTTAATCAAAATTCTATTTCATTCTTAATTAGAGATACTCTCAGACTGTACATTGCATATCATGCAATGAACATATCTATGTATAGATAGCTTGCAGAACAGCTGTTAGAGAATTAAGATGCTTCAAGAGGTTTTATGAGGTTTCTGAGGCCTGAGAGGTAAGACTCTCATAGTAATGAAAAATAGAGGTTCTGTTGGGGTAATAGGGGCAATATAACAGATACCTGCAGTAGGTGGCTGATGTTTTAGAGAAACGCTGCATAACCAGAGTTGAGCTTTAAGAGTGAGGAGAAGGAGTAGAAAACCAGGTAGCTTAGTTTTATTATGAAGCTTAATTGTTTAGGGTTTAAGGTGATTTTAGGTCTAGATAGGTGCTCTAAGTTGATAATGGCAATATGTGATGGAGATTGATTTACATTCAGAAATTTAGATGCACCAAGATAGGAAAGATGTCTTCTTCAAGACTGTCAAATACAAATAGTCAAAACAGTAAGAATGTAACATTTATATAATTCCTATTATGTCACAGTTCTTCTTGCCATAGGTAATCAATTGTATATATGTGTGATAATATAAATGTATATGTACAAAAATTGGTAATTTAATTTGATAAATGAAAAATGCAAAAATTTTTTTAAAAAGTGAGGAGAAGCAAATTTCTTTGACCATGCCAAGATAACAGAGTGGATGCAAGGTTCAGCAGGGTGAACAGGAATACAGGCATGTGATAGTAGAACTGGCTGTGCCAGTAGGCAGAGGAGAACCATGCTAAAGCCTCTGGCACAACTGTAAGTTCACTGCCTATTGTTATTTTATTCACACATTGGGTGATCAGATAACAGGTCAGTTCAGGTTTCCTCATTGTACTGCTTCAGTGGCTTCAAGATAAGGAATAACCTCTCTTCTTCAATTTGATGTATCACATAAGTTATTGTGTCTGGTTGGTTCTCAGTTCACCCTAATACATAAAAAATCCGCACTTTTTCTATTCTGGAGTAAATAATTTGTCTACTCTGGTCTACAATCTTCCATTCTAGAAAGGTGTAAACTGCTATTTGTGAAATTGACCCTCTTAGGTGAAGGCACACTCAGAAAACCTATTCTTAATGAAGTAACAGAGCAAAACATTACCTAGTCTCAGTAATGTATTATGTCTTTACATGACAAAAGTAATCATGTGGTCACTTCTTGCTAGTACAGGTCCAATAAAAACAAGAAATAACATTGAGTATAGTGCTACATCCTATAAATGTAAGACTTCCTGTACATAATTTGAATGACCAGGTGTTAGACTCAGCTTAGGCTTCACAGAAAGACGTAGTTCAATAAGTAAATGAAGTCTCTGATGAATTAATAGCATATCTTGAATGTTTCATGATATTTAAATACCCAACAGCATATACAATAGCATCAAATTTTCTATATTATTTGTTACCTGGATTAAAAATATTAAGTAAATATTTACCCATAATGCTTAGAGCAACTGTACACGCAATATGGTCTAATTCCACATTTCAACATGTCCTGCCAGGAAAGCTCAATGTGGAGCAGCATTGAAACTCTGATATAGAACTTTTTGTTTCTTGAGAATTTCTAGAGAAAGAGATGCAAGGACAATAAACATTATTCCATAAAGTCACAGGAACTTTAGGAAGATGTGAATGTCAATATGTTATCTAGTCCCTTGTTATAAAGAACTTACACCTGATGGAATTTGTCAACTCAAGCACTTTGGAGGATAAGAAATCTTCTACATAGGATTAGTATTCACTAATTATCACTCATCTGGGAAAGAACAGGAATAGCAAATACAAAGTTCATTAAATGACTTCTCAAAGAATAGATTTGAGCTAACAGAGAAAAGAGTTAGAAACCAGAAGACACACTGGTCTTCTAATTGAACATGCAGATACAAATCAGTCTTCCTGATATTGAGGGGCCCAACAAAAGTAGATTTTCAGTTTGGGACTAGCTAGAATCTAGATGAGACTGATTTAATTCACAATAAAAAGATTTTAATAATAATAATAATAATAATAATAATAATAATAATAATAATAATAACGACACATTACAATGATAATATTGTATCATAGTCTATGTAATTATGATATCCTATGTTATCAGTTTGTAATTATTAGAATAAGAATAAATGTTAAAGTATAATAAAAGAACCCATTAAGATGAACATAATCTGAGATATGTGTTAATATTTAAGTAAAAAATATATAAATTACTCTAGCATCAAAATGAGGGAAATTACAGACTCTATTTTTATAACAAATGGCTATAGATTTATCCCATTTGAAAAACATTACTTTATATTACTAAGCATATAAAAATCAAAATAAATAAAAGATACATTTTGCCATATAAACACAGCACATTCAAGAGCTTGGTGAATAATTAAATACAGAACATTGAAAGCATTAAAAAATGTTGATCTACATGAGAAAGTAATATCCCACTCTCCACTCAAGTGTGGAGACTGTCCTGTCCATGGGCTAGATCTGGGTAGGGGTTTAAATTTTACCGCCTGTATTGTCCTTGGCTAGGGCCTTAGTTTGAGCGGGACCCCTTGGCCAAAATCTGCCTATCATAATGTTCTACTTGTAGGTTTCTAGGACCCACTGGATCCTTCTACATTGCTATTCTCACATGGTTCTCTCATCTAGAGTCCCAATAGGATGTCCTCGCCTCTGTCCCAGTTTCCTGGTAAATGAAGGCTTTCATGGGACATGCTCCTCGGGTTAGTATGCAGATATAAGTGAGTATATACCATTTGAGTCTTTCTGCTTCTGGGTTAACTCACTCATTATGATCATTTCTAGCTCAATCCATTTATCCACACATTTCGGAAATTCCTTGTTTTTAATAGCTGAGTAGTATTCCATAGTGTATATGTACCACAGTTTCTTTATCCATTCTTCTACTGAGGGACATTTAGGCTGTTTCCATGATCTTGCTATTATGAATAAGGCTGCTATGAACATGGTTGAGCAAATTTTCTTGTTGTGTGCTGGTGCATCTTCTGGGTATATTCCAAGAGGTACTCTGGTGCCTCACATTTGACTATGTCCCTTGGAGGGGGAGACCTAGTGGCACTCAGAGGAAGAACAGCAGGTCACTGAGAAGAGACTTGATACCCTATGAGCATATACAGGGGGAGGTAATCCCTCTCAGAAACAGTCATAGGGGAGGGGAATAAGGGGAAAATGGGAGGGAGGGGAGAATGGGAGGATACAAGGGATGGGATAACCATAGAGATGTAACAAGTATAAATTAATATTAAAAAAATGTTGATCTAAAAACATCTTAATCTCTAAACAACTAAGCTTCACTGTAAAACTAAGCTACCTGGTCTTCAACTTGAGAAGGAATAAACTTGATTAGATGTTTTAAGTTGATAATGACAAGAAGTGGTGGAGATTTATCTAAATTCAGAAATTTAAATGCACTAAGATAGGAAAGATGTCTTTTTTAAGGCTGTCAAATACAAATAGCCAAGACACTCAGAATGTAACATTTATATAATTCCTGATTGTGTCATGGTTCTTCTTGCTAGAGGTAATCTATTGTATGTATGTGTAATAATACAAAGGTAAAAGTAAACAATAAAAAATGTTTAATTAATAAAAAATGCTGATAGAAGAAATACTAGAACTTTGTTAGGCTAAAAGAAAATGAGAGCATGAAGTAATCAAACCTACAGATACACATGAAAAGAAAATTACATAGCAAATGTGAGAATATCTAGGTGTATATTCTTTATCCATTGCTCTTCTTACTGAAAAATACAACTTAAATGATAACTAGAGATATACTTGTATTTTATCTCTAAGTCTCATGATAACGTATCTACATATCCACAAAAAAAGAACATTATACATTGTGGGTAAGAATTTAACAATGAATTTTCTAGTGTACTTTTCTTCACTTTTATTCTTATAGCTAAGTTTAGTACATGATACATACCTGCAATTATAAAAAAAAAGACATTCAATTATTTTATATAATACTTGTATAGCATCCAATATTTATAAAACTTTTAACACATAAAAGACCAACAAAGGAAGCTATAGGGAAACAAACATTCTAAAAGTTAAACTTGTTATCCTATGCCAGTGTTGTTTAACATTGTTTAAAATACAATCTGTAAGGATTTTTTTCTTTTTAAAAATTAATTTATTCACTTTACATCCCAACAGAAGGCCACTCCCTCCTCTCTTCCTGGTCCCACCCTCCTCTCCTCTTCCCTCTCTCTCCCATCCCATAGCTGTCAGAAAAGGAGAGACAAGCCTCCACATACCCCTCCCAGCACGCTAAGTTTCATCAAGAATGAGAGCATCCTCTTCCATGGTGACCTGGAAAGGCAGCCTTGCCAGGGGGGATTGATCAAACATCATGGAACAGAATCCTTGTCAGAGAAAGGCACAAAGCCCCTTTCTAGGGCACTCACATAAAGACCAAGTTGCTCATAAGGTGCATATGTGTCGGGGTCTTAGGTCTAGTACATAAAACGTCCTTGTTTGATGCTTTGGTATCCACAAGCACCTCTGGGTCCAGGTTAGCTGGCTCTTCTGGTCTTCTAGTTGAGCTCTTGTCTACTCAGGGCCGCTTTTTTCCTTTCCCTTACTCTCGCACATGGATCCCTGTGCTCTACTTAGTGTTTGCATGCGAGTCTCCTCATTGGTTTTGATCCACTGCTGGGTGGGGCCCCAAAAGACAGCTATGTTAGGCTTCCCCCTATAAGCATATATCAGAGTCTCCTTAATAGTATCAGGTGTTGGCTCTCTCTCATGGAGTAGCCAGTGATAGGTTGGTCCTTCCATCAATATCTGATCCATCTTTATCCTTGCACATCTTGTACTCACGGTAAATTTTGTTTGGAAGTTTTTCTACGTGGGTAGGTGTTCCCCTCCCTCAATGAGTAGCCTAACGTGCTTAGAGGGTGGCCTTTTCAGCCTCCAATTCCCTGCAAATAGAGGTCTCAGATAGAGTCACCCCCATATCTGCCCAGAGCCTACCCTTTCCTAGGTCTCCACGTTGTTTCAGAGATCCCCTGCCTGAGGTTTCTCTTTTCTCTGCAAGCTCTCCTGCCCTCTGGCTCAACTCCACATCTGGTCCCCACTCTGATTTCGTCAGTGCTCCCTCTCCTTTCCTGTTCCCTCTCTTCAAGTGCTTCCTCTGTCTGATCTATTTCCCCTTCTGCTGAAGAACATCAACAACTCAGGCTCTAATAGCAACAATTAATAAATGTGAACTAATGATACTGCAAAGCTTCTGCAGGGCAAAGAACACTGTCAGCAGAATAAAATGACAGTCTACAGATTGGGAAAATATCTTCACCAACCCTACACATGGCAAAGAACTAACATACAAAAAATATTATGAACTCAAGAAATTAAACATCCGCAAGCCAAATAATCAAAATTAAAAAAAGAGGTACAGATAATTTTCAATAGAGGAATAAAATGTTGAGAATGAGATGAGCACAAACACTCACTCATATATGCATCTTTACAGTATTTGGAAAGTGACCAGCTGCTTTAGCCTCATACCACCTAACTCCCTCATCTTGACCTTAACTACATTTAGCAGTTTAATATCCTGCATTCACAGGGCAGTCACAACCCTATGCATCTCATATTACATGTGTTTCCCAGTCCAACATGCCAACAAAATATCAATATCCATAAAATAAATTAAAAATTCATGACATGTTGGAAACATGATAATTATAGTATTAAATGTGACTAGATGAAAAAAAGTCAAATCAAAAGCAAATAAGCTAATATTAACAAAATCTGATATGTGTCTTGCCTACAAAAGACAGAGCAAGACTCAAAGAAAATGGCAGGTGGTGATTAAAAGTATGTGGAAACTTGATAGGCTGTGATGGTTTATTCTGATCCACTTGAGATGTGATCATCTCTTAAGGGCATTAGACTTCTTATGCTTCTTCCTCCAAATAGAGGCTGTATCATTGGTCCTCCTAAACTCTGACCTTGTTGTTCCAACTATGTAAAACCAACATGGGACTATGTAGTCTCTTACTGTGAAGTCAATATACCAAACCTGGCCTACTAATGCTTCTGTATTCCCCAAAGAAACTTGATGATTTATGCAAGTATCAATGGCAAGAGTTGAAAATTTTATTGTAATTTCAGGAATACTTATCTTTAAGACATAACAGATGCATAGAAGTATTTTTATGACAACAATATGAACCTATCACAAGCACATAAATTAAGATGCTAGTTGATAAAGATTTTATTTTTAAAAACTAGCAGATGTTGGAGATAATTCATTACAAGTAGCTCAAATTCGATATTCCATCTTAAGAAATTTACATAAAGATTAAGTAGAATCATTATCACATAAGGCATAAAAACTGGGACTGACGGGAGAGATGCTTCAGTAGGTAGGTGGATATTGTGTTTACAGAGGATTGAAGTTCAAAATTTGATTTCCAACCTCCAAGTCAGCAGTATACACAGATAATTTTTTCTTAATCTCATAGAAGATATAGTAAATCAAGAATATACCACATATGCGTGCAAATATCTATACAATATTAGAAAAAATATACTTCTCAATAATACACAAGATAGCATAAATATTTACATTACAATGCACATAAATACATCTTGTTAATTTGTAATAATGGATATAGCATAAATATGTGTGCATACTAAATCAAAATAGATTGGAAATCAATAACGAGTAGTTATGAGAAGAAATGGGCATTTAAAACACATCCATTTCAAAGAAGATAATACTAACTCCTATTAACAAAGCTAATCAGATGTATTAACAACCTGAAGAATACTTACAATGCATATAAAATACAACTGGCACATTTACTATAATTAGCAATTGCGTTCTAAAAGTCATATGATATATCCTATTTAAAATGTTATGGAAAAGATGACTATTCATAATGTCATACATCCTCATTTCAAAAAATTTCATGGTGCTACGACATAAAAAAATATGTTATGATGTATGAATAAGCACTAGTATATAATTATAAATATATATATACTGTATATATATAAGTATATATAGTATATAATTATAAATAAATTGGATTCTAGAACCAATACCCTACACATATGATTACTTATTTTTTGCCCATAGTGTTTGAAAAATGTACATACTGTCCTGTCTCAGCTGGTGCTGGAAAATGTACATAATCCAAGTGTTAGTTAAAGCAATGCAATTCTATAGAAAAAAAGACAAAATGCCACATATGTAGTAAAAAGCCTAACACAAAATGCTGTATGCCTATTATATAATTTAATTAATAATATTCACCTAGCAGATATTTAGATTTAGATAGTTGACTCACACTTAAAGGGCAGTTGAGTGGCTAAAGGAGAACGGATTTATCATGAAGAAGAGCTTTTAAAACAAATGAGAAAAAAAAACTTGAAAAATAATATTATTGTGGTATTCATATGCAAAAATCTCTGGTTAATGTGGTTTAAAACATTGATATTATGAAATAAAGAATATATCTCAAACATACTTCAATATGTCATTGAAGGGTATTATATACTTTAAACTTTATTTTCATAAATTAGAACAAAATATCATTCAAACAGAGTATATAATGAGGACAAAAATGCAGGTTTCATGAATGGTACTAAAAAGGTCTTTTTAATTTTACCTATCTGTTACTAAGAAAGAGAAAATAGAATCATCAATTTGACCAATGGTTTAAAAGAAACCAATGAAAGTGGAACAGTGTATATGGTAGGATATTGAAAAGCATTCAAATGGAACATTACTTGCTTAATGGATGTAATTTTAGGAGTACAATCACAATTGTACAACTACTAAAACAAATTTTTAGCTTTTCTGAGAAAATTCTTAGTGTGTTAGATGGGCTCAAGATTGTATTTTGATATATAAGAGACTGTTAGAAACTTGACATCAAGGTTTGCATGTTGTCTTTTTAATCACTTACTTTTTCTTTTATTGAATGTTTATGATTTACATAACATCACCAAAATCCCTCTCCTCCCCCTAGTAAAATAAAACCAAGTGACAAACAAAAAATCTTGTCACAGAAACTGTAGTGTATCACGCAGTATAGCCTTTTGTCCACATATGTTTATTTTCAAATGTTCACTGCTATGAGTCGTAGATCGGATTACATACCTACACTATCTTTACTGGATCCTCACTATGACTGCGGTTGGATATCCCATTGTTGCTGAAGTCAAAGAGATGCTTAATCTTTGAATCTGCAGGTCTGGCCCCTTCATGTATTCCAGAAGGTCATACATGGGATAGATGTTGGAGTGAGGTTCACTCAGAGACCTGGATCAGGGCCCACTCCAGCATCATCATGGCAGGGCCAGATCTCTAATGTCCTCAGGGCAGGGCCAAGTCTCCTGCTTCCATGTCATCATGTCAGGGCCTGCTCTCCTGCTCCCATGTCCTCAGGGCAGGGCCCACTCTTCTGCTCCTATGCCATCATGGCAAGGCTGGCTCTCCTGCTCCCATATCATCATGGCAGGGCCAGATCACCCTGCTCTCATGTCCTCAGGACAGGGCCCACTCTCCTGCTCCCTTGTCATCATGGCAGGGCCGGCTCACCCACTCCGATGTCATTAGGGCAAGGCCGACTCACCTGCTCCTTGGCCTCAATGCATGGCCAGCTCTCCAGCTCCTGTGTCCTCAAGGCGGGCCATCTCTCAGGCTCCCACGTCCCCAGGGCTGGCTCACCTGCTCCCATGTACTAAGGGCCAGCTCTCCTGTTCTTGTGTCCTCAGGGTCAGCTCTCCTATTTCCATGTCCTCAGAGCCAGCTCTGCTGCTCCAGTTCAATTCAGCAGATTGTTGCTGTCTGTCAAGGCCTGGATGGCCTCTTAATCCTGTGGGTACTGGATCTTGTGGGCCATCAAGCAGGTGGTAAGTGGAGGCCCCTCAAAGTCCTCCTTTTGTTGCTCACAGAAACCATTGATGTTGGACCAGCTCAGCTTCTTGTCCCAGGGAACTTGGGGCTTTATTGATTCATGCCTCCAGATTCTCTGGTTCCAATTTGAGCTCCATCCTCCTTGGGCTCCCACCTTGGTGCTGCCCCTAGTATCCACATCTGCATGATCCAGCTCTCAGCACTGAGCATGGCCCTGGCCTGTGAGAGGAAGTCTGTGAGGCCTGAGGTGTGGGCAGTGTTGTCCTCGCTTGGGTTTGACATGAACAGCGCCCGCTCCTTGAAAGCCATCTCTTTGGCCCACACTGGACCAGGCCGCAAACTGAAAAGCAGCAACAGTGGCCAGGGGTCCCTGGGAGCTCACTTGAAGGTGGTCTCATGGTCCTGCAGTGGGAAGGCATGGATGATCCACATGACAGGACTCTTTCTTTCTGGGAAATACCAGCGCTCCGTTTTGAAGCTCTCAATATGACCCTTTGGTGGCTGTGCAGTTACTGCTATTCCCTGGATGAGACAGTGTGCAATCGATGCCATCTTAGATGATCTCACTTGGGTATTTCTAATACATTGTGCTGTTTCCTCCAATCAGGCTGCTCTCTGGGGTGAACATTTCTGTGTAGCTCTGGAACACAATCATTCACCTCAGAATGGATTGAGTACCTCATCTTTTGAACCCTGTGGACCTGCACCCTGCCTCTGCGCAGACCCTCGCCCACTGCATGGACCCCTTACCCTAATCAGTTTTTAAACAAATACATTGTTTTGATATTTTGTTTGCTTCTGACTTCTGTTTGTTCTAATTTTGTTTTGTTTTGATTATTTCTTCTTTTAACAATGGCTCAAGAATACAAGAATGTATGCATATTCAAGCAATCCAATTTTCTTTACTTTCTTTTTCTGGTTCCTTTTTATTAAAAGCACTGGGTATTTATTATACTAACACCCTGCAACTAAATTAACTTACTCCTCTACCCTAAAAATGTCCAATTTGAAGAGATCACTTCATATCTACATATGTCATAGGTGAATTTTTCTTCCCTGTGATCTTGCATCACTTTTTGTGACCATGATCAGGTTAAGGAAAATATGGCAAAGTAGAACTCTGCATGTTTTAGTAAGGTTAGGAGTCATTTAATAAGGATAAAATATAATGAGTTAGCAGCATGGACCAACTGTAGTTATTGATGCAATTATTGATGAGATAAAAGTTAAAAAATGTGAGTGATTTGTAAAAAGAGGAATTTTCAAAATTCTTATGTTGAACATGGAGAGATTAGCATTAGAATTCATTCTTGTGGCTATTAAAAAATCGAACAGTGAACATGCAACAATCCAGTAGCCATGTGAAAATAAACTATGTAACTCATTTGAAATAAGAGTTCAGACTAGCTAACTGATGTAAGCATTCTAAGACTCTATGAAAACAAGAGTGACAATTTGGGCTTAAATGATAATATTTGGGATGACAGTGAAGGAGATTTTAATTCTCTAAATTTCTATGAATGTGTAAAAATGTATAGTTAATGAGTATGCTTGAATAAATGAGTTTTAACACTCAGAAACAAAATTTACATTAGGGTCAGCTATGGATAGCTACTCATTTATTTATATAAACTTAACCTGTAAAGGTACATAATATCATATCTGCTCATTTTCTGTAATCATCAATAAAAATACAATTTATATACCATGTGCTATTGCATTATCAGACACAAAAAAATATCTTCTGAGTGGTTTATAAGGATAGTATGTATGACTCCCTAAACAATATAGAATATCAGTATAGCCCATTGATGCCTCTCTGGGGTAGGTGTGTACCCCTATTGTTGAAAAATCACTTGCTAAGGACATAGGAATGAGATGATTTGATCTGCTTATGACCTGAAAGCTCTTGTGGTCTACCTTTGACACTATCAGAATATACTATACAAGAAGCTACCAATGCAGGAAAACAATAAAACAAATATACCCAGTTGGTGCAATTATGGGCAATGAAAATAAGAAGCATAGCAAGATATCTATAAAGATGCATTAAATGGCACTCATATGTTAGTGGTACTCATTAGGAGAAAAAAAAATGTGTCCTGGTACTAGAAACTTAGCCATCTTTCTGGAGATTATCAGTTATGTACCTTAGAAAGGATCTACTACCATCACTTTGGGAGATCAACATAATATATTAAAATACATTATAAATCATATAGCCACAGATAAATCTAACTACCACTCCTCATTAAAGAATCTTCTTTGCAGCAAATAGAGAGCACCACATGAAACAGCATCTGAATACAATTTAGAAATCAAGAGATCATAAAAATTGAATTCAGAAAGCAGTAACTTTTTAAATTTCCCCATGACTTTCTTATTTTGTTTTTTGTTGGTTAAGTTCTTATGTAAATTTTTTATTAATATATTCAGATTATAACTCAATTGTTATCACATCACTTGTATCCTCCCGTTTCTCCTTCCCTCCCTCTTTCACTCGATTCCCCTCTGCTTGGTCTATGACTGAGGGGGATCTCCTCCCCCTCTATATGGTCATAGGCTACCAAGTCTCATCTTGGTAGCCTGCTTACTCTTTCTTTGAGTGCACTCAGGCCTCCCCACCCAGAGGCGGGGGTTAAATATGGGGCACCAGAGTTCATTTACTTAAAAAAAAGCAATGCATGCATGGATGTATATTCATGTTTGTTTTTTAAATGAAAATACATATGTGCATATTACTGTGCATCACATGTACACATTTATGTATATACATTCATATGCACATGTACACACAGTCACACACACACACACACACACACACACACACACACACACACACACAC
>OU015747.1:102328746-102373965 GCA_907169655.1 Acomys percivali
GAGAGAGAGAGAGAGAGAGAGAGAGAGAGAGAGAGAGAGAGAGAGAGCAACAATGATAACCAAAGAAGAAGAACGTGAGGGTTTCATGGGAAAGTACCTATGAGGGGCTGGAGGAAGAAACATGTTGATAGTTCAGATAAAAATATTTCTGTCTCAATAAAAAAAAGCATATAAATCACAGAAAATCAACAAATAATATACTGTTTTTCAGGATATGTGATAGAGCATTTTAATTTGAGAGTAACAGATAAAGAGAAATACATTAAAATTTTTAAATGAGAATTTTTCTAATAGCCAAATACAAACTCAGTTTCTGTCCCACTGTGATTACAATTCAGTGAGGTTGTGTGTAGCTCCCTAAAGTCATAACCTCTATAAAGTACAGAAAAACTAATGTCCTGACTGGATTTCCTCATGGAAGGATCTTGAGGTATGATATAAATAATTTTTAATGTTAATTAATTGTAGGAAAATGTGTGTGTTCATGTGTGTGTATGCATGCACGCATTTGTAGCATGACATTTATAGATTCACAACAAAGACAGAAGAATAATATAGTATTTGATGTACTATGTGGTTAAGCTGCAATTTATAGCAGACTAGGTATTTTAAATGCATTTGTGAGTTGTAGTATCGTTAAGTTATGAAGTTATATAAAAATAACATCATTGTGTTTTTACCCTGATATCCTGATATCTAGGCATTTTTAGAAATATTTGGTTCTTGCCATTGATATCTTGTTGTGTCTTTATTGCATGAAAGTTCAAATTTTTGTTTCCCCTCTAATTATTAGGAGAGTATGGTAGTTCTGAGGTGCCTAGTATGGAATTATTCTGTGATCCTGTCAGGTATACCCACTGAAGTCCCAGGGAAAATCTGTTTATACGTTTTTGAAGCTGACACTAGGGAGTGGGGATGGACTAGAAGGATGAGAGTGAGAGGGTTCACAGGAGAGAGGAAACTTGGTTCTGTTTCCAGATTCTGCTGAGACCTCTGGCCATGGGGGTGAAAAGGAAAGAGTGATGGGGTGGTCTGCTAAAAAGCTGGGAATTAAACTAGAGAACTAGATAGAAAAAGCCCATAATTTAGGAAACAAGAGTGGAGCGTTCACTTCAAGTCTGTTTTCATTGGCCTATCTGAATGAGGTGAACTGTTAAAAAAATACAGAAAACGAAGGTGAAAGTGTATAACACTTCACAAGTATTGTAGAGGAATTTTGATCAAGTAACAGCTGCCCTGGCAAACGCTTGCATCAAAAACCTTCTGGGTCTATGCGATCTGGCTAGAGTGCAGATATGCTCTGGATTACAGTATGATCTGGCTGGAATACAGACATGTCCTTGGTAAACACATTTAATCTCAAAGAAGGAAGGTAGAAGCTTACTATATAGAAGAGGATATCCATGTTTGAAAGTGATGTCTAATCGAGAGACAGACAGAATGACAAATCAGATGATTTGAGTCATGATAGGGTACACCCAACGCTCATAAGAACATGAGAAGAAAGAGAAGCTGTGATAAGACTAACACAGAGAGATGGAGATATTTTACTGAGAGTTTCTTACAGGGACAGTTTTACAGTGACAGAGAGAAAAAGTTAGACACAGGTGAAGACGAAATGACTGAGTATGAGAAAGAGCCATAAAATGAAAGCATATTCCCAGAATTACTTTCAGGCCAGTGAGGAATTCAATCAGAATCCAAGAAAAGCAAGTTTGAATGAGTCAGTTTGGAGTGCAGTTTGGGCAAGATCATCTCAGTTAAACCACCCAGAAAGAGCTAGAAAGGCTTGGAAATAGTTTTCACCTCATCCCCTCATCCCTCATCTAAGTAAATGAAAACAACATGTACAAATTATTTTATAACAAGGTCATTCAACTTCTGTGGACTATTACCTAAGAAGTATATTACGCAATCAGTCCAGACATCTTGGTACTGAGTTGAAATACTAGCATACAGAAGATTGAGTTATGGGAATCTACAGCTTGAGAATTCCCTGAGCTAAATAGTGAAACAGTGTCAAACAAACAAATATCCATATCCATTGGATTCTGAGAACTCAACAAAAGCTTTTAGTCTGAATTCTTGGGAGTCCAGAGTAATTGAAACTGAGGTTATGTAGAAAGATCAGGCAAAAGAGTTGAAGATAATTTTGTTAAGAGACATTTTCAGGAAGAACTATACTGTTATACAATGAAAAGTTGAAGTCTGTATATGCCTGGAACTGAGGCAATTATTTAAATAATCTGTTACAACTTTGTTGATAGAATTTGTGAGTACAGAGTCTACAAAGAACAATTTCTATATAGTTCTGAAATCAAAACACTGTGAAATTTTCTTTTGAAAACTTAGGGGCCTTTACACATATACTTTATGTAATAACATTTTATTTTTCTTTCTTTCTTTCTTTTTCTTTACTAAGAAGAAGAAATAGAAGAGAGTTACAATGTCCATGCAGTAAAAGATTTTTTATTATTTCCTTCTGGTTTCTAAGACCAAAGTTTTTATTTCTTAATGGACAAGTGTCTAAGGACACACAAAAATATTATGTAATTTCCCCCAAAAGGGACCCATATTGTTTCTATGAAAGTCTATAGGACAGTGTGTCTGGGGTGGTGGTGCTGGAAGTGGTGTTGGTCTGTATCAGTTGGTACCCAGATTTCCCTTTCTAAAGATTGAGGAACTTGTTTGTACACCACACTAGAATTTTTCCTAGAAGAATACATTCCCTGATTACTCTAGACTACCCGAGTGTGACAACACAGGTGCGATGACCCAAGTAATTAATATCCTCAAGAGAGAAAATGAAAGAACATATAATTGAAAGTCAGGACACAGTGGTCTAAAGGGGTCAGGCTTAGTCTACAGGACATGACTGCACCGTCAGTACCACTGTTACAGCTCCCTGTTGTTTTCTTCTGTTGAGATTTATCTATGTCTTCACTAGATATAATCAACATAATAATGATTACTGAGGACAGACTATTTAACAAACAAAATTAATTAGAATTATTTTGAACTCAATTTTTGTATACAAAATGCATATCTTCATGTTTACTGTTGAATTTCATCTTGTGATAATACCCGATAGCTATACCTCCTAATTTCTCAAGTCAAGTATTGTACCTATTTTACACTAATGTTATGGAATAACTGACTCCTAGGACACCAATTTACTAATCCCTCCATAATTCAGCAATTTCTATGATTAAATATTTTATCATTTATTGTGGTATATACAGATGAAATCTATGAATTCTGATCTCATAGCAGCTTATTCCAACATGTATCAGAGAGATGTATGCCCATAATAAAGAAGAAATTATGTCCCTTTCAGAAAAACAATTACTTTTTCCCTTTTGTGTGCTGTCATTATGAGCTATGGTAATATTTATAAGAGGCCATTGTCTTAGAGTCACTCCTGATGTAGACCCATAACAGACTAGGCGAAATACCAAATTGAAGTCACATGATAAAGTTTCACAGCATCAAGCTGGAACTATTCTGTTTATCTGGCTTTCAGAGAAATCTGGATTAAAGAGATGGAGGCCAAACTTCTAACACTGGGTAGTTTCAATTCTCGGTAGTATCCTTCTCTCAGAATCCTGACAGGAAAATGTATCAAAAAAAGTATTAATCAATGGCATAAGTAAAATCTTATTATTCTATTTTCCTTCTTATAATTTAGAGAAAAATAATTTTGACATGACAAATTTACTTTGCATATTTTCATTGTGTTTATTTTTAATCAGCTAGCTTTGGAATATAATCTTGGTTTTCTAAGCAAGCGTCATAGTATACACTTTTGGGTTACCCAGTGTTGTGCTGTCCCCCAATATAAAGTAACGTATTTTATTGATATTTTGTTTAGTTCCTGGTTTTGTTTCAGATTATTTTCTAACAATCATAATCATAATAAAAAGAACGAAGCATGGAGTGAAAGCATGAATTTGTACAGCTAGAGAGGTGGAGAAGGTCTTGAGGAGTTGAGTTTTATATAAAATAAAAGAAGTAGATAATGTAAGAAACAGAAAAGGAAAATAGAACAAAGATCTCCAGAAACTCTTAATATTTTATTTTTTTAATTACCAAATGTCAACTAAAGTGTCCACATATAAATCCCTGAGAATAAATCCAACCTATATCTAAAAATTGTTATTACAAGTGATGCATCATTACTTTGAATAACAAATATAATTAAGTTAGGAAGTCATTACTTGATACGAAACATTTAATGAGAAGAAACAACAAGAAAATATTCATTACCAAAATCTTGACAATTAGAGAATACAATACTATGTTTAAGAAAGAAAAACCACAGGCAATAATAAAAAATGGCTACTGAAGAAAAAGTAAGAAAATACAAATATATGTGCACATTTGAATACTTGTTTGAAGAATTCAGTTTCAAAGACTGATTAAAATATAACATATATAACTCTGTATATGACCTCAATGAAATAGTTGACTTTTATAAAAAATAGTTTGATCATTTAAAGATATATGTTATAGAATTTACTCATGAATTGACAGAACAATTTGGATTTCTCTCTGTAATGCTTTAAATAAAACTAAAAACTAGAGAAAGAAAAACATAAAACACAATAATACAAAAATTGATTTAAAAAAGTGATTATATAGTTATTTCTTTAAAACATCTTCTTTTATGTCTTTTCAAGTTTTTATAGCTTGCATTACCTTATGGTTATAAGATAAACATTGCAATTCCTGTCCAAAATTTGAGTGACTTTTTTTTTTTCAGAAATTTTCTTGAATCTGTAAATCAAGTTGCAATCCTAGTAAGTTTTCTGTTTAGAAGCACAGGTAATCTTTCCATTTATGTTGACTATGGGGTATATTTCTACTTGTAATTAATACAGTATTTTTGTCACTTACTATTACCACCCTATGTTTATATGATGCTTTTTAGTTTTCCAATTTTCTACTTATTTTGTTTAATTCATTACAAAATATTTTATTCTTTTAGTTTCTGTTGAGTTGTTTTTGAGGTTGTTTATTCCTAGATTATAATTGGTTTTAGTACTTTAGTATTTTAATCATGTGCTCTGAAATAATTTTAAATTTGCTAACTCTAACTTGCATGTGAGTATATATTCCTTTGTAATTACAAAATACAAACGAACACTGATGACAAACTACAAATAGCTTTATAACTTCCTTTTGATGTATATGAATTTGTATCTGTTCTCCCTAGCTAGAACCTCCACTAAATTACAGTTAGAAATGTCACTGCTGTCTATCCTGTCCTTTCACCAAACTTTAGGAGGAATGTTTTCTATTTTCTACCATGAAATATACTGCTTTATATAGATTTTTATATTGATTTCATTCGTCAGGATAAGAAGAGGCTAGCGTTGGGATTCTTTTATTTTTATCACTAGTAACCATTACATTATAATTGACTATGTTTTCATTTAAACAATGACAGAAATTTAGAACATTTTCACATGGTATATTATTAGTTATTTTTCATAAATATAATATGCATATTCTTAAAAATAAAATATTAGAAAGTAGAAAATTAAGAGATAATTTGCTAGGTACAGTGGTACATACTTAATGTTCAGCATTCAGGAGAAGAATATTGCAAGCTGGGCTACATGGAGGACACAGGTAAGTCTGTTCTAAAATAGGGAAATTCTTATGGGAAGAGAAACGAGTGAAAAGTTAAAGACAGAGATGTGAATGAACAAAGTCATTGAACAGAGCCAATGTCTTTAATAGCCAAACAACGAAAATTACAGCCACAGGAGATATCAGCTCATGCCTTGTGATTGTGTTCATGGTAAGATATGTGTTCACATCTGTGACTTTTAATGGCTCAACAAGTTTTCATGTGTGTGGATACTTAGGATCTGAAACTATGCATGTGCAATCATCTGGTGTCAAGCACCTTTGTTGCAAATCAAGTATGAATCTGAAAAATACCAAGCCAAAAAACCCACCAGGCGTGGTGGCACACACCTTTAATCCCAGCACTAGAGAGGCAGAGGCATGTGGATCTCTGTAAATTCGAGTCCAGCCTGATCTACAACATGAGTCCAGGAAAGCAAAGGCTGCCCAAGGAAACACTATCTTGAAACAAACAAACAAATAAACGAATTATGTGTCTGTATAAAAAGTATCTCTTAATATATCACCATCAGAGAGGCATCCCCTGGCATCTGATAGAAGTAGATGCAGAGATCTACAGCCAAATATTAGGACACACTCAGGAAATCCTGGAGAGAAAGCAGGAGAAAAGATTGTACAAGCCAGAGGGGGCAAGGACATCAAGGAAACATAGACCACAGAATCAACTAAACTGTGATTACAAGGGCTAACAGAGACTGAAGCAACAATTATGGAGCTTTCATGGGTCTATGTTTGGCCTGCCACATACATGTTGTGATTATTTAGTTCTTGTGAGACTCCTAACAGTGGAAATAGGGGTGTCTCTGACTCTTTTGCTTGTTCTCTTTTCCTCTTACTGGGTTGATATGAGGGTTTGTGGCTAGTGTCTTAGTGTATCTTTTTATTCATTGTTTAATTGATATCTCTGTGAGGCCTGCTCTTTTCCAAAGGAAACAAAGGAGTGGATCTGCAGGAGAGGGAAGGGTAAGGGATAGAACTGGGAGGAATGGAGGGAGGGTAGATACGGTCAGTGTGAACTGTATAAGGGAATACTAAAGAAAACAGAAAAATAGCAGGTACTGGTGGGGCACACCTGTAATCTAAGCACAGCATAGGCAGGTTGACGTCTGTCAGTTTGAAACCAACCTGGTCTCCAAAGGAAATCCAGGACAGCCAAGGCTACACAGAAAATTCCTGTCATGAAAATCCAGAAAGAAGGAAAAAATAATGAGAGAAAAAGGGTTTTACATATCTACATGCTTATTTTATTCTTAAAAATCAACTTTACATCATTAGCTCGAATATTCAACAAAGTCTCTAAGGAAGAAAGTTATCACTTTATAAAAATGATAGCATTGCAATAAGAACATAGAGGCAGCCAAGTCTGTTCTTGTCATGGGGTTAGAGAATGGGGAGTTGTAACTGTTAAAATGTAGAAGGTTTCAGGGCATGATTTTAAGTAGTAAACTTTGAACACAAACTTCAATTAGGATAACATCAGTTTAATATCAAAACGTTGCTGGCAAGATATCCCTGCAGATGCACTTGTTCTCATACTGAATTTCACTTCTTTTGTTTTGATCCTGTTGTTTTATAATGCATAATGGATGATCTTTAAACAAAGTTGAGGTTTTTAAACATTCTTTTGTGATAGTTACTATTGAGCATGGGAACCCTTCTCTTGTAAATCCCTAGCTTTGTATTTTATCCACTTTGATTCAGACAATTTTCTTAACTTCTAAGGTTTAGGTATGACTGATAGGCACTGCTCCAGGAGCAGTAACAGGCATTGATGCTGCTTTATGAGATGTGCTAAAAATGTTTTTGAGTTTTCTAACAACCTAGCACACGGACTTTAGGAAGCTCTTAGAGTCTTACCTCAGAAGTAGGAAGAGCTTTTTGCTCTTGAATTCTATGTATGTCTCAACTGCACACAGGGATCATTGCACTTATCATAAAAAGCAACCAAAATAAGATTGATATTAAGAAACTAGGGAGAAGGATAGTCTACTGTAAGAATAACTGAAAAAAAAATTAAGGTGCCTTAATGTGCTTTTATGTGTTGAGCTTTTGGGAAAGACTCTCAGGCCAAAGGTATCACTAAATGTTTCAAATGAAATATATTTAAAATCTAGCCTCAATGTACAAAACAAAGATAAAGTAAAAGAAACATTAAAATAAAAAAGAAATATTAAAATAATATCAACATTTTCTTTTTCAAATATGATCTTTTAGGTGTAATTTTTAAGACCCTTATTTTGACTGCACTCAGACACTAGAGTCAAAGCTGTTAGAAAAAGCTGAGTTTTCAACGTACAGAAAATCATACTTCTGGATTCTCACTAAACAAATATTTTTATCTCTCAGTCCTTAAACACTAATTTATAGACCAGCACAGAATTGTTCAATCCTCTTGATTCTTTAAGGTTTCTTTAGTATCCATGACATCATAAAAGCTCTTGAAAATTGAAGTGAAACTTTTATAATGTTTACAATAAAGTGGTATCCAACAGTGTCATTATAGAAGGATACTCTGTTCTTAGTTATACAACACAGTAAATTATTTTTCTTGAGACAGTGTCTTAGTAGTCTGTATTGGCTTTGAACTAGTTGGGTAGTTCAGGATGACCTTGAACTCTTATTCTTCCAACCCCATCTATCAAATTCTAGAATTAAAACTCTTTGAGTCACCAGATAAGTAAATTTTAACATGCATGATATATGGGAAATGTATAAAATATGATAATGCCTATACCTAGAATCGAGGTTTGAAAATTCCCTTGAGTCTTAACATAAGAGACTTTTTCCATCCTTTGTAGTCAATCATTTTCCATAACTTTTCCAAATTTTAGAGTTAATCATTTTAGCATAAAATTAAGAGAAAAAAACATAATCAGATTCCACAAACTATAATTAACATTTAATTATATTTTTAAAATGTTTGAGGTGTTTTAAATTATATCTAAATGTTTTTAGTATCTCAAAAGAGTAGAGCTAAATCCTTTTATTTTCTTAAAATGATAGAGATCTGTGTGATTTTGATATTATATGAACCAAGCTGCCTGTCTGTATAAAACCTAATAAGTGTTATCTCAAACTTTTAAATATATGTGTACCTGTTCACAATAAATATTAAAACTAATAAACAAAAGACCTGTAGGAGAAAATGCCAAATAAAATATCTGCAAGAAAAATCTGCAAGAAAAAGATTTTGTCTTGCGCTTGACAAATACTCCGGGGCATGGCACCTGATCTAATATGTGGTTGATACACTGTTACACTTCATTAGAAAAAAAAATGGCCAGCATGTATCCATTGCAAAAAGCTTCTTTGTTGGGAGTAGATTCCTCATGTCGGTTTCTCTGTCTCAGCACTGAGACCTATCTAGCTTTAACCATTGCAGCTCCCATGCATACTGTCCCATCCACCTTGATTTATATGTACAGCAGTTCTGTTATATCTGGAAAAAAAATATTTTCTTAGAGTCACCCATTACCTCTGGCCCTCAGAATCTCGCACTGTCTCTACCACATATACACATGAGCCTTGAGGAAAGGGGTTTGGTGGAGAAATCCCTTATAGGACAGACTGTTACAAAGTCTCACAATCTTTGCACTTTGTCTGGTTATGGGTCTCTGTGTTAATTCCTATCTACTACAAAAAGAACCTTGTAGAATGAGTGTTCCGCTGACATCAGCCAATTGAGACAGCATTATGTCACTCATAGTCATCTTATGTCTGTGTTCTCTTAGCAGAATCATAATATTATGTGCTTTTCCCTAGGCCCATGTCCTGTCTAGTCACGGGTTCTTGGCAACTTTAGCTCTGTTAGGTGTGGGTTTCCTCTCATAGAGTGGATCTTAAATTCATTAAAAATGTGGTTGGTTACCATGGGAGTTTCAAAGAGAATGGATCCCATGGTAGACTCATATATTTGAATTCGTAGACATCAGGGAGTGGGCTGCTTAGGATAGACTAAAAGCTGTGGCCTTGTAAAAGAACTGTGAAACTGGAGAGGTTGGCTTCCAGGTTTCAAAACACCAAGCTACTGTCTATCTCTACTTGCTGCCTGTGGATCCTTCTGCCACCATGATAATTGAAATGATAAAAGTGTAAACAAGACCCAATTAAATGCTTTCTTTTATAAAGGTGATTGTGGTCATGGTGTCTCTTCACAGCAGTAACACGTGTGCCACTTTCCTGCTAGTGTATCTTGCAGGCAGGTCCCTGCTGTAGGTAACAGGATGATACTGATCCCCACCTTTCTTCTTTGTTAGTATGCAAAGTACCTTCTGACACTATGAACTTTATTTAGCAGGGACTAAGATTCTATTTGAGCACCAGCACGGTTTCTTCATGTTAATTGACATAAGTAAATGTTGTTTTTAGTTAGTGGGCTATACCATAAGGTTCTGGAGAGTAACCCAAAGCCTTCAAAATCATCTATGGTATTTGGAGATTTTATGGGATCCTTCAAGCCAATAACTTAACAAGAGTTAACTCTTTTCTGATAGTGTAATTTTTCTCTGATAACTACTTGGAGCATTTACCCTTATTATATGGTGATTCCACATAGATTACACACAAACACACACACACACACACACACACACACACACACACACACACACACACACACATACCTTAAGAAGCTTCTAGAGTTGTAGCTTTCTACATTTATTCCCAAAGTCCTTTAGTATTTGTTATTCCTCCTTATGGTCCCTCCTTTGTTCTTCTTTCCATTTTCCCTTCCAATTTCACCATTTTATTCTTTTCTTCTCTATTACTATGTAACACTTTATTCTATTTCCTTTTCCTTTTGAGATTTTTATGGTCCACTCCTCAAGTTCCTTACCACTCATCAAAAATCTGTGCTTAATTAAATATATATATATATATATATATATATATATATATGGATTTTTTTTTTTAGACTGAGATGAGAATTTCCAAGAGTAATGGTAAGATTTTACGAGATGCTGGATTGAAAGCAGAAACCAAGAATCTTTGGACCCAAAGAATTTTGCACAAAATAAATGTCTTAATTGATATTTTGTTTCTTTTTATGGTGAGAAAAATGAGTCTTAACTTCATATAATTACTGAAATTCAAACAGATACTAACTTCATTATATTTTATTTGATGTGTTGGTTATATTAGATATATATATATATTATTTTTATTCTTGAATACAAGTTTTAAATTTTGAAAAAATTACTTTTAATTTATTTTTGAGACTGCAATATATAATTTTCACTTCCTTTTCTTCCCTCCAAATCCTCCCATAAATCACTTTTTGCTCTCCTTAATGAGCTCAATAAACTCTTCTATTTTCTTCTCTTTTTTCTTCTGAAAACCAAAATCATTGCCCTCTTTTTCATAATTACTATTTCTTATATATATGTAAAAAAGCATACTATATTTTTTACAATTTTTAAATATCTTTAGTAAATGGAGATTAGTAACTATGTAAACTAGCATAGACAAATTTCTATGCTCATTGCTTGACCAAAGTCAATAGTTACCATAACCTACAAACTTTCAGAAGAAAAAAATTATGATGAGTAAGTCTACAAAAGGGACTCTTGAAAAATTTTAGATAATTAAGAATCATTCAAAATGTGCCAAATAAATATGATATTCTCTAAAAAGAATAGAAGTATTTTCCCATAAAATAATATGCCTTATTATTTATAGGAGTAATGGTAAATACAAATGATAATAAGACCAAAGAACTATTCAAAATCACTTTTTATTATAAGTGAGAGAATTATTAGGACTCTACTTTTCAGATGCAAAGAATTTATTTCTAGGGAAAATATATATTTGAGAATGGTGTTGATTAAATAAGTTATAAAACATGATTGAACACAGTTTCCTTAGTGCATATCTTCTTAAATCCAGATTGTGAAAGAAATACTTGTATATACACTTTCTTTAGTGGGATATGACTTTCTCATGTACTCTGGTGCCTCACATTTGACTATGTCCCCTGGAGGGGGAGACCTGGTGGCACTTAGAGGAAGGACAGCAGGTCACCAAGAAGAGACTTGATACCCTATGAGCATATACAGGGGAGGTAATCCCCCTCAGGAACAGTCATAGGGGAGGGGAATAAGGGGAAAATGGGAGGGAGGGAAGAATGGGAGGATACAAGGGATGGGATAACCATTGAGATGTAACAAGAATAACTTAATTAAATAAAAATAAATAAATAAATATGTCTTATAAAAAATACTTAGTTCAATGGGGCTGAAATCCTTGGTCCTCTGTAGAGAAAAGTTAGTATTAAATCATCCATAGTACTCTGAAAGATTGATCCTAGGAATATACAGAATTTGAGAAATATAACCCCAATACATTTTTTGCATATGAGTTGCTATCTTAGGGTAATACAATGAGCCAATGAGTATTTTATCAGGAATTTCATATCCCAAGAACATGGAAGAACCTTTGTCAGTACTTCACTGTTGAAACTTTTATGACTTAGCATTAACATGAAGGAGCATTGCTAATCTGTTCTGGGTTTTTCATACCCTTGAAAATACATGTAGCCATAACTGAGAACACTGTAAGTGTAGAAAGGAAAGAAAGGAGAAGAGAAGGTGAAGTTTGGCATTTTTATAGAGATATTAGTGGTTGCTGATTATTGTTTTTGTCTTATACACAGGAAACATCTCTAGGAATGTGGGGAAAACTATATTTACACCTTATTTAAATAAAAGAAATGTTCATTTTACAGCTGTGCTTGTTTGACAAAATAGCTGACAAATGCACACTGTTTATTTGAAAGTTTCAAATTACATAAATGGAAATCTATAAAAATGAATAGGTATTCTCATATGTAATTATCATCAGTGATAGAAAAAGAATGATTGTTCTTGATGCTATTTAAAAATGGATATTGTGTTTAAATTCTTAATTTCTTATGATAACAAATAAAAGGGATTAAAATTATTAAAATTTGATCATTTCTTTCCACAAATTGGAAATGTAAATATACATTGCTCTTAGAGCAATTAATGATGTTATAGGCAAGGGAAATATCCTATGTGACTTAACAAAGACAGTAAGATATTCTGTTAAGAAATATGATGCTGGATAGAAAATTGGGAGTTCAAATTATTTTCACAAAATAGAAGAAATTTTTGCCAGTTTTTTGACTATCAAAGGATTATGGCCAATTCTTTCAGTTTTTATGCTCAATTTGTTTAATCTCTGTAAATAAATCTTAACTAATCCCATTTGTCTGTCAAGACCACAGCCAAGAAATTTTAAAGTTTCATTGTCTACCATATGTTACTACAAAAAGTTTTCCAGAAGGAGATTAGAATTTTGAGATCAAGTCTTATCTCTCCATATGTGAGAACATCTGCTCTGCTTTAATGACAGCCAATGCCAATGCTAACTGTTTATTCCGGTTTTCAAAACCTCATAGAACATTAATAAGAGAAATATTTCATCTAATCTATTCAAATGTGTTCTAAAACAGATCTTGAAAAAAGTAGAATGTCCTGTGTTAGGCAAGTTTCAAACCCACCACGAAAAGTGTGTTAAATGCATAGCCCATTTAATTGTACTATATTGTTTCATGAAAATTCATTAGGCATCACCATCTCTTAGTGATATCACATTCCTTTAATATGATGCTAATCTGAACATATAATAGTGACTATAAAAATATGTATATATATGTATATATGCACTATATATATATATTAAAGACAGGTAGACATGTACTGTAAAAGATTACACATATTCACCCTTTATAAATCAGTAGAGCATATTAAACAAGAAAGCCTTGGGTAAAAGAGGAATAGTACTTAATATTTAGTATGCAGCTAACTAAATATGTAATTATTAAACTCCTTACTCAACATTTTGATGACAAAGTGTAGAATTAATTTTATTTGAAATATAAAGTGCAGATTAATTATCTTATATGTTTCCTTTAATCCTATAGAAACAAGAGTGTATGCATATCATAAACTGTACAGGTTCCATATGTTAATTTTGTAATTAATTATTGAATATGAAAAATATATAGTTTATTGTTCTGTACTCCCATGCTGTATTTAGTGCTATTGTATTTATGTGGGCAACTTAAACATATCTTATTTATATGCTGTCTTCACCAGGATTATATGTCAATATAATTTTAAGTATTAAAACAAAATACATAAGTCCTCATTTATTTACTCCCAGTCTCCCTTTCTCTAAGTAACATATTTTAAAGAACCTTAAAGGATATCTATAAATAGTGTTTGTGCTTGTGTGTATGTATGTGTGTGTGTGTGTGTTTACTTACATGTGTGTGAACTCTTTGATATGAGATTTTTTCTTTACTAAAATAACATTTACATCTTCAATAATTATATTTATTATCTGTTATTTTATAAATTATATTTGTCATAGTATAGGCATATCTTGTGATTTTGAGAGTTTATTATCCAAAATGAGTTTATTATACTGTATAAGATAATGCTTTTTATATAGTGCATCCCTTAAACTAATAGATGAACTATAATCCTAATGCTACTATGTGTTATTTTAGTTAAATTTCTAACTTGAATTCAGTTATTGCGACATAATCAAGAATGACTTTCTTCAGAATTTGAAGATATATTAATATTTTACTTCAATTTTCAGTTTAATTATTGTTTATGGGTTATATAACATATTTTCGTTGTTTTAAAATTTATGCTTTTATTTTTAATTTTTTATTTGGTTTGATCAAAGCTCAACAGATAAGATATTAATTATTTCTTTAAAACTTTATTGGCCACTGTACTCAATTAATTCTGGGCAATTCCAGAAACTCTTAGTGCAAAATTTACTTGCAGGTTTCTGTTCATTGTTCTTAGTAAAATCAAAGCTTCATTATCTGTATTTTATTATATATATACACATTTATATGTACATATATGTGTGTATATATATATAACTTTAACTTTTTAAAATCCTTTCTTTAGATACACTAATGAGAATCTGCAATTCAGCTTCTCTTATTTTTATTCTACTACATTTTAACTGCTACCTGTTGATTTATGCATAGGGCTTTTATTTGTACGTGTGCCTTGAGGTAGGTATGTGTACATGTGGGAAGGTGTTCACTGAAGTCAGTGGAGGGTTTCATATCTCCTGAAACCAGAGGTAGAGAGTTTGTGAATCTCGGGATATAGGTGTTTCCTAGGAATATACCTCAGAACCTCTGCAGGAGTAGCTAATATTCTTAACCACTGAGCAATCTCTCTAGCCTGAACTATTCTTTGTTATTTTACATATTTATTTACATTTTATTTTACTTCCCACAGTTAAATCAGTTTTCATAAAACAATATTATTTTTATTATGATTTACTTTAATAACATGTGTAATCATGGAGTTTTTCATGCATAGACTTCACAAATTTCTGATTTTTAATTTGAGAGAGAAACATTATCACATTTATATTGCTATAAGAGAAAAATACATAAATCATGCCACCACTGAATCTAATATCTGTTCACTATTGGAGAGTCACCATCCTCCTTTCCACTGCATCTACTCTGTAACAATGAATTACTTTTTTACTTTTTCAGGAATCAACATTTGTTTTGAATGTCATTCCGCAGATTATGTTAGCTCTATCATCCTGAGTTTTTTTTTTTTTTTTTTTTTTTATAAAAAGAGAGATTAAAAACAGAGAAAGTCCATTAAATTGGGTCAGTAGGGAGAAAGGAAAGACCTGGGAGGAGTAGAGAAAGGGAACTCTTAATATTTTCAGGTTTTTAATTTTTCCTAACAATTCTTTTATAGTCACAGATATTTGAAATACTTCTTTGATATTTTAAACATAAAATTAATGTATTTAAAATGTATTTTAATAAAGTGTATATTGTATTCTAGAATTTATTTTAATACTTTATTTATAACAATACTTTTATTTAACATAATTTCCATTCTGCATCACATGCTGTCTTTGTTTTTTTTTTTTATACTGATTTTAACATGTAATTGTACTCATTACTTCTGGGATTCTTTCCTGCCCCAATTGTTACTTTCCATACTGTTTTCATATTTTTATCATATATGCTTTGAATTAAGTTTCAAAAAACACTTCAGTCTCTCTGTTGTTTTTCTTTCTTTTAGCAAAACATGAAATATATATTTCTACTTAAAAGAAGAAGAGCCTCTTTCAGCTGAGTCCCGAAGCAATTCCTGTCATTGCATCTGGCATAACAATTGACAAAGAAACTATAATTGCAGACATTGCAGGGTGGAATACCATTCCATTTTCACAGAGAACACAGAGAAAGGCCACTTTTAATAATATTTCCCACTCTCAGAAGGCCAGCCAAGGCTTTCTTTGGAGCCATGATAGGAAAATTGGCTTCATGAAAGCCCTTTAGTCCACATATAAAGCCAACTTTCTCTCTCTCAGAGGACTGGGAGAAGAATGGGCCTGCACAGGTGTCATGTGGTGCATACACTTAGGTAAAATAAACAAACATGTAGGCTCACATAGGGAATGATATTCCACACTGGGGTTAATCACAGACTAGGCTAGTCATCCTCCTTAATTCTTTGGAGGAAGTGTCAAAAATTAATTGATAAAATATAAAATTTACTGAAAATTTCCCAATGACTTAATGGTGAAAGGAATTTCAATAAATCATGACATGAAATAATTTTATAAATTGCACAATTTAAAATTATTTGTTAATAAAACTTAATAATTACAGATAATTGTAATAAGAAGTATATCCAAATGGTAATTAATATAAGTTAGTTATGTTACATAAGTGTATTTATAAATATGCTGTTTTGTAATTAAACAGATAGGAAACAATTTGATAACTTTTAATTACAGTTTTATCATGTACAAGGCAATGTGAATAACATTAAGATTACTATATAGACTAAATATTTCAAATGTATTTATTCATTACTTTGTATATTTAAACATATATATGTGCATATGTGAATATTCATGTTATATTGGCAAAATATGCCACTTATTCTATTTTTTTATAATTAATCAAAATTTTCAGTTATTGTTTCTTGAGAAATATATAAAATTATATGTATAAATAATAATTGACTTTATTTTCTCTCATGAGAATTTTAAATTTGATTGACTTAATTATCTATCCACATTATAATGATAAACATATAAACAAGAAAGAAATATTTCTTTTAACAATGGAAGATTTTAACCCATATCCTTTCTTCAGATTACTTTCATAAGAAGCAACTTCCATCGGACTCTATTCTTCTAAACTTTCTCATAATTGTATTCACATGACCAATAGCCACAAAAGAAGGAAGATTTCTTTGACTCATATTGACTCATAGTTTGAAGCTGTATAGCCCATATGGCAGGTTAGGAGTGGCAGGGTTTATGATGACTGGAAGGTGTGATAATACTGTTTCCATTTTAGTGGAACAAGATCCAGAATTGGAACAGGGAGCAGAGGCAGGTTCTGCAGGATCTCAGACTCCTACCTCCACCAGCACTTCACAAAATTTCTATAGGCTCCCAAATAGTCCTACAGTTTAATATCATGTGTTCAAAGAAGTGTGGATATTTCATATTTCAAAAATCAAATTTAAACCTTCCTTTCTTCAGTTCACTACAACCTGATAAAGCAATGTCTATTCAATACAAGTGCAAAAGTCACCAAAGACTGGACAGTTTCAACATTGGTCGAAATTTCAAGATGTCTCCTGATACTCTCCCAGTCTCTTAACTATGAGCTTTTTTATGATCAAAGACAGTACAACAAACAATGGAACAAGGTGAACATGCTTATTGTATTGTGTGAGAGATAAGTCTAGGTTCATAGAACTACATATTTCTCTGTGTACAGTTTGGCCAAAGACCCATTTGTTGAAGATGGTATATTTTTCCAACGTGTCTTTATCCTTATTTTCTAGAGATTAAATGATTATAAGGAATGAACTTTTATCAGTGTCCAAAAATTCTACTCCATCTATCAATGTCTGTTTTTATGTCAGTATCATGCTGCTTTCATTACTGTAGTTCTGAAAAGTGTGTAGTGTTGTCTACATTCCAGATGGATCAAACAGACCTTGAAGGTCTTTAGATGCAATCTCTTGCCTGAGCAGCCATCTTGCTGGATTAAAATTCTTCTTCATGCTGTTCTAGTTCAGCTCATGTTTATACAGTCATGATAATAAGGCTCTATGAGGGTAGATCCTGACATATGTAGAAGAGACAACCTCACCAAAAACTCTCTCATCTTATGGCTCTTACAAATCTTTCTACTTCCTCCTCTGTAGTCTTCCCTGAATCTTAGTACTAGAGTTGTTCTGTAGATGTATTTATTAGGACTAGTCTTCAATACTTTGCATTTTGATTGGTTGTGGTTTTCAGCCATACTCTCTGTTGAAAATATTTCTTGACTAAATGTTAGAACTATACTTATCTGTGAGTGTCAGATCAAATATTTAAGAGTACACAAGAAATTATGCTAATTTAGTAAAGTGTTTGCTTTTCTTATCTAAGACCTGTGACTTCACTAGCTTTGGGTAGTCAGAGGGTTTTTGGTATTATTATTGTGCAAGTCATACATATAATTAGGTAAAATTGGTTAAACCAAGGTATAAATTCCTTTTTCTTCTCCACCCTTGATCATAGAATAATTTTGAGTTCTGTTCATGAACCATGACTACATTGATGATAAATTTGTCCTTTATTTGCAACATTCTTTATTGTTCATTTCTTTCACTCATCACACTGTAGGTAAATACTTATGTGTTACTCATATTCTTGGCACCTTACAAAGTACTTTAACAATTGACAGTGGTTTTCAAAAAAGCAGGTCAACAACCTTTGTATTTTGCTGTGTGTCACTTGGAACTGTCTCTAAAATTATGCCAAATACAAAAAACATAGCCAACCTTCCAGGGCCAGTGAAACCATACATCTTGGAGTACAGCCTACAACCACAATTTTATTATTTATATTAATTTATTATTTTTCTATTTCTTTTATTTTCTTTTTGGTTTTTCAAGACAGGATTCCTCTGTTTAGCCTTAGCTGTCTGGGACTTGCTTTGCAAACCAGGCTGGCCTCAAACTCCCTATCTTAATTACACAAATTGTGCTTGACTTAAATTCCATTCCTCTGGAGATTAGAGACCTTATATTGTCATGGACCTCAAATAAGAGGCCATTGTGAGCTATATGCAACCATGTGCTGGGATTTGAATTAAGCCCCTCAAACCCACACCCTCTGCAAAAGCGTGATATACTTTTAAGCTCTCATCTACCCTTCTATTCTGAGTATACTCAGAGAAACATGCTTACATTAGCATACGTGCATGCCTATGACTTCATTAGTAATTGTACGAAATTAGGAATTTGGGGAATGAAAAGTACATTATCTCAATAAGGGGATAATTATTCTTCCCACTTCTCTAGCGTAGTCTGAGGAGTGACCACTACGAAGTGATCAGTACACCCACTTTATAGCCCTCTCCTGTCTGTCTTCCTGGTCTCTCCCTCTACCCTTATGCCCGCTCCCCTCCTCAGATTAGGGGATACCCCCTACCAACCCACTGGAGCACATCAAGTTTCATCAGGACTGAGCATATCTTCTTCCACTGCGGCCTGGTGAGACAGCCTTGTCAGGTATAAATGATCAAAAAGCAAGCAACAGAGAGTATTCTGTGTTTGCTTGCTATCTTTAACATTTATTTTATTTAGAATTGGATCACTTATAGTGAGTTTGGATGCTCATTTGTATTCTTTCCAGAAGACCTGATGGCTCCTGTTTGTTAACAACTTTTTAAACTACTACAAACGATGCATGTAATGCATTCAGTTTATTGAGTTTTGAAATGACTTATCTTACATTGTTCATGGAGAAATAGAATTCAATAATAGAAAACTAAAAATATGCCTCCGAAATCTCAGAATGAAAGAGAGGATATTGTATTTCCTTTTGCTCATATTAACATTCTTAAGAAGTAAAGCTCCTTTTCCAAAGTATAGATTCTTATTTTGATAAATGTTAAAATCAAATTCAAACCGGCATGTGAGCATGCACATACACTTGTACGTTGATTTCTTTAGAAAAAAAAAAACCAGTATCTTAGATAGGTATTGACTATAATGGATTTGAAACCAAGTTATAACTGACAACATTAATATTTGATGTTTAAATAATCAAAAGGGTTTGTGAGTTTTGTATTAAATAGAAAAAACAGATAGTTACATATTATAAAAAATATTAAAGAAGGTAGGGAGATATTTGACTTGGTAATGTGACCTGAAGGCCAGCCTGATCTACAGAGCAAGTCCAGGATAGCCGGGGCTATTACACAAAGAAACTCTGTCTCAAAAACAAAACTACCAAAACAATGAATGAAAAAAAATATCCTGAAGTTTCCACTACCCTACAAGTAATTCCCCAAGTCCAGTCATCTCTCCACATTCTAACTCTACACTGACTCTCGCACACCTGATTTCCAGACTCCTTTCTCTACCTGCCCACATCAACACCTGTAATATCTATTCTATTTCCCCCTTCCAAGGAGTTTCATGAATTCTCCTAGACTCCTCTTCTTTACCTAACCTCACCAAGTCAATGAATTATACCTTGGATATCATTTACTTAATGGGTAATGTCCTCTTATAAGTGAATACATACCATATTCATGTTTCTGTGTCTGGGTTATCTCACTCAGGATTATTTTTCTAGTTCTTGAAAATATCGTGATATCATTCATTTTTAACAAATGAATAATATTCCATTGTATAAATGTACCACATCTTCTTTATCCATTTTTTTGTTGAGAGACATATGGATTGTATTCAGATTCTGGCTAATATGAATGAAGACACTTTGAATATAGTTGAGGAACTGTCCTTGTAGTATACTCAAGCATCTTTTGAGTATATGCCCAAAAGTGGTATAGCTGGATCCAGAGGTAGATTGATTTTCAATTTTCTGGAGAACCAGCATATTGATTTCCAAACTGGCTGTACAAGTTTCTTCTCCCATGAGCAATGGAGAAGTGCTTTCCTTGCTCCACATTTTCACCAGCATAAACTTGTTGGCTCTGTTTCTTAACAATTAAACTTTATTATACAACCCAACTAGCTTACATAAGAAGGAAAAAAGGTTAAAGGGACAAAAGAGTGAACCTTCCGGTATCCGTTCCACGGGATGAGTCCTTAGGTGTCTCTCTGGCCCGCGTGATAGTCCAGCCTGTTCGCTTTCTCCACAAGCTCTCAAAACCCCTGGCTGAATCTGTTGTTTTTCTCTTCCCCAACTGCCTGAATCACATGGGAAGGGCGGTCTCCTTCTCCTGTTGAGGGTCCATTAGGAAAACAATAGCCCAGGTGGGGTTCCCAGGTATGCTTCCTGAATTCCAGGTCCAGGATGGCTCCTCTCAGTCTATCACAAGGTATTCATGGGGTGCCCCAAGGGTAAAGCCCGCCAAGACTGCTTCCACCTGTGACAAAGCTTAATCTTTCCCACATAAACTGTCACATGTGTTTTAATTTTAGCCATTCTGACAGGGGTAAGATGGCATCCAAAAATAGTTTTGATTTGAATTTCCAGATGGCAAAGGATGGTGAATATCTTTTCCTCAGCCATTTCAGTATCTTCTGTTAGAGTTCTTTGTTTAGATCTGTTTTACTTTTTTTTATTGTACTATTTCTTAATACCTAATTTCTTGAGTTGTTTATTTCATTTGAATATTATTCCTCTCTCAGACATGGAGTTTGTAAATGTCTTTCTTAATTCTGTAGGCTGACACTTTGTTCTATTGACTGTGTTCTTTGCCTTTCCAAGATTTTCACTTTCATGATGTCCTATTTACTAATTGTCAATCTTAGTGCCTTCACTATAGGTGTTCTGTTCAGAAAGACTTTTCCTGGGCTAATGCATTCAAGGCTACAACCCAATTTCTGTTCCATTAACTTTAGTGTATCTGGTCTATGTTGAGGACTTTGATCCACTTGGACAAGTTTTGTGCAAGGTGATTTTCATTCCTCTCCTTGCAGACATCCATCTTGACCAGCACCATTTTTGAAGATGCTATCTTTTTCCTGTGTATTTCTGGCTTTTTTAAAAATAAAAACTCAGGTATCCATATGCATTTGGATTTATGTAAAAATAACTATTATTCTCCTGGCTCAAGTGTTATCTAAGAGGATAACTGCCTACTTCTGCTAACCAAGGCCTCCCACTGGAAGCTTCTGGTCTCCATAAAATCTAACCTAGGACTAGAATGTTTTAGCCTCTGAGACGTTCTGCTTAATAAGTTCACTCTTGCTTGTTCTTTCCGAGCTCAGGGATGGCTGATTCAACTCAACTGTGCTGGCTTCTCCCAGTTGATTTATGCAATCTGGCCTCTCCTTTGGCCAGGAATTGCTCTGCTTGGACAAACAAACAAACAAACAAACAAGAAACCTCAGAAATCTACTCTAATCTTCTGGTTTCTTCTAATGTTCTGTCTTGTTCTGTCTTCACCTGAATTCTCCCACTGCAACCCATCTCTATATTATTGTCCTGGTAAAACTGCTTTCCTCTCTGTAAATCTGCCTTGTATGTAGCTTCTCTTTCCTCTCCCATCCAGTGAGTTGGGCAAATCCTATTCTGTCAAATCTTTTCTAATTATCACCTTTCTGCCACTCAAATAGACATCTCTTTCAAACATGTTTGTTTCTTTCTACAAACTAACTTTACCTCCATTTCGGATTAAAAGTGTGCAGTGCCATGCCCAGACCTCAGCTTTTCTTTGTCAAGTACTTGCTCTATTCCTTGCTGTCCTTGAACTCAGATCTGTTTGCCTCTGTCTCCTAGATTAACGGCATGTTTGTATTCCAACCTGATCACCCAGACCTAGAAGACCTTTGGATGTGATCTCTTACCAGAACAGCCATGTTTTGAATTCACATGTTTTCTACAGATTTGTATCTGGGATTTTAATTGGATTCCATTGTTCAACACACGGTTTTTTCTAGTACCATGACATTTTTATTACTATAGCTCTCTATTACAACTTGAAGAAAATATTACTGATTTTAAAAATTAATAAAATAATTCCAAATTATATTTTGTTATACTCATAGAGCAGTGCCTTATCTAGTCTTGTCAGAGAGGCTGCCTTTAGCAGCACATGGGAACTGACATAGAGACCCACAGCCAGACATTATATAGAAAGACACAAAGTGTCTCCTTTATATCTCTCCCCTCTGAGATCAGGAAATCCATAAAAGTGGAAGCAGAAACATTAGTAGATCTAGAGGAATAGAGCATATCAGAAGAACAAGGCTCTCTGAATCAATCAAGCATGGTGGTTAGAACTCACAGAGACTGAAGCAGCAAGCACAGAGCCCACAGGGTTTTGCACCGCTTCCCCTGCACATATATTATAGATATTATATTAACTTACTAATTTTAGGTGACTCCTGACTGTGAGAACAAGTGGGTTCCTGGATTTTGTGACTGCTCTAGGGACTTTTTTCCTCCTCTTCAGTTGCCATAGCCATTTTTGATATGATATTTTCTCTTCATCTTATTATATTTTGTGTGTTTGGTTTTTATACCTTATAGGCATGTTTTTTTTTTTTTTTTTTAAGAATAGACAGAAAGGGAGAGTAGGTGATATGGGGAGTAAATGGGAGGAAAAGGTGTGGGGTGGAAACTGTAATCAGAATATGTATGAAAATAACCTGTTTTCAATAAGTGAAAACAGACAAAACAAAAAAACTCCCCTCTAATATGTATATAATTTACATCTCCTCCTTTCCTGAATCTCTGCCAAACTGCATCTTTCCATAATATCATAATGAGCAGCCTTAATTTGTATGTATTTTTTTACTAGCTAATGATATTGTGTTTCTATAGTAACCTTTTTAAATAAGGTGTGCTCTACCTAACAAATTCTTCAACTCTTTTTGGGCATGATATAGTTTCTCATATCTAGTGAAATTCTCTAGCATATAGGAATTAAAATACTTCAGCAAACACAACTCTGTTTCAATTTTATTTCCCAAAAGCATCCAGAAGGAAGCTGTTATTCTTACAACATTGCTTTGAGCTGTTTTCTTTTCCTTCAGTGTATCTTGCTTTGTGATTTCTATGTGACACTAGAGCAAGTAAGAAGGGATCAAAAATGCAAAAAACAAATGTCTACATAGTTCTAGGACTCTATTTTCCAAAACAATATTTTATAGGTCAGACATAAAGTAAAAGAAAGTTGTTTCAATGTAATATTTTTATATTTACTCTGTCACTGAAAACGCTAAAAGATATGCTTTTTGTATATGGGAGAATTAGTTTAGTTTCAAAATATCAACACTGTGAAATACATAGGGAATAAGTAGAATAGACTTCAGGATGTTGCTGTCAAGGGTTTCAAGAGAGAAAGTATTAGGTTATGAAGGTTCTTATCTAGTTAATGGGTTGAATTATTGGTTGTTTTATAATATTATAGCATTACCCTGAGGTAGTGAGGCATAGCAGGTAGGACTGTCGGGTGCTCCTTGGGCCTCTGGGAAATGCCTTGATATATATTATTACTGATGATTTCCTCTTTTGTTCACTATTTCTTCTCTGAAATGAGGTAAAGAAACTACTTCTGCCATCATCATGTTCTGTCCAATTTTATGATTTTAAACAAATATGAACTACCCTCTCTGGGGTCATGAAGCAAAATAAACCTTTTGTTATTTATTTTGTGTTTGTTTACCACAGCTACTAGAAATGTAACTAATACTGAACATGTGGGCAAATTAATATTCACTTTCAAAGTAAGTATTGGCAATTGTATTACAAAATTATTTAATAATCACTGAAAAAACTTACATTAGTATTGGGATATCTCTTTTCTCACTTATGAGTAATCATTCTTATTAAGGATTTGAGTAGATACCAAGAGTTGTTTGTGTTGATTCTCTTCTGCATTGGCTTCTGGAGAATTCTTCAAAAATCGCAATGCTAAACTCTTAAAAACTCACTCTCCATGATGTTGGAGCATCATCTTCAACCTTCTGGCCCAATATATCTGACAGACAAATTTGTGAAGCAGGAACTATTGACGACTTGCTTACTCTCCTTTGGCAGAGTTTGGTCGTCTACTCTGCCTGCATCAAAGCTTGCCATTTTTTAGCAAAATTATCTCTGTCTTCTTCTCATTTGCAAAGCTACTAATCTGTTTTCCTCGTATACTTAGGAAATCAATTTTATTCCTTCTCATGTCTCTTATAGGGTTGAATACCAGATAGCTTAGTTTTGAAGTGAAGCTTAGTTGTTTAGTGGTTAAGATGTTTTTAGGTCTACATAGATGTTTTTAATTGATAATGATGAGATACAATAAATATTGACATACATTCAGAATTTAGATGCACCAAGATAGGAAAGATGTTTTCTTCAAAGCAGCCAAATACAGATAGCTAAAACACTAAGAATGTACCATTTATTTAAGTCATGATTGTGTCATAGTTCTTCTTCTTATAGGTATTTTATTGTATATATGTAATACATAACTATATATGTAAAAATTAAAAAATAATAAAAAACTCACTTTTTCAGGTTAATACAGTTGTTATAATCAGAAACCTTGTATATTTTGCAATATAGGTTGCCTTAAGTCTTCCTATCATCCATTTCTATCTTTCGGAGTAGCTTGAAGAGTATCGGTGTTAGTGCCCCCTTGAAGGACTGGTAGAATTCTGCACTGAAACCATCTGGCCCTGGGCGTTTTTTCATTGGGAGTCTATCAGTGATTGCTTCTATTTCTGTAGGGGAAATGGGGCTACTTAGATTGTTTATCTGTTCTTCACTCAATTTTGGCAAGTGAAATGGGGAGACCTGGTGGCACTCAGAGGAAGGATAGCAGGCTACCAAGAAGAGACTTGATACCCTATGAGCATATACAGGGAGGAAGTCCCCCTCAGTCACAGTCATAGGGGAGGGGAATAAGGGGAAAATGGGAGGGAAGGGAGGAGTGGGAGTATACAAGGGATGGGATAACAATCGAGATATAATATGAATAAATTAATGAAATAAAATTTAAAAAAAGTCTTCCTATCAAAATGAAAAAAATCTGTAAAATGAATTATAGTTATCAAAACCTAATGGATTTTTTTCACTTTCATTTCCTATGCAGGTCTGGAGAAAGAAGAAACTATCAAAAGATGGCTATTCCTCAATGCACATGAGAAGGCCTATGCCTTAATAAGATTTTATCTTTAAAATGTCCACCATTATTGGCTAATGTTATGATTCTTATAAGTCTCATAAGCCAGTTATTCAGAATAGGTGCCAAATTTTTTCCAAAATCATATTTAGAATGTATCCGAATCTCCAATTATAGCTACTAGAAATATCCCACTGGATGTAAAACATAAATCATGAGGAAATTATATTCAAGAGTAGTGTTGAAGCCCATTTAGAGCTGGAGATGTGCATAATCTACAGAGATTCCAGTAGATGCTATTCATGGACTTCTCAACTTAATCCTATTCTTTGTCTCAGGGATGTGCTTTGTCACAAAATCAAGTCAATGGTTGTCTATTTTCTCCCCTGCTGCACAGGTCAAGACATCATGGGAAAACCCCATTCCTTGATATCGTACTAACTTCTTGGGTATACTCATTATTGTCTGCAAAGTTTGATGCAGGCAATTTTAAGAAAAGAAATATCTATTATTGGAATACTGCCCAGCCGCAGTACAAATTGAAGGACAGTGAAAGATAACACTCAATTATATATTCTCTGTGGCATCATTGTCCCATAGATTGTCCATGCCACCCACAGCATACATAGTACTGGTGACAAGAGGATATCACATGAACATGGGAATCCTGAACACCCTCTACAAGCTCCTTCCCCCTCCATTATCCCTAGGTCAGTTTAGGGTGGATCCACCAGGCTGCATGTTTCCAAAATACTTATTTAAATACTTGTTTTCCCTAACAACTGATGCTTTTAACACAAAATTGATTAGAAGGACTTGAGAGAAATTAACAAAACTATGGGAAGTTTGGGTTCCCCAAAACAGGGCTACGCCGCATCTCAGCCATTCCTGACAATGTCCTTTGTGATCATGTCTCAGCCACTTCACCCAAAGTCGCTTTGTTAGCAAGAGTTATCAAACATTGATACTTTTAATCCCTCTGCACACTCAAGAACTTGAATGCTTTTCATTTTCAGTACCCACCATTAAAAGGGAGGAGCCAGCCTCAGGATGTAGCTAACAGGCCAACCCTTTGCCAGGAAGGCCACTGCTTTAAAACTTACTTAGGAAAAAGACTTAATATACATCCTCGTATGGCGAGATTCTTCCATCCGAACGAAAGATCAACTAATACCCTCCCTGTGTCTATCCCCTTAAAAAGTAGCCCCTCACAAAATACAGCTCATTTCACCTATGGCATTTTTGAAACAAAAATTTCTCTTACTTCAATATGTTCTCCTAAACCCACCTTTCTCTCAGGAGCACTGTATAGCTTAACCAATAAAGCCTCAGACCTTGTGTCTAAAGATTCTTGGTTCAGTTCTCTGATACCTTTCTTTTCCTTTAGGTTCTCAATGGGAGAAAGTGACTCCAAGTAGCCAGGCTACCTGCCTTATAAGACTTTCTCACCAAATGCTCAGGCCCCAAATAGCCAGGTTGTAGCCTGAATGTTTCTGCCATGCTTAGAGGCCACCCTGAAAGTTTTTTTTGATGTGACCCAGGACCCCAAATAGCCTGGATACCAGCCTAAATGCTAAAGAAAAGACACAGAGATGCTACCCTCTACAGAACAATACTTTTAACCCTAAAATTGTCTACAGATTGCAGCCAGTGGTAATACTCACGTATCTTGGATGCACCTCACAGGTTAGAGCTGCAGTAACAATTGAAGCCACCTTATCGTTCACATACTGTCAGTTTTGGATATATAATTAACATGAAGTTTTATTCCTCATCTACTTTAAGCAGGTATGATTCCCATCCCTTCTTCCTGCTTTCCTAACTACGACACAGGTGATTGCCCACTTAAAGGATGTCAGACCAGGATTGATGTCCTCTAACACCAACCCCTTGCTTTCTGCAGCACCCACAAATATTCCTGTGAAAATTCCAGCCAAGAGAAAAGACACCCATCTGGACTCCCAGGAAATCCTCCCTTTTCATTTTAATCAAATAGCTACCCTTTATTAGACCCTGCCCCTTCCCCTTTCTTCCAGGCCTGCACAATGCATTGCCAATCAGAGGGTCATTAGGTTAACCTGTGCATTACCTCCTTTTCTTAAATAACCTCCTACATAGATATCCAACTGTCAAGGATCTGCATCCCTTGTGATTACTTCACAGGCCTTTTCTACGGGAAGAGGAAACTACCATGAGCCAGCCAGAGACCTGCCTTTCCCTTTGGATCTGCCCAGACTACAACAGCAGCCACAGGCCAGACATGCCTAAGTGTGGACCTCCAACACAAGCTTAATCATGCAAGGCATCCATAGCCAGCAGCCACTTTCTTGTGGGGTCCTGCTCCAAAACAGAGGAGCTAGACCATTAACAGCCACACACGTGAAGACTTGCATACTATTAAAAAATGATTTACCTATATTGATGTATCATACTGTTTGTGATCATTGTTAATACCTTAAGTTTTTTTGTACAAACTTGCCTTTGATGTGTCAGCCCACTAAGCAGTTAAGTGGTTCAGTAGTCCCTTATGTTCCAGATCCCTACCTTGTGTTAGCTATCTGATCATGCTGTATTGTTTCAATGCTTGCACGCTGACTCATCTATATTTTAAAACGGCAAGTAAAATGTTACTAAGTTCACTGCCAGTCATGTTCTAGTTTAATACCAGTATCCATCTTACAAGCTGAAGACTATAGCACCTCTCCTTAATGGGGGTCTCACTCCACCTGATTTGGTAAACCCAGATTTTGTAAGTAGCTTCACATAGCCCTCAGGGAAGATCATAGACTCAACCCTTTCCTAAGGAACTTCACTAAGCATATGGAATTCCTAAAAGTACCTCATCCTATGCTGAGTAGATCCTAGCCTCCAGCAAATGACCTTTAACGGTATCTAGAAGTCATTCCCTCACACATAGGTTAATTGAGTACTGTTTCCTCCATCTTGTGGTGGGACACCTGCCATCTTACTTCATGTAAGTGAGCTACTGTACCACTGTATGTAGATTGAGTATCATGGCACCCTTAGCCCTAACGAAGCAGACACAGTCACCCTGAAAACCCCTCCCAACTGCCGAAGGTTTATAAACGAAGGCTTATTGGCTTGTGGTCCTGCTCCTGCTTCTGCTTGCTTGCGTGCTCTCCATTCCTCCACCATGACCATCTGAGACTCCATTTTTTCTAGGGGAAGGGGGCACTGCCACTGGAGGCCTGGTGGTCAGGCAGCAGTGGTGGAACGGCCTTCGCAGCTGCTAGGGCCTGCTCCAACACAAGTGATAGCTCAGTGGTGACCCCTCAGTGAAGCACCGCTCAACCTGCGTCTCACTGGACCTGCCTGCCAGCGGGTTTCAGACATGTGCCTGCTTCTGCGGCTGTGCTTGGTACAGCAGCTCAAACAAGGAGCTATAACGCTTGGTATTATCATGTTGCTATCTGAGACTTGCAGTCTCATTGTAGAAAGATCTAAATGTACAACCTCATTCACCAGAGAGGAGGGGATATGGCTTAGTACCCAGGCCGTGAGCCTTACCACAAACACTATAATCTTCCCATGAAAAGGGACCTTTGATCCTTTGAGCTTGAGGTTCACTGCTTCTCCTGAACTAAGCAGTGACTGGACTGACCAGAGTGATGTGTAACCCAGGCCACGATGCCAGACACAAAACCACGTTCACAGCTACAATCATTCTTCAGTTATATAATGTTTTTGTAAAGACAAGGAAACTAATAGAAAATATTTATTCCCTTGCCTTAATGTTACTCTCCTAAAACAACATTCTCAGGTTGAGAGAGGAATGAATAAACGTTGGATATCTAGACGTCTTTCAGGACACACTACTCCAAATTCCTCCATTTTCTTAGGGAGTCAATGATTTCCTTGCTACCTTACATCTCTAAATGTCCCTAAACATCAAGAAACAGAGTCCCAGGATCTCCTTCTCCATCTCTAGCACAACTTCTGTGTCATCCTAAGGGCTTCTCTCTCTTAAAGAAATATCTAGAGCACAATGAAAAGTTATGCAAGTAAAATTATCAGCAGTAGACAGCAGTATGCAAGGAAGAATTGGGTAGTTATTCCAAAGGTCCAAATAAATTTGTTACTGAATTCCAAATTTTAGCCTGAGCATTTGACCTGCTTTGAATAATTATTCATTACATTTTCATTCACCACCATAGTAAATGTACTAGTCTTTATGGAGAGGCCAACCAAGTATTTTCTAAAAACACAAACACATTAAACAGTCTTTTCCCCATCACCCAATTGTGGTTAAACTACCAAAGAAAAAATTGTCAGGACACAAGATCCCTATATGAGTTCATGAGAGGAATAAAAAGTCAATTACTAATTCAACAAATTATGGCAAAATCAGAGATCACCTCAGAAAATGATGAAAATCATGTATGTCTTATGGAAGGCTTCAAAAAGCCTTCTGTAAATGTAAGTATATTTGCCCTAAAACTCATGCATAAAGGGCCCATATTGGACAATATTTAATTTTTCAGTCAACCACCAATATGAGGAGAATGCAAGTATAGATGGACCCTCAAATCAAAGTGATCTAAACCAATTTATGGACTAGGGTTTCTCTATCTTTTAAAATCAGGACTGAAAAGGTAGAAAGGACCAAAGCACAGAAAGGAGACAAGGGACATTTATAGCACGCAACTTGAGAGTGCCATCATTAATTGAGAAATTCTACATAAAGACTCAAGAAAGAGCTTGTTTTAAATTTAATAAATCCACACATGAGACAAGTGACTAAAAAGATTGAGGGAAACAGACAAAAATGATGACTAGGGAATACTTAGTAGACCTACATTGAATAACTTAATATTTTTGTACCTCGGATGGATTCTGGATAACTCTGGATAAAACACAAAAGTGCACACAAGTGCAATCCTTACAGGTATGATAGTGACTTATTTTGTTGTATCAACATTAACATATTAACTGTTCTTTTAGCTCACAATGATTGTTAGAATGTAAGATCAAAGTGACCTATACCACCTTTAGCTTACAATTCTATGGGACTCTCTTCTACTGTGCATTTCTAGTAGTGTCCAGATGTTCAATTCCTCACCTGGTAAAGATCCAATGACCAGGTTGTACATTATCCAGATAATTGCACATCCATTCACAAAATTCCATACCTGAAAATAAATGACAATCTCTCATATTCATATAGAAATGATTCTTTCTGTTTTGGTAGAAAGACTACCAACCCAAACTGCATAGGTATCTATTACTACAAGTAAAATCCGTTACAGACCACAGTTGGGCGTGCTTAGGAGAATGGTATGGAAATTAGTTTCTTTTTTGTTTCCTTTTGTTTTTGTTGTTTGCCTATTTGCTCATTTGTTTACTGAAATCTGAAATTTCCTGAAAATTTTTAAGATTGCCCTCATTTGGTGGGCTATTCATACCTTCACATGCTGACCTGATATAATTTTATTAGCTTATTTCATAAGGAGAACTGTTACTGTTACTGCTTTTAAACATCAATGCCACTCTTAGCGGCCCCATCAAATTTTGGGGTTACATATGACACTAGTCTTGGCTCTGGACTTAACCATTGAGACAATACATCCATGGTGATTCCCTCTTTTCCTGCCACATACAGAGAAAAACATGTTGTTTTTGCAATGCCATGTGTTGGCGCCTCCTTAGATCCAAAGTTTAGGATTGAGTGATCCCATTAATCTGAGGTATCTATTCAAAAGATTTTTTAAGTCATCTTTTAACTGAATAAAGAATGTTGGCTGTCATTCTGAAATCTGTATTCCAAGTCCAGCAGAATCTATACATTCCAGACACAGACCTAAGGGTGGTTTAATATTTACCAGACCAACCTTACAGATAGATAGCCTATGTGTGGCTTGGGAGTCAGTTATTTTGTTCCTGGGTTGAGAAAATAGCCCAGGTAGGTTACTTTTGGGAGGGTGAGTGTGGGTTTTGCCTTTAACACTTTGTATCTCATTGAGGTAAGGAAGTTTAAAGTTGGGTAATTCTCCCTGAATTAAACCACACTATAGATAGTTTTCTTTCAATGGACCATTATTCACTGGGGACTCAGTCATCAAAATTCCTTTCTGCCAAAAAGTGAAAGAGATTTAACATCCTAGATGAAAAACAAACAAGCAAACAAATAAAAACTTGTGTAGAGATCCTTTCCAGGCCATATTTATTACAAAATACTGACTCTGGTTACTCACTTAATTATAATTGATCACTAAGTAATGAATGAAAATTAAATAAGATACTATTTCCTTTCCTTGCTCCCTCCTAATAATATTCCTGATATATCCAATGCAAACTTTCACTGGGGCAAGGCCACCAAAGTGGCAACCCAGATACCCCACATTAGGGTGACTATTGCTCTTCTTAGCACATGTGGGATGCTAAGAGGTGTTTACAAAGATAAGGCAGTAAAACTCTACGGAAATAGTCAAGAACCACTCCTTTGGTCACATACATTTTGGCAGCCTCAAAACTAGCCACAGAGAAGCAAGCTTGGAGATATGAAAGTTAGTCATTTTGCCTGGATCCCCCGTGTAGTTCTTAACAATTTTCAAAATAATCTCCCTTAAACTGATAGACAAACACAAAAGTATATCAGTATTCAAGGCCTCCAGTTCACAAAGCTTCTAGTAAATATGCAAATAAAAGGCTTATATAATACTAGAAATTGACCCTTTAGGAGAGGTAACTGTTCTCTTGAATATGAAACACCCAGATGGTTCTGTTAAGAAGAAAACCCTTCCCTAAGACAGACATTCTTATAAAGCATCAGCTTTTGTGTGTGTTGATCCTATTGAGAATACCTCTAAGTGGACTCCTTGGGGCAGATGGCCTGGCAACCTGAGAAAATTGGTTATGTATTCAACAACAATGTTCAAGAAAGACTGCCAAGAAGCTCAAAGAAACTGCACGTGCTCTAGCTCAGAGAGACTACACATGCTCTAGCTCAGACTTGCAATAAATCAGACCCCCTTATAAGATGAGTTACTGAATATTCAAGTCCTAAGATCTTCATATTGCCAGGGAGAAAGGAACCTGATCTTTCTTCAGAAAAGGCAGTTGTTTATATATATTTTTAAAAATTTGCTTTCCAACAAATATGAAATATGTCCTGCTAAAAACAAATTTTACTGAAAAACTGATTAAAATAATTTCTTTTAGCACTAGCCTGTAAAATTAGATACTATCAGGGTTCCTTTCACTGACCCCTCTCCCCCAAGTCTCTTGATTACTATTGACACCTCTTCTTATCAACAATCTGACATAATTTATCTCTTCCAGGGTCAAGCATGTCCAATTAATTGTGGGTTTCCATCAATACTAAACAGTGACATAAAATTCAATAGACCTTCTGGTTTTACTTATGGTACCATGGACAAAGCAAACACCATATAACTCTGTATCAGTGAACTGAAGAAAACATTCAAAGAAGAAGAAGAGAAAACAAATATAACTGACACTATTACTTCTTCATAGTTATGATTAGGAGGTAGTGATAATTTCATTCTGGAAAAGGCTTAACTTTCACACAATGAATAGGCTTATCAAAACTTTATGCTGTAACATACTCTCTGATCATTGTCTTTGTCTCCATCATCAGCCACATGACTTGCATCAAATGCTTTCTTCATTATCTTCCTGATTCTAATTTTCTTTCCTGGCTTTATTAACAGAGTCCATGTGGATTCTGCCATAGTGCAAATCTAATTTTGTTGTATTCACAGTTATAACTAAATATTTCTAACTTTTTGATCACAGACCTTTATTGTGACATATATGGTTTCTCACATTATTGACTACCACATATCAGTTTTTTTTACTTTCTCATAAAATATTTAAAATGTCATTTCAATACTTTATTATGTCAGTTGGAAAATGTCACATATTTTTATTGAATGGAATATTGCTTTATTAGTTGAATGAGTTCACAGTACTTATAATAATGAATAATAATATTATGCATATATGTTGGTTATCTCATTGATAACAGCTGGAGTGAAATTTATCTTATTCAGCAATCAAAATTATTTCTCAGGTAAGAATGAATATGAATGATAGGATAAAAATAATGTCTCTTTAGAATAATGGAAAACTAAAATTATTCTTCATGTTCAAATATTTTAGTCATTGACTCTACTACATATTATTTTTCCCTATCTTGTGTTCTTACGGTGTAAAAAATAATTATATTTTATATTTTATTCATTATAATTTATTCACATTACATCCTGATGGTTATTGCTTCCCTCTTATCTTCCCTTTACCCACCTCTGCTCCTCTTCTGCCCTATTGCCCTCCCACAGACCTCTATTGTGGGCCCCTCCTCCCTCACTGACTGCCCACAGGCTATTAGGTCTCACCAGGCAGCCTCAATTACCTTCTTCCATGTACCAGAAACACATCAAGAATGAGGAACTGGATCAGAAAAGCCACAACATTTTCCTATCATTTGTAATTACTGATTACAATTGATTAAAATTTTAAATTATATTTTTTACTTTAAGATTGCAAAAGGACACAGATCATGTCTTCACAAATTTCAACAGTTTATAATTGAAAAGTGTTTCCTACATTTTATTTCAGGTAGACTTTATTTTGTTGAGCAAAAAGATATTACAGCAAGTTTTCTTCTGAATTCAATCTATAAACATAAAAACTGTGTAAGAAATATCAACAAAGATGTGTCAATATTACAGAAATAGTAGTACTCTAACACACATGGATTTTGTTAAAAATATTTTTTTCTCCAAGTGACATCCAATATGGTGATTTATTTCTAACATCATTGATGCAGTCCATTAAAACGGCAATAATATTTATGGTTTCCTCATAAAACATCTGATATTTACATGCTATGATAGGCACTAATCATTTTATTCAATTAAATAGTATATTAAATAAATAGGGGTGTGTTGCATTGCCATGTTTTTAGGGAGGCTTTTATATTTTCACAGATTTGCTACAAGGTAACTTTAATTTGCTTCATGAAACTAACACAGTTGAATAGGAATAAATTAAATGTTTAAGTAATGATTTATGGGAATTTTGATGGTTTTTAGTTATAGATGATATATGAGGACAAGGAAATAGTAAATAAGAAATTTTGTTATTTTTGCCAGAAGAAAAATATTTCAAAATTGAGTGATTGAAGGGCAAAAAATAATCATAATAAACTTGAAAAAAACCAAAATATTAAGTAATAAGAACTCTCAGTTATGATAGAGAACTGGTTCAGAATGTATCTACATATTATATAAATCTGTTGCAATGTCAGACTGGAATACAGTATTACATATAATTACTACGTGTCAATATAAGGAAAAGAAGTCCATTGAATGATATGTAAAAGAGCCTGCATAAAACACACATAACCAGGAAACAGTAAAACAATCTGTAAAGGCAACTAATAATTTTTATTATGATGATGGCCAGTGATAAAGGTATTGCAATGTGTGGCATTGGGAGAGTGACTTTCTCTACTTTCTCCTTCAGGTTGAAACTATTTTTTTTTTTTTTTTTTGGTTTTTAGAGACAGGGTTTCTCTGTGTAGCCTTGACTGTCCTGGACTCATTTTGTAGTCCAGGCTGGCCTCAAACTCACAACGATCTGCCTGCCTCTGCCTCCTGAGTGCTGGGATTAAAGGTGTGCGCCACCACACCAGGCCAGGTTGAAACTATTATTCCTGGGTTTTTTATTTTATATTTTTACATATATATTTTTTATTATCATACATATATATACAATAAACTACCTATAGCAGGAAGACCCATGACACAATCAGGAATTATATAAATGTTACATTCACAGCCTTGAAGAAAACATATTTTCTGCCTTGGTGCTTCTAAAATTCTGAACGTAAATCAATATCTGTCATATCTTACCATTATCAACTTGAAACATCTGTCTAGACCTAAAAACATCTTAACCTCTAAATTACTTAAGCTTCACTGTAAAACAACTCCATCAGAAACTTAAGAAGGAATAAAATTAATTCCCTGAGTAAATAGGAAATGCAGGTTAGCAGCTTTCCAAATTAGAAGATGGCAGAGACAGCCAAAACCCTATAAATGTAACACTTAGATAATTCCTGATTGTTTTGTGGTTCTTCTTGCTGTAGATCGTTTAGTGTATATATGTGTAATCATATAAATGTATATGTAAAAACCTTTTAAATTTAAAAATCTTAAGATTTTAAAAGCGAAAAAGAGAGAGAGAAAGAAACAAACAAACAAACAAACAAAGAAACAAAGAAATGTTTAACTCTCATCACGCCCCAATTCAACAGGTTAAGCACATACGAATGTTGTAAGGAATTTACAATATGAGATAAAGGCTATAACTCCATAATATAATAATTTTCCAAAATGCTTTGGAGTCCCACATTAAGTCCATATTCCTCATTTAAAAAACAAACAAACAAAAACAACTTTGGGTTGGAATTTTCCTTCCAGTAACTTCGTCATTTTCATGGTCATTTGTATAGCTATTTCACAAGTTTGCATCATCTTCCCCAGGCAAAGTTAATTTATTAAAATATGAAATAATTATTTTTGTTTTTATTTTTAGATCATAATATAACATCATATCTTTTTCTCCTTTTGTTTGTCCAAATTCTCTCACATAGGCCTCTGGGCTCTCTTTTAAATTCCTGGCTTCTTTTTTTCATTAATTATTGTTAGGGACATATATGTTTACCCACATGTATTCCTAAATACATAAATACAACTTGTTCAGTCTATATAATCCGACTTGTATATATATTTTCATATGTTGGCATTTGATATTGAATAGCTGATTGTTGCACCTGTGTTTTTATAAATGCTTCTCATAATACAGCATCATGTACATTTTGTTCTATAACATCTTGCAGATACCAGAATCTCCAGGGCTGGATTGCTTTTTTTAATATGACATGATTTGAAGAAAATTCTGTGTTGAATCTTATATATTTAAAATAATTGCTAGTTTAATAATGAAACTAATAAAGTATAAAGGTAATACATTGTTGTGACATTGTTTTCTTTAGGGACTGATAATATTTCAATGTTTCCACATTGGAGTCATAAAAACTCAAACTTTTCCATTATAATTGGTTGAACTCACAGATGGGGAGTTCATCGATGAGGCAGAGAAATCTCAAGCTAAGTGTTGTCGTGTGTAGGTGTAGGAGGAGAGACCGCCAGAGAGTACTAGGTAGGAAATAAGAAGAAACAACTCTCTCATCTAGAAATGTTGTAAACGTCATTTGATATAAGGTATTTATTGCATGTATTGTCCTTGGTTGGTGTAGAAGATTGAGCAGACCTGCCTGGGTCTAGATCTGCCCATCATAATGGTCTTCTTGAAGGTTTTTAGGACCCTCTGGGTCCATCTATTTCCCCATTCTCCCATACTTCTCTCATTAGAGTACCAAAAGGAGGTCCCTGCATCTATTCCAAACTCCTGGTAAGTAAAAACTTTAAAGGGATATCCCTGTTGGGCTAGTGTCCAATTGTACGTGAGTATATACCATGTGAGTCTTTCTCATATGGATTAACTCACTCAGTATGATCATTTCTAGTTCCATCCATGTGCCCACAAATTTCAGGATTTCCTTGTTTTTAATAGCAGAGTAGTGTTCCATAGTGTAAATATACCACAGTTTCTTTATCCATTCTTCAACTGAGGGGCATTTAGATTGTATCCAGGTTCTGGCTATTAGGAAGAAGGCTACAATGAACATGGTTGAGCATATGTCCTTTGTGTGGTGGAGCATCTTCTGGGTATATTCCAAGAAGTGGAATACCTGGGTCATGAGGTAGCCCTAGTCCCAGTTTTCTGAGAAAGCATTAGATTGATTTCCAAAGTGGTTTTACTCCCATCAGCAATGAAAGAGTGTTCTGGCTTGGATACTGTCTCTTTGCCTTTCAGTTACTTTTGCTAATGGTTTGTCTAACTTTTTTAATTTCTCAAAGAACTAGCTCCTGGCTTGTAGATTCTTTTAAATGTTCTCTTTGATTCTAATTTATTGATTTCATCCCTGAGTTTGATAATTTCCAGATGTCTACTCCTCTTGGGTGTTTCTGCTTCTTTTTTTCCTAGGGCTTCTAGATGTGTCATTAAGTTGCTTACATGGGATGTTTCCAACTTCTTTATAAAGGCACTTAATGCTATGAAATTTCCTCTTAGCACTTCTTTCAATGTGTCCCTCAAATTTGGGCATGTTTTTCCTTCATTTTCATTGAATTTCAGGAAGTCCCTAATTCCTTTCTTTATTTCTTCCTTGACCCAGGTGTCACTATCTAGAGAATTGTTTCGTTTCCATGTGTGCGTAGGCTTTTGGATATTTCTGTTGTTGTTGAAGTCCAGCTTTAGACCATGGTGATCTCACAGGGTACCAAGTATTATTTCAATCTCCTTGAATCTACTGGGGCTTCCTTTGTGACCTACTATATAATTAATTTTGGAAAAGGTTCCATGGGGTTCTGAGAAGAAGGTATAATCCATTGTATTTGGGTGAAAAGTTATGTAGATATCTGTTAGATCCTTTTTATTCATGTTGTTGGTTATTGTCATTATTTCTCAGTTTAGTTTCTGTTTCAATGACCTATCCATTAGGGATAGTGCGGTATTGAGTCTCCAACTATTACTGTGTGGGGATCGGTGTGTGGTTTAAGCTTTGTTAATGGTTCTTTTACAAATGGGGGTCCCTTGTATTGGGAGCATAGATGTTCAGAATTGTGATGTCATCTTGATTGACTTTACCTTTGATAGAGGATGAGGTGTTCTTCTTCATCCTTTTTTATTAGTTTTTGTTGCAAGTCTATTTTATTATACATTAATATGGCTATACCAGCTTGCTTTTTGTGACTGTTTGGTTGGAATATCTTTTTGCAGACTTTTACCCTGAGATAATGTCTATCCTTGTGGCTGAGATGTGTTTCTTGAATGCAGAAGAATGTTGGATATTCCTTATGCATTCATTCAGTTAGCCTGTGTCTTTTTATTGGAGAATTGAGACAATGGGTATTGAGAGATGTTAATGACCAGTGACTGTTAAGTCCCTTGATATTGATGTTGGTGACAGTAGAGAGCCTGTATTGTTGTGATTTTATGATGGTGTAGTTATCTATTTCCCTTGTAATTTTGGTCATAGCTTGTCCCTTTGGGATGGAGTTTTCCTTCTAGTAACTTCTGTAAAGCCAGAGTTGTGGATAAGTACTGTTTTATCTGTTAATTTGTTTTATCATGGAATATCTTGTTTTCTCTGTTAATGGTTATTGATAGTTTCTCTGAGTATAGTAGTCTGGCCTGGCATCTGTGGTTTCTTAAGGTTTGCAGGACCTCTTTCCAGTCCCTTCTTGCTTTATGGTCTCTGCTGAGAAGTCAGGTATAATTCTGATCGGTTTGCCATTAAATGTTATTTGGCCCCTTTCCCTTGCTCCTTTGAATATTTTTTCTTTGTTCTGTATAGTTTGTGTTTTGATTATTATGTTGTGAGAAGTTTTTCTTTTCTGCTCTATTCTATTTGGTGTTCTGTAGGCCTCTTTTATGTTTATAAGCATCCTCTTCTTTAAATTGGGAAATTTTCTTCTATACTTTTGTTGAAAATATTTTTTGGGCCTTGGAATTGGGAGTATTCTCTTTCCTCAATGCCTATTATCCTCAGGTTTCATCTTTTCATGGTGTCATTCATTTCTTCGATGTTTTGTGCCAGGAATTTTTCAGATTTAGCATTTTCTTTGATGGTTGCTTCAAGATATAAGATTGTATTTTCTAGTCCAAAGATCCATTCCTCCATCTTTTGGATTCTGTTAGAGAAGCTGGCCTCTGTGTTCCTTGCTTTCTTCTCTAAGGTCTCTCATTCCTGTTTTTCTATTATCTGTGCCTTTATCATTGTTTCCATTTTCATCTTCAGATCTTGAAGTGTTTTATTGATTTCCTTCATCTGTTTGTATTTTCATGAATACTTCCAGTGCCACTCTATGGGCCTCTTTTATGTCTCCCACCTGTTTGGCTATGTTCCCCTGTAATTTTTGTGGATTTTGTTCATTTCCTACAGTATCATCTTCATTGCTAAGTATTTGAGGTGATTTTCTTGTATTTCAATTTTGTTTGAGTTTTCAAGGTTGCTTTTTGTGGGATAGCTGGGATTTGGAAATGCCATATTTTGGGGGTTTGTTGCTTGTATGTTTCACTGGGCTACAGTCATCTTGCAGTCGCTGATGTTGGGAGGCAACTTCTGGTTCCTTCACTGGTTGTTGAGATCAGCTTGTTGGTGAGTGATTATACGTCTAGAGCTTTTGTGGTGGTGATCAGGGAACTTTTCCCTGGAACAGGCAGGGTACCTGGTTTCAAGTCCTGAAGAACTTGGTCCACACCCTGGGCTCCCCACTGGGTCAGCGGAGGTAGGTGCTGGTGTTCTGCAGCTCCAGTATCTGTTTGAAATAGTGTACATAGAGCCAGTTATCCTGTCTTTGGCTGGGCTTTGAATACCCTGCCCTTGTGCTCCAGGGTTTTGTGTCCTCAGCTCAGATCACCCAAGATTCTTGAATCCCTGCTGGCTTCTAGTAGTTGTTTAGGTTTCTGCGTGCTCCAACCAGGTAGTCAAGCCTAGGCTCTGCCTACCAGGGAGACAGCAGCTCCTGCCTTCTGATTGTTATTGTTTGGCTAGATTTCTGCCCTATCCCCTCCAGCTTGTACAGCCTCTCCTGAAAGTATGCGAGTTCCTTTAGGCTGTGGAGGCTGTCAAGGCTGGGTCCATTGTGATCTATTGTGCCAGGACAGTTCCTTGGGGCAGGCATCTAGGCTCCTGCCCGGCCCAGCTCAGGCAGCACCTCTGTTGCTGGACTACATTTCCACAGCATTCTGGGCCCCAGTGTGGCACTTGGGCTTTCTGTAGACTGTCATGGGGCTGGTGTGCCGGGGTGTATGAGGACAAATCCACATGTTTCTCCAAGATTTCCCTAGGTAGGAGTTCTGAAGATTCACTGCCAGGATGATTTCAGTACCATACACCGAGACCTAACTGCCGAATAAGGCCACAGCTGGCAGCTTGCAGGCAGGGTCTGGTCCAGGCTCTGGGGACTGGGTTGCTGTCCTCTGTGGGCTGCTGGATGACCAGAGGTCCTAACCGCCCGTATTCCACACTGTGCGGATCTCTCTCACCCAGTAATCTCCAGCTCCTGCAGTCTGTGGCTCCCAGTAAGGTCTGCCGTCTCTTCTCTGCAGTTCAGACACCACATGTCTTCATCGCCTCCATGTTGGAATCCAAAAATGAGTTCTTAAATGTTTGTTTCATTACTTGTCTTATGGTATAAGGACAAAAAGAAAAAGTAAGAAAGGAAGAAAGAAAGAAAGAAAGAAAGAAAGAAAGAAAGAAAGAAAGAACAGAAACATAGACAAATAAGCAGGCTAGATCCCACAGAGATTTTCTAGTACCTATCTGTGGTATCTTATACAAGAAATCTTGGATCAGGTGAAAGGATGAGACATCACTTTCCCTAATTATTTAAGAACACAGTTGATATGAGTATAAAGCCAATGTGTACTTACTGTCTTCTGGAAATAAATGGGAGGCAGCCAAAACATGCCACCTTAGAAATCAATTATACATTGCAAATCTGGTACCAGAGGGAGCCCATGTGCTCAGCTCCTCAGATATTGATGTTTGTATCAGCAATACTGCAAGTGCATTTCACTTGAAATGGTGAAACTGTCAATAGGTATTATTAGAATGCATCAATTTTCCAGTTGTGGTGGCACACACATGTAATTCCAGAATTTGAGAGCCTAATGCAGGAGAATTGCCAGAGTTTGAGGGTAAGCTGAGTTGAATAAATGAGAGTCTGTCTCTAAGAAGCAAATGAAAATTAACAAACTTTCTCAGGTAGATATAATAAGACATCCTTCTCTCTAGCCTTACCAAACATAAGATGTTGTAGCTTGTGTGTATGACCATGTTTTGCCGGGTGTTCTGATTTGATTCCCTTATCTTAGGCTACCAATAATTTTTATCACTAAGACAAAAACCTGTGAATAAATAATGTCAACCACATGTGGTTATCTATTTCATTTACTGTGAGGTTTTGTTATGAACCTCATTGGTATTTATTCCACTTTAAAATCAATACAAACTATATTACTCTGCACACCTACATTGTACAATTCATGGTAATGAAACTTTTGTTAATATTAATATTGAACATTTTTTTCTTTAAAAAGTAGGTATTTCAGTGCATTGCTTTTAAAACTTGCCTGTCAATCCTTGTTTTCATGCCACATCTAGTCTTTTTTGTCATCATTTTATTTAGGTCTTACATTATCGAAAACCTATATTCTTGATGATTTTGTGTTCAAACACACACACACACACACACACACACACACACACACAAACCACTCAGAGTGACACCCACACATACACACACACAGACACACACAGTGTATTATTTTAGACCTGGTAGGGAATTTACAGCTGAATTAACTGTGTACAAAATGCCACCACTGCTTTTCAGAATGACAGAGAAAGGTACAAATAAGAGGAGATCAGAAACCTATCCACATTTTGGATATACTACTGTGGCATTGTTACATGGCCCGCAAACTGACAGAAGAGTAGTCAGGTAAAAGAGCTAGAAAACTGAGTGGGAATAAAATGATGGAATTGTAAACATAAAATTAATTTCAGAAGAAACATTTTAAATTGTGTCATAAAAATTATCTACATTGTTGCAGTACAAACCTTCCTCACTCTGCTGTCTCTAAACCAGTTTGACTAAAAGAAGAAAAAAAACAGAAAACCCAAGACAAACTCCCACAAATTTAAAGGTCAGAAGCCAATGAAGAGAATTCTCTCAGGATGAAAGTTAAGTTATACTCCAATGAATTGTTTAAGTAGAAAGTGACACAAAAATACCAGAATCTCCTTAAAATATCACTATGATCAGTTAATTGGTGTCCAGAACATTGAGAAAACACTTAGACCTGTAAACCATACATTTGAGGTACTACAGCCAGCCAGCCAGCTGCTAGCTATAAGAAGTGATATATTTCTGGGATTCTGCTCAAATTATGGCACCAGCCAAGGAAAATATAGGCAGTAAACTTCGAACCCCTACCAAGACCTAGGCAATGAACAGGACATTCTCCACCGTTGAGTGGTAAGTGAGGTCTGACTTTCATACAAACTCTGGGGCTCCATTTCTGACCACGTCCCCTTGATGGGGAGGCCTGGTGGCACTCAGAGGAAGGATAATAGGTCACCAAGAAGATACTCAATACCCGATGAGCATATACAGGGGGAGGAGGTCCCCCTCAGTCACAGTCATAGGGGAGAGGAGTAAGGAGAAAATGGGAGGGAGGGAGGAATGGGAGGATACAAGGGATGAGATAACAACTGAGATGTAATATGAATAAATTAATAAAAAAATAAATAAATCTTAAAAAAAAGATAAAAAAAGAAGTGACGTATGTTATATATTGTTTGTTCGTAATGATTAGAATCATATCATCCAGTTATGTTTTCAGGTATACCATCAATATTTTCCCACAAAACTCTCATATATTTTCCATTTTAATTGTTACATTTTTAGTTTATTAAAGGATTTTACTTACTTTTTACTAATATGTATGTGCATACATGCATGTACTTAAATGACAGATGCTGAGAACTGAACCTAAGATTTCTAGGGAAAAAAATCTCTTGACTATTGAGACAATTAAAACAATATTACATATCATTGATTAACTCTGAATCTGTTATATTAATCACTGATTAAAACAAACAGTTTTAAAATCCAAAATATTTTATTGAACTATCATGCAGTATATATTTAAAAGGAGATATGCAATTATTAGAGTAGTAAAAATGGGAGAGGAGACAGAAACTATTAGGATAAAATAATTTTTACTACAAATTTTTATCTCAGACTGATCCTGTGACTATTAAAGTCACATAAAATTTGGGATTTCATCTAGTTGTATAGATTAAATCACACTGCCAATACTGTCTGCCATCAATAAAGACAGGTAAAATGTTACCGACAGTTGCTGCCATAAATCATAATCTACTAATAGGCTTCCTCACATTCACCTACCCCCCTGAAATGTAAGATATATAATTTTGTTATTATTCTGAAGGGTTTTTTTCGAGTAGTAAACCTTCACTTGGTATTAATTATATCCCTAATGTACCAAAAACTACATAATTTCAGAAGCTGTTTGCAATCTTGTCAGAATGCCTGCGTTACAAAGTTGAGTTTTCTACCTTAAGAGTGTTAGTTATTGATCAAATGCCACAGACAACTGGTGTTTAAACTTATTTCTCATTTATCTTCTGCACTTTCTCTTTACTGTACAGAGCAGAAAACACCAATAGCATTCCAAATAACAACTCCAGGCAGAGATAGCACTGTTGTGTTACAACCACACAAAGCTCAACATCATAGAGCCCTGGTAGGATAACATTTTAAAAGCTTCATTATTGCTTATTGCATTTACTAAACAGATTTATTACACCCAATCTTTTACTATTGACAAAGGTATGTCTGTTATTCTACAGTGCTGGTTTATGTAAAAACAAATACCTATGAGTTTAAGAGAATCCTCCAGTCACTTGGGAAGTAAAGACAAGAAGCATGCAGTACTTATACCATTGTTGGATCTAAATTAAGTTTAGGGATACTTGGATAATTTCAATATTATAGGTTACTAAATCTTTGCTGTTGTTTCTGGTCTGTTTTGAGATAGGATCTTTCTATATTGTTCCAGTTGCTCTTAAAGTCTGGGTTCTCCTGCTCCACCCCAAATCCAGTGCTGAGATTTTCATGTGTAAAAATCCACATCTAGCTCACCTATTTCCCAAACAATTTCAATAATAAAAATGTGTTTACATATTTTTCTATAACTCTTCAGCAGCAGAAAACTCAAAAGCTATCATCTCTCTCTCTCTCTCTCTCTCTCTCTCTCTCTCTCTCTCTCTCTCTCTTTCAACACAGACATGTCCCCATCCTAATATAAAGGGATATTTTTTCTTTATCCCCATTTCCTACAAACAGATATTTGTATTGAACTCAAAATGAATGATAGCCTCATTCGCCACCACAATTTATGAGATGCCGTCCTCTGTCTCTTTTGCCTGCATGCTCTGTCATTTCTCAGTGTGAGGTGGCTTAAATTCTATTGGTTATAAACACTCTGAAGATTTCAAATTATGGTACTGTTCCTAAAGCCCAGAATCTATGCCAGTTATAATGGTGAATGGATGCAAGCTGGTGCAATTGTTTTGTCTGATGTTAATTTTTTTGGGAAAGTCAGGAGCTAAGGAACATTCTAGAAAGAGTAGCTACCTACTAACAGAATCACACAGGGGGAGGGGAGAGAGAGAGAGAGAGAGAGAGAGAGAGAGAGAGAGAGAGAGAGAG